>CM021100.1:115378953-115505104 GCA_007115665.2 Sequoiadendron giganteum
TCTAGTTATGATGTTTTCCATCAAAAATTGCATCACCACCTTGCTTGTTGCTTGTTTAGTTGGGATTGCCTCCACCCACTTAGTAAAATAATTTGTAGCTAATAGTATCCATTTATGTCCTCCACTTGACTTTTCTTGTATTTCTCCAATAAAGTCAATTCCTCATTGGTGGAAAGGGGCTTCTACCTGCAAAGGTCTAAGTGGTAAGGCTCCTTGATACTTCGATTTCCTTGAGAACTTCTGACAAACCTCACATTTCCTTACATGTGCAAAAGAGTCATTAAAAACTTTAGGCCAGTAATAGCCAGCCCTAAGAATCTTATGTCCAGTGGTTTTGGCAGAATAGTGACTTCCACACACCCCTTCATGCATCTCCCTCAAAATATTTTCTGCTTGTGATTCATCTAGACACAACAGTAGCATTCCATCCATATTATTCCAAAATAGGTCCCCTTCTATAAATACATACTTAGATGCTTGCAACTTCAAAGTCCTCTTTTGATTATCATTCAACCCCTCAAGGAATTTCATGTGCCTGAGATAATACATTATGCTTGTGTACCAAGGAGTATGTTCAATACTTGCAACTGCATTCTCTTCACCCTCTATATTGTAGATTTGGTTTGCTGCAACGTTTGTTTCTACCATTAGCCTGGCCAAACATTGTCCCCTTGCTAGCTTGGTAATCTGAATTTCCATATCAAATTCTTGGATTTTATTAATCCATCTGCATCTTTTCGTCGTCACCTCTGTCTGTATGAGGATATCTTTCATAACTGCAAGTGGGACATAGGCAATTACTTTACCTCCAACAAGATAAGGTCTGAAAGCTTTTATTGCTTTGACCAATGCAACGTCTTTTTTTTTTTTCCCATAATATCATATTTCAACTCTAACCCCTGCAAAGACTTGCTGAAAAAAGATACAGGTTGCTCATGACCTTCATCATTCTTTTGTAACATAATAGCTGCTATGGTGTGAAACGATGCAAAAGAAAGTATTTGAAAAGGTTTGGTAAAATCAGGGGACTTTAGGATGGGGGCTTCTTTGATAGCTCTTTTGATAGATATAAAAGCTTCCATGGCTTCTGCAATCCAATCTATCTTTTCTCCCTTTTTCAGCATCTTGGATATAGGTTTAACAATCTCAGCAAAATTTGATACAAATATCCTAATAGAGTTAATTTGACCAAAAAATGATTGGATTGCTTTGACAGTTTTGGGAATGGGGATTTTGTCTATGGCTTCAACTCTCTCAGGGTCTATTCTAATCCCATATTTTGATACAATATGTCCCAAAAGCTTACCCTCTGTAACAACAAAGTGACATTTTTTGGGATTAAGACTAATACCATATTCCAAAGCTTTGAGAAATATTTGCTCCAAGTGCCCCACATAATCTCCTGCTATTTTTGAATAAGCAGTAAGATCATCTTAGTGCACCACCATTATAACATTAATCAAATATGCAAATGCCACATCCATGGCCCTTTGAAAAGTGGCCCCTGCATTCGTGAGACCGAATGGCATTCTAACATAAACATATGTCCCCCATGGTGTAGTAAACAATGTCTTGTATTGCTCAGACTCTTTGAATTTAACTTGGTTATATCCAGAAAACCCATCGATCATTGACAGTAGCTCACACCCTGTTACTTTGTGCAATATTGCCTCCATATTTGGGAGAGGATAATTATCTTTAAGGGAAGAAACATTTAGATTTCTGAAATCTACACATAATCTAATATCCCCATTTTTTTTTTCTTACTAGAACTAGGTTTGAGACCCATGTTGAATGTCTAATGGGTTTAATAATACCTCCATCTTTGAGTTTTTCTAGTTCCTCCTACATCTTAGGTTCCAAAGTTCGATTAATAGGCCTCTACTTTTGTCTGAATGGATTTGTATATGGTTTAAGTGGAATCTCATGCTGGAAAAGATCTTCTTTGTATGCCTTGAGATCCTCATAAGACCAAGCAAACACATGTTTGTATTTTCTCAATAATGCAATCAACATTTCCCTGATGGTTGAACTTATCTTCTTTCCAATGTAGAGCCTTTTTGGTGCTAACTCAATTCCTAGATTTATTTCTTCAATATCTTATTTCTTGACCGATGTCTGCTTCATGAGAGATTGATCATTCCCATTATACACTCTTTCTAGTGCCACAAGCTCTTTGGGGAGCTTGTTGGTTTTAAGCTGCAAGAATTCCTTCCCAAATATAGTCTATTTCCCATCCACTTCTTCCACAAAAGCATTGAAGTCAATCTTCAGAGCCTTGTACTGATCTATGCAATGAAGAAACTTTAGAAGGTCAATATCATCATTGAAAACTTTCCAACTATATATGTTGTCAAGGATAGTGGGTCTTGTTTTGAATTCAACTTGAGATATTCCAGCCAAGGTGATATCATCTCTTTTCAAGGCTACATTAGCTAGAAAATTTACCATCAAGTTTTCTGATCTATCTATGCAATCAATTGAGAAAGCATCAAATAATTAAACTGTGTCCCACACAAATTTTTTTTATTGTTTCAATCTCTTGTTCTTTGTAGCATATCTTGATATGATTTGTGAGACAACCAGTTTAGAGTCTCCCAGGACAGTTATCAATCTGATCTTGTGCTTGACATCCATATTTAAACCAATCAACAAGGCCTCATATTCCGCTACATTGTTTGTACACTCAAAGGTTAGAAAAAATGAATATTTGAATGTAATACCTTCAGGTGATATAAACACTACTCCAACTCCATTTCCTTCTTAGTTGCATGCTCCATCAAAATACATTTTCTACATTCCCTGTTGATCTTTAGAAACATGCTTATCAATTGGGTCATTATTTGCTAATTCAGGCTGAGATGGTTCCACTCTGAACCTCCCTAAATCCACATCACAAAAAAAATTGAGTTGTTCTTGAGGAACATACTCAACAATATGATTCATCCTTGGTTCTCTATACAACTTGACTTCTTCATCGTTGACCGGTATTGTGGAATATGATAAATCAAACCGTACATTTCCTCCAACTGCCATAGTCCATTGTCTTGACAAAAGCATTCCAAACTAAGGAGGTGTGTCAATCACAGTAATATCAATATTATAAGTTGCTTGTGGGTAAGTAGCCAATTTCACTTCCACATATTTCATAATTCCCACCACCGGGACAGGTCTACTAGCCATGGCATAACATTTACCACCTTGAACATTTACCCACATACCGAGTTGTTTCATCACCCCTACTAGCGTGATGTTCATAGAAGCACCTGAATCTATCATACAATTTCTTACTAGCTTGTCATTTAGGAGTAGGGTAGTAAAGAATAAATCAATGTTTGGTGGATTTGTCAATGCATCACTTAGAAAAACCTCTGGAACTTTTATCTTTTCCTTCTTATTACTAATTTCGGGAATCTCCTTATTTTCAAGGTTTGTATTTTTATTACCTCCACTAGACATTAATTGAATATCACTTTCCCTATACTCTTTAATCCTCGTCATTTCAAGTAATGGGACAAAAATCTTTACCTGGGACAAAGATTGCATGAAATCAAAAGAGGCACCCTCTGCTCTAATCATATTATTTTGTTCTATTGACTCTCCTCTTTCTCCTTTTTGTTTGTCTGATCTGACTTTTGTTTGTCCTTGAACAATTCTTTGTTTTCCTCATGAACATACTTTTATTCTTTTTTATCAAGTTGGTTATCATCTATCCTTTTTGAAGCCTCCTGGGGTATTTTCTTATCCTTCAAAAATATTCCTCTTGGAACACCTTCATTCTCATTCATTGTTCTATTTCTCAACCAGTATCTACTTTTGGCCTATTCAACTATAGCAATAGTTAACCTTTTAATTTCTTCCTGATTCGGTCTTCTTATATTGAAATTATTTGTCTGATATGATATACTAGGAGGACATTATTCATTATCACTTTCTTCTTAATCAGAAAAAACTTGTTGTTATGCCATATGGACATTGTATTTTTGGTGATCAACATCATATTCATACCCTCCTTCTTCTGAAGATGAATATCGCTGCTCAACAAAGTGAAGAGTGTGGGAATTTAAATAGATATTATGGTCCTCTTCATTGTTGTCTTCTAGTATGTCTTTTCCTATTATCGACTAAGCTACAATACAATGATCTGGAGAATGTGGCAAGTCACAAACTGAGCACCAAGGAATTTTATTTACCATATACACCCCTCTTTTCTTTAAAGGATTAGGTGTCTCTTTATTTTTAAGCCTATCCATCATTGGATTTCCATCCTTCCAATTTGTATTATATGACATGTCATGCAACCTTGGCCTTTCATTTCTATATGCATTTTCCTGCCTATTTGGAGGAGTATATTGGGGAACCCTAGGATTATCCCTCTTGCCAATCATTCCTGCAACTTTCATATTATTTTCAATAGTTAGTATTATCTTTTGAGCTTCAACTAGATTCCTAGGACACCTGTTCCTAAGCTCATATCCTATCTTAGGATCAAAAGCTTTTAAATAGATAGTTAATGCAGCAGGATCAACTAGTTTGGATCCAAGAGGTATCTTATTATGTAATTTAGAAAACCTCTGGTTGAAGTCATAAGCTGACTCATTCTTATGATTTTGGATCATTACCAATTCATGCAGGGAAAAATATTGTGCACATTGATTCCCATACTACTCAAGGATCTGTTCATAAAACTCCTGAATGGAGTCAATAGAAGTTGTTGGCAAACTATTAAACCAATCTATATCATCTTCAATCAATGACATCATAAACAATATCATTTGCACATCGTTATATTGCATATCCAAGTCTTGAATAAATGCATTAAAGGTCCTTAAGTGTTCTTCAACTGTGACTGCACTACTTCCTATGAATTTTGGGACACGGCTTCTCCAACTGTTATCCATGGTATAAGGATATATTTGAAATCCAGACAAATCAAATTGTCTAATCATGGTTGTGTATGGTGGAGGAAGTGGATTTCGAGGATGTTGGTACTAGTACAATGGATTGTTGTGAGGTGGTGGCACATATTGCTAACCTTGTGGAGGCATGTGTTTTTTACCATGTGGGTGTATATATTGTTGGTGAGGGGGTGGCTAAGCATTTTGATGTTGTGGTGGAGCATTTGGGGGTCTATATTGATTCCCTGACTAATTTTATTGTTCTTTTGGGGGATTTGAAGGTCCTGTGTTATTATTCCCCTGCCTGTGAGGTGGCACATATCTAGGTAAGTTAGCCATCTGAGCACTGATCTGGGCTTTTCATAACTTTAATTCTTGAATCTCTTTTATTGCTTGGAGCCTCTACTCATACTCCATTGTTGTTCTTTCCACTTCTTGTATTTCATGCTCCAATCATGCATTTATCTCATCCTGAGCCATGTGTTCATAGTTCTCTTCAGAGGCTACTTCATAGCCAAGTCCATCCTAATTTTCTTCAAGTAATGCCATTTTCTAATCATCTTCATGTTGTCTCCCGATTCTTTCAGCTTTGCATTTGGCTTTAAATTCTTCTTCTTTCTCAAGATCCATTTGGTAAAAAGGATTTCTCTTTTCCTCAAGAGTGTGAGGTTCTCTAGATGGGCTATTTTCAGTTGCCAGTGTACCATAGGAATTATATGTCTCAAGGTGTGATTTTGATGTTTTATCTTTATTTGTTAGGCACATGTCATCAGACACCTTCTTTCCCTTATCACTCTTATGAGTCCATTTACTTTTGTCATTATTAGGATCCTCCTTATACAAAGACCTTCTTCCCTACATTTTGTGAGTAATTTTGATAGTTTGAACTCTAGGATGGTTCCTTTCTGATGTATACTTCACTTTATCGATTTTAATGCACTTGTTCATTCAGAGTCGCCACTCACTTTCCAAAAGGTGAGAAAAATTTGTAGTTCCTTGTTCCCAGCGAAGTCTTCTACAAGGTATTAACTCTATGATGAAGGCTTGGGTTCAGTTTGACTCCCTAGTAGATTCACCAAACTGTTAAGTCTCAAAAATGCAAGTTTGAACCACGAGAGGTTGCCAAGCTCTCACATTATTTTTGGCTAACATACAAGACCAAATAATGAATTTGAACCTTCTACTCTTCAGGCTTCGCCAAACCTAGGCGGGCGCACCTATGTAAATGAGGTAGATTTGAACTATGCTTCCTACTTGATCAATCTATCCATAATGGAAATCTAACAATGAAGAGATATGATCCCAGTTTGGTATAAATAATATAAGAAATATCAAGGTAAAATATAATATGTTCAGTTAACAGATGTAAAATTCTGAAAAAATGTTTATTGAAACTAAATGAATAAAAATAGGTGAGACTAGTGCCCTGTTGGGTAAAATGGAGTCCAATGAAAGTCTTCGATGGATGGATTCTATTTGGCTGAAATTCTAGTTGTTTGGCACACAAGTATTCATTTATAACTTGTATAAACATGAAAGATAGTGATTGACAAACCCTACTAGAGGCAGAAAATCAATCCTAATTATATGATTATTCTTACTAATCCAATTAACACTTCTAGATTACTGCAATTGACTAAAGGAATTTAATTCTTCTTTGAAGAAATTAGTTAACCACACCACGTAGACACAAAAAATGTGCACTGATAAGTTGAACATATGCTTGATATAGATCAACTTAAATAATCAAGAAATATTAAGTTGGAGACAATCAAATAATTGAATAACTTCATCAAACCATTGATACCAAAATGACAACCACCGAAGTAGAAGTCTTTCATTATCTTCCTCAAGATTAAACTTACATCATGGTCTCTACTGTGTAAACATTCTGAAAATTATTTCTATTCTCTAACCTATAATCCCTTATTTTATATCTATCTCCTACTTTTATATCTTCAAAAAATCATCTACGCCTTTTGGTCTTGGTCTCCTCATATTCTCACAAGAGACAACAAGATTCAGACCAAAGGTCGTGCTATTTGAATATAACTAAAAGATTAAAAAAATAACTAATGCAACAATAATAGCTGCTCTACTGCGTTACCTCGCACCTCCTTTTCCTTTGTTGTGGTGTCGCGGTGTTCTTCTGACTCCTTTGTTAGCTTACCACCCTATCACGGTCTACCTTTCGCCTTCTCATATTATCGCGGTGTACCTATTGTCTCTTCTTGCTTTACAACTTTATCATGGGCTCTGTTTCTCCCTCCAATGGTACAACGGTGGTATCTACCCTTTATCGTCATCTCTACCACTCTACCATGGGCTATGCTTTGTCTCTCCGCGGTATGGTAGTTTCTCTTTTTATTACTACTCCTCTGTATATCGATCTACTGCGAGCTTCTTGTTGACCCTCCACGGTATGGCAGTGTCTGTTTGTCAATGCTCTTCACTTCACCGCTGAACCGTGGGCTATGTTTTTGCTCTGCACTGTATAGCGGTAAGGGTATAATGTGACTTTTCTTAACCGTGATACCACAAGTTTCTTTGTAAGGGTCTGCGGTAAGGAGGTATGTGGTGAGGGCTATGAAGGGTGAATAATGTGGTAGCGGTATGGTGGTGAAATTCTTTTTAGGCCTTGTGGATGGAAAAAAAATGTTTTTTTATGAAAAAGATAGCATAAATTTGGGTTCAAATGGATAAAAGCCTTTAGAATTAATCTGAAAATATTGGTTCTAATAGGAGGGAAATGATGAATGAACAAAGTGCTATGTTGCAACTCACCAAACCTTTGTTATGAAATCTACAAACTTGTGTGAAGTTACTAGCTTGAATGTAGATCTTGACTTGAATGAATGCTTGATATATCTAGACTTGAATTGCTTGCTTGAGGGTGATCCCACAATAGTGGTTTACAATTTTTGGCTAAACTGGACACTGCAATTATTATTTTTAACTAAATCTTCATATTCGGGCACCTATAGCGACTAAACCGTGAGGAATTTGAAAATGATGCAAACTAAAGTCTCATCACATTTTTTCTGTAGATTCTAAAAATATTTTTTTCAAAATTTTTGGAATCAGATTGCACTTTTTTTTCCATCTCCTACAAAAACTGGTTTTTTTTAGAAAACAACATTTTTAAGAAGTGACGCTCACCGTATACAACATAACTATTTTTGTATGAAGGATAAAATTCTAATTTTTTTGAATTTAGATTTGTAACTATGATATCTAGCACTTTCATTTGGTCTGATAGTTTTTTATTGAATAGTTTTTCCTTAATCAAGTTTCAAAGTCAAACCAATTATAATTTAGACATAGGCGGACTGTATACAACATAACCTTTTTTGTATGAATCAAAATTATTTTTTAATTTTTTTAATGGATCAAGGACATCAATACCCAGCCTCAGTGTATTTTAAAAAAATATATTTTGATAATCTGCTATTTTCCCACATGTGCAGAGCAGAGATTTTATCTTTCAGTGAAAAACCTATGTTTAATAACTAAAAAATAAAATACATAATAAAAGAAAACCATATTAAAATTATATTCGATGGATAGCTCATTCAGAGGAATATTATTATCTAATTGGGTTTCTGAAGTCTTCTGCATTTTCATTTTCAAATTGATTTTTTGGGGAGATAGGGGAAAAAGGGTGTTCGGCCGAACTTCTTTAAAATAATAAAGGAAATTATTTTAAAGGGGTTCGTTCGAACAACACAAAATTGGTTTGGTCGAACCCCCTAAGTATACATCCGAAATTCAAACATCTTTTCCAGGTTTGTTTGTGGTTTTCCGAGCTCCTGTGTAAATGGCGGTGACCCTCATGCTTCCAAGTCTGTCAACTGAAAAAGACATTTCACAGGTTAAAAAATGATGAATATTTTGATAATGTTTGTTATTGTTGCATTTGTTTTTATTGTTGTAAGTTTTTTCAAGTTTTTGTGACAAATTTTTTGCATTTTGGAGGAAAATTTGTTGCTGGTTCAAATCAATCATTTGTATTTTGAAGAAGAAAATGGGACAAAAATCAAAAAGAAAAAACAAAGCTCAACGAAAATTTTCAAAAGATAAAGAAGAAAATAGATGCAAACAAAACTTGACAAATTATCATAGAAGGAAACAAGGTACATGTTTATTTCTTCTCTTTCTCATCTAATATGGGTAAATTTATTTATTTACAATTTAGTGGGTTTATCATATGTTTTATCTAGCAACAAGGAAAAATGCATCAAATAATTGATATATAAGAAAATTGAAGGTTCCTCATTTCAATTTTTTGGAAATGAAAACTCAAATGCACATCATCAATGAGTTCTATAAAAATAAAATCTGCAAGTTATCACTAGATTTTATGAATCCTTATACTAAATATTTTACTAGTTTTGATCTACAATATATTCTCTTTATTTGTATTTTTTCGTGGCACCCAATTTTTCATCTATCTATGTTTATGTCCTTCTTTAAATTATTATATTTATTTCATCCAATTGTGCAACATCAATTATATAGATATGGTAGAAACACCATCTTTCACCAGTATTTCCTCCTCTATCTTGGTATCTCCCTTTGTATCAATACATGAAAATCAATAGTAGGGAAATCATTATGTATAACCAAATTGGATAAAAGAAGATGACACAAGATAATTCAACAAAAGAGAATTTCTAAACTCATCTAAAAAACTTAAATAGTGATAATTAGTTGAGAAGGCGGGGATAGCTCAAACACCCCACAAACACACAAAAATTGGTAAAAATTATAAATATTATAATAAATAGAATCATATTAGTTAACAATAACTATTTTTGGATTAGGATAGATTTACCAAGTACGATGAATATACACATAAAACATACATTAACTAAATAAGTTTATATGCGAGGAACATATAATGTAGAAGTATGTATCTAAAATAATATTTTCTAAATTTTCTAACACATAATCTAACATAGAATTAGAATATTCTTCATAAAAATGAAATAATTCATAAAGAAATAAACATATTGATAGTAAAAAGAAAAATGTATTGAATTTGATTGCCTAAATAAAATGTTGAAAGTTTTAACTAACTTTATTCCTAGATAAGATTAATAACACAAAAATACTATCCAAAATAGATAAATCAACGAGTGTAAATGGTCTTGTCTAAATTGGTTTCACCTATATAAACTATGCAAGCTTATTTTTCCTATAAAAAAAAAGTACTATGTTTTTATTAAACAAAATATTAAAAATGGGATTTAATAATAAACAAAGAAAAACCTAGAATGAGAGTTGAGAAATAGATATCTTGAATCATGTGATAGGAATCTAGAATATGAATCAATAGAAGATAATAAAAATCAAATCACGTTTCCTAGATGGTAGCATGACTACATAGATTTTTGTCAAGTACATAAAAAATACCAGTTTATACAAAAAATTGAAAGTTTATAGAATAAGAATAAAATACACAACCAATAACAAGAAACTAAATAGTAGAATAACACATAAATTTTGTAAAATAAATTAAATGATATAAAATGGTCATAATGTTATTTAAACTGAGCTCTAAGATAATATAATTATGATAGATAGGAAAAGACACAAAACCTTCATATGAAGAGATTTCCAAGAATACATGTAGCTAGTGCCACAAAGGGAAAGGGGTGAATTTTGGTTATCTTACCAATATTGTCAAATCCCTAATTTGGTATTTTTACCTCCACAAATAATCAAATAAAAATACATTAGATTAATATGGTTGCGCTCTTATCCTATGTGCATCTAGAACTAAGATGAGTACAACATAAAAAAATATATATAATCTATAGCAATAAGTGTATCCCTTAGATATATGAAAAAAGAAAATTTGAGAAGATGGATCAACAAGCATTTCCAAGAGAGATATGAATCTACAAGAAGAAATATGAAAATTTGTGATTATGATATTTTCTTAGGTAGCTTCCTCAATGAATATAGCCATCTAAATATGTCATCTTATTCTACATCTCTTTCTTTTGCTATCTTCTTATCATAATCTTAATCTATATTCATATTCAAAGATATATGCACTATCTAGCCCTCCATGTATAAAATGTTAATTCTTCTTTTTGGGAGTCAAAGATTTCATTACATTCTATATGAACCAATTTGAGATTAAACAAAATTTTAAAAGCACCAAAGAGTCATTTTGAATCTCAAACACCGCAAAATTTATTTTTCCTTTAAACCCAATAGGTTGACCTTTCTATTAGATACCATGTGCTAATGAAAATTTTGGATCTTCTCCCTCATCTAGTACTATATCATAGGGAGTAACATGTAAATTTGGTTTCCCAAGCTCCTCACAATTTATTAAGAATAATTTTAACATCTACTCCCAAGTTTATTAATATATTTTTCATCCATAAAAATGAGTTCTATATGATTGTGCCCATTTAAAAATATTAAGATGTGAAAGAGATGAATTTTTTTGTAATTATCATGTTCTTAGAATTAATGTCTATTCTAACATGTTCCAAGCAAAAAATTAAATTATGAGTGTTGAAATTTATATATATTTGTTGTTTTATAATTTGAAAATTAGATTTTGTTCAGTATTAATAGATAGGGATTGAAGGTTGAGACACAAATCCTAACAATCTCTCGTAATGGGATACCTTATCTAGAAGAAAAATTAAATATTTCAATTTACTAGATCTTGACTATCTACTTAGGTACAAAGAGGCTCATAGACTTACCACACTATCTAAGATTTTTGTCTTGGTTTTCTATCTTTTTTTCAGTTTTTTTTTCCTATTTTCTTTATTTCTAGATTAGAGTTTTTTTTTGTTTGTGCTACTAATCTATTTGTTTTAGCATGTGTCCAACTGGAATTAGCTAAATGTTATTTTAATTGTTTTTTTCTTTACAACTTGCATTTTACACGCATTGGTTAAAAAAGAAAATAGACATGCAAATGCCTATGGGTTAAAAAAGACAACACACTTTGTTTTTCATTGGGTTTAAAATTAACTCTTAGATAGAAAACACTACAAATGGTTAAAATAAACCCCTTTTCTTGACAAACACTACAAATGGATAAAATGAACCTTGTGCATTCTTTGTTTGTTCACATTTTGATTCTGGTTTAAAAAGAACACCATGCGAGTGTGATCTGAAATATTCATGTGCTCTTTTTTTTTTTTTAAACAAAGATCATTTGAACTATGAATATTTTGGTTTTCTTTTGTTAAGCCTTAGATCTTGGGCCTTCTTTGGTAGAAAAAAGTACTCATCCCACAACGACTCAAACTGGGAACATGCTAAAGCCAAGAGACGCCCAACTGGTATATAAATCTGAATGTTAAGGAAAACTTAGCATTACAGAACTTCCTGCGGACAAGCAATTGACTGCCCAGTACCCTTGTGGTGCATCAAAACCTCCAAAGCCTAACCTCTGCAGACTGGGATGATAATGCCTCTCGCGTGGCCTTCTAAACGGGTGCCCGAAATAAATCCTTTGTTTTAGAAAACCACAAACCTTCTATTCTTTGGTGCAGCAATGGTCTTTGCCAAGGCACCCGCACCTGCACAGTTCTTAGTAGAAATGATCAATCTACCATGGGAGTTTCATGGAGATTGGAAGCTTGGTTGCCCTGAGAAGTGAGTGCAATGTAAGGGGGAGCCCCTGGGGCTAAGCTTCTGAAATTCATTTGCTAAGGATATGCGGTTCATGGGATCCATAAGAATATTGTCCTTGTAGCCTTAGGATTTTTTTTTTGTAAATGTCTTCTAGGTGGTTGATTTTCATTCTTTACAACACCACGTGTTTGCCAACTATTTTTAGAAAACATGAACAAATGAACATCATCCTCCAAATCTGAATCAACACAGTCAAACTATCAAGAATCCCCTAACACCACCCATGACACTAAGTCACAAAAACCTTCCATTAGTCATACCCACCCTAACCTTGACAAGGGAAACCAACCATCCACATCATATCCTAGTCCTTCATTCATGTCATATCCTAGTCCTCCAATCATGCCATATCCTAATCCTCCATCCATGTCATATCCTAGTCCTCCATCCACGTCATATCCTTGCATCGTAGCCAAATTTGGACCTAGAGTTGCATTTGACCTCTTGCATTCTTAACTTATCACATCATATCATACCATTTTCATATATCTCATCTTAGAATCATATCCTTTTCATTGCATCCTAGTCCTTAAATATTCCTACTCTTGCGTACATAGAATATATCATTTCACCTAGTTCTTGCATGTACAACCCCTTGCATATATATCAAGATCATATCATGCCTAAGTTCCGAGTTGCATACATTCCATGAATTTAGTCCTTTGCATAGTCATCATTGATCAAATATAACCCTTAGCTCTTGCATGAGTTCCACTACTCTTCATAGGTCTCAAAACCAATCCATTTTTTTATCTATCGCCCACATCACTTAAGGTTTATCATGGACTTTCAAGTTAGGGAAAATACCATTATCCTTGCTTGTCTAGGGAAATCCTTTTGGAGTCCATCATCTCCTGCATACCCTCTCTTGATCATTGGTCCCTTGTGTTTATCCATCATAACACAAGTCAAGCCTTGCATCCTAACCAAATTTGGACCTAGAGTTGCATTTGACCTCTTACATTCTTAGTTTATCACATCATATATCATACTATTTTCATATATCATACCAGTTTCATATATCATACCATTTTCATATATCCCATCTTAGAATCATATCCTTTTCAAATACATTTTTTCCATGGAATTCTTAAGTTCAAGAATCTTTGATTTAATTTGATTTCATATGTTCAAATGGCTCAACAAGCAGGAAGTTCTCAAGAATAAGTTGAGTCCAATCTAGCTATTGGACCAAATGAATCAGTTGAAGAACACATGGACCTTGAAGATAGGGAGGAGGCCCGAGTTCAAACAATGCATGTTGGAGAGGGGTCGGGATCACTTCCTTCTACACCAATGGATGAGCATATAAAAGTAGCTAAAAGAGTGGGGAAACAAATTTCTTATAGAAATTTAGATCATTTACTTGAAATAGATATGGAGAAACTGAAATCTTATGCGAACCAACCTAAAAATACAAGTAAGAGGTCAATGACTAAATCTGTAAATAGAATAATCCATGATCATTTCAATCATCTTGAAACACTTGAAAAAACCTAATTGTTATCATGTTTACTTCTTCGTGATGAGCTGAAAGAGTCATTACAATTGTTGGGTGTACATTATGCATCGAATAAGAGGAAACACATGAGATTGCAAAAATATATTGTTGAAAATGTAAAAAAAGGTTTAGATTCCATTGGGAGAGGATCTCGATCAGTGGATAGAACCATTGCAAGAAAGGTGATTTTGACATCTGTTTTAAATAAAGAAATGTCCAGAAAAAGAAAAATGTCAGCACTTTCCACTAAATTTGGTTATAGTAGAACCACACTAATAAAATATGAGAAAAAGAGAAATGTTTTAGATGATAGTTCTGAAGGCAATTGGGCAATTATGTGTAAAGCTCCTCGTTCTGATAGGATTGAAGATGCTATTAGGAACTTGATCTCAAGTTTTTGGAATGATCATACTCGTTCGTCATCAAATACTAGAGATGTTATGAGGCACAGGATTGGACCTGGTATTTATGAAGAACATATTAAACATTGGCTAGACATAACACAACTTGAGATGTATATGAACTTTTGTAATATGTATCCTCATATAAAGATTGGGCAAACAATGTTTGAAAGGTTAAAGCCATACTATGTGAAGATAAACAAGTTTTTTGAAACTTGTTGTTGTCATTATCACATTGAATTTGATCTCTACTATCAGGTGTTTTGAAAGATGAGAGAAGAAAGATATGGTTTTCAAAAGGCACTTCCTAAACAGGTAAGTTTGTTCATAAAGGATCTATTATGTGATCATGAAAATGGACTTCAAATAAAATGCATAAAAGGACTATATGAAACATGTGGAAATTTGGCTAACTTTCCTTCAACAAATGAAAATGCTGACCTAACAAAGATAGTAAATTGCAAAAGTTACAAGTATGTAAAGTTTCAAAAAAAATTTCGAAAAGAATCCACAAGGTCAAACTATTTAGAAGAGGAGATACCTATTGGGAAATTTATGGAAGATTTTAAAAAATTGATACAACCATACATACAACATCATTTTTATGCTAAGTGGCAAGCACATCAATTTCAAACATTAAGAGATACTTTCCCACTTGGAATAGTTCTATCAATAGTTGACTTTGCAGAAAATTACTCTTTTGTAAATCAAAAAGAGATTCAATCAGAATATTACTTTTCAAAGCAGGTCACTATTATGGTTCATGTGTGTTATCAACATGCACAATTGGAATTAGATGGTGTTGAGAGTATAGATGAAAAACGAGCCATCAAGAAAGAATATCACTTTTATATTAGTAATGATAAAGAGCATGACACACTTTTTGTACAACATTGTTTTACAAAATGTTTTTTTGAGAATTTGAGAAGTAGGGGTGTAAAATTTGAAAAATATTTTGTATGGTCAGATGGATGTGCGAAACAATTCAAATCATCATGGCCATTTTATGCACTTTCTAGATATCATAAAATTTACAACATACCACATGTTTGGAGTTTCTTTGAGAGTGGGCATGGAAAGGGTGAGCATGATGGCGTAGGAGCTTGCATCAAACGTGCTTTAAGAAAGCATCAAATGATTTATTCAAAAGATCATATAGACGATGCACATGATGTTGTTGAATGGTGCAAGAAACACTTTGCATCAAATGAGGTCGGAACATCTTCAAGAACAAACCGAAACATTCCACATAGAGTGTTTTGGGAGATATCAGGTATGTATAAATTACATTTAAAATAAATAAATTTATTTAAATTTAAAATTTACACACATATATATATACACACATGTTTAAGTTCACATATTTTTTTTGCAATTACACTTATATAGGTGTGGATAGAAGATCGATGCATGGATGCAAGAGGGTAGAAAAAAAAAGATCTTTGCATTGTGTTATGAGTTCAGATAGTCACCCTAGATGGACATTATACATGAGGGATTACTCAGTTTTCTGCACTGAGTGCATTGTGGGAAACTCTCATGCATGCAACAATGAATAAATTGAATATGTTAGTAAATGGGATATGGTGCCACTATTTGTTTCAGAAACATACAATGAAAATGAGGATGAAAGATTTCAAGACATTCCTTTGATTTCAATTGATTATGACCATATTTTAGGATTGGTTAGAAAAGGTACATGTGTAAGTTTTCAATAATTTAAATATTATATAAGTTTAATGATCTTTAACTTGTCTAGAGATAATTCTATTTTTTTAAAGAATTTTATTGTGTAAATTTGGTGTACAGGAGATGTTTTTGCAGTTATAGCAGAGCCTGGAAACATAGAAGGTGTTAGCTATTATTTACTGTGTTGCATAGAAGAGAGGAATAAGCTAACATGGCTTGAAACAAATGATGGAATGTTATTTCCCACAGGTGAGTTTGATTTTAAAATTATATATACATTGTGTACATGTGTACATTACCTAAAAAACATTAAATATATATTGTACAAACCTTGAGCATGCAAATGTTGTACACATGCACATGTATTACCTCAGTTTAATGTTTATCGTGCAGGTTCTATTGTTGTGCAAGGGATATATCTAAAACAAGTCAAAGTTGTTCAACATGGGATTCATTTTGTGGACTATCAAGTTGATAACAAGGTATATCAATATAGTCACCTTATAATTGCTACCGCCCTACATCTTCATGCAGTTCCACATGCACGTGGATGAAAAATTGGAGACTAGATAGTGATGACCATCAAAAAAATTTACATGTTATTCAAGAACGGGTTGAACCAAAATGTTTGAGTTAGATTATATCCATGATTTTAAAGTTCATTTGTACATGTACATACATGTTCAAGATGAGAACTTATAGTAACTTGTTTGAACTCTGGATTGTTTTAGTTACTTATAATATATGTTGATGACAAGTGTTTTAAATTTGGTTGGACACAAATTAGGGATTGAAATACATTGAGAACCTTAAATTGAGTAGATATTTCCAATTATATATTTGTTCCATGGAATTCAAGTACTTGATATGTACATAATTTTCAAACCTTGTCATAAAAAAATTCGTTGGAAGAGTGATGGTGGGAGTAGAAGAAAATTTAGTTTTCGTTTCAATGATCCCCCAAATCTAGCATCTCAACAAAAAAGACAATTGGCACACAAGGAGATGTTATGACCACATCTCAAGATGTTTCTTCTCCTATACATCCAAGAAAAATCATTGATTCATTAGTCCATGTCTTCTATATATATAAAGTGAATGTTGTCTCAATCTTCTTTTTTGTTGTAGAAAAAGAAACTTAACATATTAAAATTTGTGTCTTGTAGAATTTTGTACCAAACAAAAAATCCCAAAAGTGTCTAGTATGGTGTGCTTCATGTTAAGTCAAAACCCATAGTGTGTATGAAAGAATTATATATAATAAATTAGGGAAGATTGATCTCAAATTCATTCTCTCATAGTATCCACCTAGGTCAAAGACCTTGAGATGTGATGGGAACTTCTCTTTGTGTCTATTGGTTGTCCCATCTTAGACCCACTAAGAAAATCAAATGTCTTATTGAATACTAGAGATTCCTCTTGTTTATTATTTTATTATAAGTTATTACATGCATTGAATACATTTTAACCTCAATCCTACATAATTTGGTGCATAAAATCTACTAATACATTAAGATAAAGTTGATCTTCACATGTCAACATAACTAAGTATTCAAAAACAATCAATCACATTTTTCACCTAATTTTACTTTTCTTAAATCCTTTTCTACATTCCTCCTCTTCTTTTCTTCCATCATCTTCTATATTTCATATGAAATTTTCCTCATAATTCTTCTTTTGAGAGCTAACTTGTGTATTTTTTACACAAATAATCTCTTGAGTCCAATCATCATCAACTACCTAATATTTTCTTATTCCTCCACCTAATTGAGGCATATCATTATTTTTTTCATCTCTTATAATTTGTTCTTCTTAAGTTCTTTTTTTTGAAACAATGTTATTTTGAACATCATCTTGTAAGACACTAAAATAATTTTGTGGAACCACTATTATTATTTTATCATATGTACCATAATTAAGATCCATTTTTATTCATTATCGTCCATTAATACTTTATTACAATTTAGTGAATTAATTCCTATTATTTATTTAAAGTTAATTAATTTCCCGCATTTAATAAATATATTAAATTCATATTGTCCATCTCTTATCCATCAAATAATTAATTATTTTATTAAACTCCACCTCAAATGCACACATTATCCATTTAAATAAAGAATTAAAATTTCTAGTTCCATCTCATTTAGTTAACTAATAAGTCAAGATTAATTAACTCATTAATCTTGAATTAGTCCACTCACTGATCTATTCAATTTACTTCCTCATGCAATCAATCAACTGATCCATGGAATCAACTAAATCTTTCATACACTTAGTTAACTATTTTATGAAAATATTTGAATCTTCCTAACTCACAATCAATCTTGTTCACTCACTCACCAATTCACTTAACTCAATAATCATTAATTAAAATTTTAAATAAGTCTTAACTTCTCCATGATTTCCACTTCTCTTCATTAAATCCAAAATTAATGGAGTTACTCAAGATTCAACATCAAGTCTAGATCATCCATTCATCCTTTCAAAAACCTATAAATGCATCCTCAACATATTATCTTCAACATTGATCATTAATATAAAATCATGTTATTAATTTTATCATCCATAGAATGGTAATATTATGCTAGTATAATGAGGACATGCATATCATTGTTATCTTGAGCACAATCATACAATGCTCAATAAAAGGTTTTCTTGAGTTAGTTAGGATTTTAGATTTTTTCTTTAATGCCAAAAGTTATAATTTAATGCTTATATGAGTATATGGTTCTATTTTTATATGATTAAATGATTATATTTTTAAAATATTATATGCCTACATGTTGAGATTATATTTAATCCCCATGTACTATTGTTTCTCTTTTCTAGCAATTTCTTATATCCTATGAATGCAACCAATTTTTGAGAGGGAATATTCTATCACTAAGGTTTTCCTAGTTAGATCTATAAATAGTTGCAAGTGCTTATAGAGGTCCATCTTATGAAAAAATATACATAGAAGGAAAACATTCAAGATCATATATATCCAAGGCATGCGTGTGCAAAATATTTATTGTGATCAACATGTGAATGAACTTAATTATAAAGTGGCATTCATTTCCTAAAATTATACTCTAGAGAGATCAAATGTATATATCATATAAGGAAATGTAAGTTGTAAGAGATCATCAAATAAGCAAATGTATGTGTATTGAATATAAGCAAATGTATACATATATCATATAAAAATTTCAATATTGATCAATGTATAAACATGTAACATGTTATAAGAAAAGTGCCAAATGTATGTATATCATAAAAGCAAATGTGGAATACTAAAGATCATCATATAAGGAAATGTCGAATACTAAAAATCATCATATATAGCAAATGTAAGTTAGAGATAATTAAATGTAAAATACTAGAAAGATCATCATATAAGCAAATACATGTAGTAACGATCATAAATCTAATGCAGGGCCTAATACGAATGTCGACTCCTAGTCGAACGACCATCTGAATGAGAACGATCCTGCTCTGATGGATGTGTTGAGCCCTGCAAATAAAATGGTGTACAAAATGTGTTAAATACATATAATTTATATTAAATATGTATCTAGATCTATGCATACATATTCATGTACATATACGCATGTATATATAAAAATTTAAAACTCACATGTCCACTAGCATCAGATTCATCCATAGAGTCACGTCGATGTGCACGATCTGGAACAAGGCTAGGAGTGACATTAGGTATGTCCACCTACAAATATATAAATTCATATATATCAGTACATGAATATCTAGTTATTAAAACTAAAATTTAAAAATTATTATAAAGGAATTGAAACATGCACATGCACACATACATGCACATCATCTGATATCGGATGAACTGAGATGGCATCGATGATAACAAACCAGCACCAACCAACATCTCAGTAAAACCCATAGTCTGTGCATCTATCGAATGATCAGATGGTGGATCCTGACGTGCACTAGTGTTGGGTTAAGAATGATGGGATCCTAGAAGTGAATGACCTCCATGTGCCAAACGATCTCTAACATGCTCTATACCGATCCCAAAGTCTAATGCAATGAAGGCATATGCCTCCAAGAGTTCCTCAGCTAAACAATGCAGAGTCATGCATGCTATATCTCCTATAAGTGCCTCAAGGTCTATGGGAGTAGGGATGCCTACTGCTGTGAAAGGATCCATGGCAGTCCACTATGCTGAATATGGCGTGGGTTAGGGATGTCTAGACATCAAATACTGACCTACATGATCAACAGATATCCTAGTGGTGGTAGTTGCAATGTCACCTATAGTATCAATTGCTTCCTTTTGGGAAGCAACGACAACCTCATATGCTATGGGGGCTAGAGTTGGGGTGAGAGCAGGAGACCTCTCACCAACCAATACCCTAAACACTGGGGTCGGTCTATCTGCTCGATGATAAGTGGGTCTATCAGCAATCCTACCACGCCCCTAACCAACATATGGTGGAATGTCCAGGTAGTTGACTTTGAGGCCCAAATGGACCTCAACATACAACTGCTGAACAAAATATAATGGAATATGGTCATTGTTTGGCTATTGACCATGTGCTACGAGAAATCATGGGTAGATCAATGAGGCCATAGCACGATCAACACATCTAGTGACCTGGTATCCCCTAACCTTACGTGCATTTTGATAAAATGGAAAACAATTGGTTTTTATCATTTCTTTGGTCACACTATCCTGTATTTGTTTAAGGGGAACCTCACCATGTACTTCTTCCCGCATGCGGGAAAGAATAGCAACTACTCTACCTGGAGAAAATGCACTAGTCCTCTCAAGTTCATCTCTTAGTTTTTCAAGACTATGCAATATTGACATGCATGGTTCAGAATATATCCCTGGGTTTGCACTTTGTGCTAATGAGTCTTTCAATTTATTAATCTCATTAGTGGTATTTGCAAACAAAGATTCTAGAGGTGGAACATCTGCATTATCCATGTTATGTATGTATGTATGTGTACCTAAAGGAGCAATGAGACCTTAGTTTAAATAATATATCTAGATATAAGGAATAGAAATCTAAAATAGTTCTAATAATTCATCTACTCATCAATAATATTTCCATACCATTAACAAAAAACATGTTCAACATCTATCATAGTTTTTAATAATCAAAACATTCAAATTACTAGATTGCACAAAAAACATAATCTAAAACAATTCTAAAATTTAAATTTACAAGTGTGCGTGTGCACTCTAGTACAAAATGTGTCATTAAAGACAGTTTAAAAAACATTGATAAAGGTTGCATCTAAGATTTATTTCCTATAGCTAGTAATAAAGGGAAAACATCATTACTTAACATTGGTGGTCATGTAAAATCAATTTAGTCATTATTGAAGGCACAAAAAAGAGAAGAAAATGAGACAAATGATAAGCTTGTAAATATGATTTCTAAACTATGGAAGGACAACATTAGCGCTTCCCAAAAAAAATCTACTTCATGAAAATATAATCATTTGAAATTGGATGGAAGAATCTTAATGCTTAAAGTTATGATCTAATACATTCTAATCTATATGATGTCATGTTTATTGATCCTCTTGAAGATCTCTCAAGATTTAGATAAAACAATAAAGAAATTATTATGGGGTGGTTCAAATGAAAGTAAGTGTATTCCTCTTATTAAATGGGACACTATATGTTTTCCCAAAGGTCTTGATGGCTCATGAACTAAAGTCTTATCAAAATGGAAATAAATGATTAATTACCTATTTAGAATTATATGAATGTAAATATATCATAGAAGATATCTAGGGTGGTTATATGCTTAATTATTTGAACCATGTGGATTATCCAAGTGGCTTATAGTGGACTTGGAATAATTTTGATTTGGCTCCCATTCCACATAAAATCAAAAGGATTTTAAAACATGGATGAATTTCACAAGTAAAAAAATTATATACCACATAGGATAATTATTTAATATTATATAAACTATTTAGCCATAATAAAAATAAAAATATTGAACATGAAAGGGAAAATGTTGCAAAATGTTATGAAACACATATTGAAAAGAGTAACATCATAGAAAAATAAGAATTCAAATTTAGAAATATTTTTGAATAATGTAGAAATGAACCCCATGATATTAAAATTATACTCCATGATCCAATTGTTGATAGTATTAATAAAATTGATAACACACATAAAAAAATGAAAGTAATTGCATCTCCAAGTTACTTAAGAAAAGAGAGGACCTTTCCGAATAAGAATGATATCCCATATTCAAAATTTTCTAATGAGCTTGATAAAATTGTAATAATTCTGGAACCCAAAAATGGTTACTTAAAATTGATGAGAACATAAGATAAAGTCTTAAATTAAAGAGATCATCATGAACCATTTGATTTTGAGCTTCAAAATTTTTAAATGAATACTTTTGTAAACTTACTAAAGTTGTAAAAAATAAGACCTTTACAAAATAAATTAAATATTTAGGCAATCAAAATTTCTAATTAAAATAAAAATATTATTAATTTTTTTTTTAATTCTCTCAATTCTATTAGGATTACTAGTAAGTAGAAAGATAAAAGAGCTACTTGTAGAGTAATAAAAACCTCAATAGTGAGAAATAAATTAAGAAAGGTTTGATTAATGAGGCAAACTCATCTTCACTTAAGC
Organism: Sequoiadendron giganteum; assembly: GCA_007115665.2. Taxonomy (NCBI): domain Eukaryota; kingdom Viridiplantae; phylum Streptophyta; class Pinopsida; order Cupressales; family Cupressaceae; genus Sequoiadendron; species Sequoiadendron giganteum. The sequence goes on from CM021100.1 coordinate 115,401,748, forward strand.
ATAAATTGTAAAATATTGTGAGAAGCACTAGCAATAAGATCAAGACTAGATAGTCCTATTGAAAATGGTACTTGAGATTTTAATGGTAGGATTCCATGAGTTCATAAAAAACTAATTAATAACACAAATGGTGAAATTGAATGATTTTGGCACTTTAACTCTAGAGTATCACTCAATGTAAATGATGTTTTAAAATAAAAAAATTGGTGATCAAGACCACACACCACATATTAAACATTAATTGGAATGTAGCCAAACAAAATTGTGTAAAATTTCTTGAAAAATATATTCATTTAAAAATATCACAAAGGGAATTTGAATCTTGTAAGCCTTTTTATTGTATGTCTCTTAAAATTTATAATACATATTGTAAATACGACATGTAGTTTTTATCTATCATGAACTATTATGTAATATTAATTATACTTTGTATACTAACCAAATTTTACAAGAGTGTGGTACAATTAAAATACCAAATTTATCCAAGGACTTATTAGATTTATTTTAATGTGTTAGATACAATGATTGTAGTTTTTTGTAAAAATGTGTTTAAATGAGAAGCGTTTACAATGCGGTGGATTATCAAAGTTTATATCATGTACCCATGATGGAAGAAAAATGATCGAGGAAATAAATGTTTGAGAAAAAGAGATATGAGATAGTAAAATACAATTTGAAGAGTGGAGGTGAAGATTCTAGATGTGAGTTGGTCACAAGAGAAGCACTGCTAATTTTATTTCTTTGTGGAGACATATGATATAGTTCTTAAGGTGGCATCTAATATAATTTATATAATTTTAAGTAGTGATTCTTAATCTTCCAATATATTTTTTGTAATAAATGTTAAGTTGTAGTTGATGTCAATTTTATTTTGCTTAACATTTTTTAATATTTAAATGTAGGTGTTTTGGAGAATTTAAATATATTGTATATGAGGATTGTGATCAAGAGGTTAAATAATTTATTGTTCATCATGGATACTTTCAATATAATTTGGATACAATTTAAAAACATCTATTAAATCAACATTTTGAGGAGATATTATATTTTTTATATTTAATTTTTAAAAAGTGTGTTTCTTGGAAATTTTAAAATTTGGTAGTGATCTTACCAAAATATCTTTGATATATGTTTGTGAATTAAAATTGTGCTATTGAGGCCTTGATAAATAAATGGTATGAACTTGTATTATCAATATTTGATGTTTAAAATTTTGGTCAAGCTATATTTGATTGATAAGGTTGTGAGAAGATCTTGCTTATGCTTGAATACACAAATGGATTGTATACCTTCCTTGTTTAACTCTATTTTCCTTCTTTGTCCATTGGAATTGCATATGGAATTTTTTCATGTGATTTTATGGTTATTTGATTGGTGTGTTCCATCCACTTTGTTTGTGGTTTTCTTATGGGCACTATTGCATTACTATTCAATCAAATCAGGTTATCAAATGGAAAATTTAATATTAAATTCCTTAGGTTGGCTTTCCAGATTCTGTTGGGGAAATCATGCCTCCCAAAAGCTAGTGCATTTTCCTTAGATGAAATTTCACATGAGAATACTTATATAGGATATCTAGACAAGTCACACATTTGTCTTCACATATCTATCCCTAAGGTTTCTATTATGCATGTCTACTAAATAATCTTCCAATCACCTATTACTCAACTATTCATATTATTCTAAGTTCTAGAATTAGCATTGTTGTGAGTTAGAATGGTCTAATTCCCTCTCACAATATCTCTTATCTCTATTTATCAATTGAGAATTTATGCTTATCATTTAATTCCACTTGGGATAGAATATGGAAGGCTAGCCCATTTAAGATGAGTTAGAATTTATGGAAAGAAATAAATTGATGAATATTTAATGATAGGGACATCCCATTTAATTCTTTATAGAATAAATTGAAATCATCATTTATGAGAATATTTCAACCAAATTTAGAATGGTTTCACATAGAGCAATCGAGTTCACTAGCTAGGACAATACGATGACAAATAACTAGTTAGGTTTCAGTCTCCTATTGGGTTTCTCCTATTGCTTGAGTAAGGTGGGTATGATGGAAATCAGATGGTTGGAACCTCATTTTGGAAGATAATAAATAAATGTGTATGGGGCTTGCAAAGGTAATTGAACTCCAATTTGGGTTGCTTCTATAATAAAAAATGACAAAGTTAATCTCCTTTGAGTTGTATCTAAGATAATCCACCCATCCACACATAATGAAGTTGAGTTAGATGTCTTATTTGAGGGGATAAGATTGTGCCGACATATCATTGAAGTTGTGGGTATTGAAGGAAAACCCTAAATTCTAATTAATTTTTCTCTTTTAGAAGATCACCAATTATAGGCTTAGCTCAAAGTTACAAAAAAATATTGTTATTTTTGGATTGTATGAGGCCCTTCTTGATTAGAAAAATATGCAAAGAGGCCAATATACATAGGTGTAACACATGATCCAAAACACACATGATCTATCAAAATGATATGTGAAGTAAGTGAAATATTTTTTTGGATCAATCAAAGTGATATATGTAAATCATTTTTTTCAATGTGAAAACATATTCATATTTATATGCTATATTTTTCAACCAACCAAAAAATTTATGAAATAGACTTTACTTCATTACCTAGACCAATTATAGAGTTAAACACTATTGTATAATTGGTGTTTCATCTATCAACTTTGCACTAGATCTAAAGTATATTTCATCTAAATTCTCATCCATCCTAATAAGTTCCATATATATTGAACACCACTCTTTTTATGCATCCTAATTAGCCAATAAAATATATGTGAATATATAACTTTTGATGCACAATTATTTGACTATATATGTAATATGCTAACCAAATATGATGCTCCTACTACTTCCATATATAATCTAAAATTAACCTTGCACAACTCTCTAGAATAAGTGCATGATCATCACTGGTTTAAAATAATACCAAGTTTCAAGGTCTTTCTATCTTCCTTTGTATTTTTGGTTGGATTAATGAATGTTATATGTACATAAATATTTCAATTTGAGTGGAGTTATAGTATTGTGATTCAATTTATTAACTACATGAAGTTTTACATTTTCCCTTTTTTTCTCCAAATTCTTCTTAAATCCATACCTTGAATAAATGTTTCATGATCTAATTAAATTGGAAAAGATGATATATCTTCATCAATGGAGTTCAATTTCTTAGTTTCATGAAGTTGTATCATTTATTATCTTTTCTTTGAATTCTCAACTTCATATTCTTTTGATAATTGAGTCTTTGATTATTTTCTTGGTGTTATGTTGAATTATATACCAATCGAATACAATTATTCAAAATAATCAAAACGAAATTATTTTCAATTATCAAAAACAAATTAAAAACATGGAATCAATTATTCAAATTATTAAAAATATAGTATAACAAGAAAGTTAGATTAGATGATGATGGAAAAAATGGGGGTTTTGGAACAGGGTATGGATACCCAACAAAGTATTTAAGAAAAAATGGGGGTTTTTGAATAGGGTATGGATACCCATCAAAGCATTTAAGAAAAAATGGGGGTTTTCAAATAGGGTATGGATTTGTTGAAAATGCTTTAGAAACTTTCAAACAAATGCAATTCATGCCACGAATTTTGCACCAAAATGAGCTATGGAACAGTGCAACCAACCTGAGAGGATGCGTTGGAGGGTGATGGAGGTTGCTCGAAGGTGAACGTGTTTGTGGGCCGTGTTTGTGCAAGTGTTTTTTCACCGGTTCGCCGCACGCATTGCCTTGTTTGCTGGCTGCCTCTGTCATTGTTCACCGAACTCTGTTGGTGAAAATGATAGAGTTTTTTTTTTAAATCTCTATTAAAGGGGTTCGATCGAACCCCAGTTCGCTCGAACCCCTTTATTTTAATATTTTTCCTCATAATTCAATGGGGTTTGAGTGAACGGTGGGTTCGGCCGAACCTGGTGGTTCGACCGAACCAATATAATGGTTCAGTCGAACCAATGGGTTTAGCCGAACCCCTTCACTTTGTGTAGAGGGAAAAAATGACTTTTCCCTTCCTCCACAAAAGTGTTCACCACTTATGTGGGTTCACCCTTGAATAAAAACCCTACATCATAAATGTTAGCTCAAAAAAACACACGATGCAAGAATATCATTGACATGATGCTTAAATCTTGATGATGGCTCCCAATACTTGATGAATTGCTCATGAATGCTCTTGTGAACTCCATTTATGCTATTATGAATGCTCTCATAAAAGTCTTGTGTGATCTCATGAATCCTTAGATGAAAAATGAGTGAAAGAAGGGTGATCCCACAATAGTGGTTTACAATTTTTAGCGAAACTGGACACTGAAATAGTTTTTCCTAACTAAATCTTCACTTTCAAGCACCTATAGCGGCTAAATCATGAGGAATTTGAAGATGTTGCAAACTAGTGATTTGTGACTTTTTGTCTGTAGATTCTAAATATATTTTTTTCAAAATTTTTGGAATTAGATTGCACTTCTTTTTCCATCTCCTTCAAAAACTAGTTTTTTTTCAGTAAACAATATTTTTGAGTGATGCTCACTGTATACAGCACAATTTGTTTTTTCCACGAAGGATAATTTTTATTTTTTTTCAAATTTAGATTTGTAACTACGATATCTAGTGCTTCCAATTGGTCTCATAGTGTTTTATTGAATATTTTTTCCATAATCAACTTTCGAAGTCAAATCAATTACAATTCAGACATAGGTAGACCGTATACAACGTAACTTTTTTTGTATGTATCGAAGTTCAATTTTTATTTTGTTGGATCAAGGACTTCAATATCTAGTGCACTCATGTCTTTCAAATTGTTTTTGATAATCTGCTATTTTTCCACATGTGCAAAACAAAGAGCTTGATTTTCAGTGAAAACCCCATGTTTAATAAAACTAAAAAAACAAATAAATAATAAAACCAAAACATATTAAATTTTTTTGTTGGATAGCTCATTTTGAGGACTACCATCATCCAATTGGATCTATGAAGTCTCCTCCATTTTCATCCTCAACCCGAGCTTTGAAGAGAAAAATTCTAGAGCTTTTTTGGGCCAGAGGGTGAGAAGGTGGGAGAAGGGGGGTTCGGGCGAACTAGGGGGTTCGAGCGAACCCCCTTTCAAAAAAGGTTTCCCTTTGTTTTTTGTGGGAATGGTGGGCCCAGGACATTTAGTGGGTTCACTCAAACCTGGGTTCTAGCGAACCCTCTTTCGGTTCGCTCGAACCAATAAGTTAGTTCAAACCCCAAAAACCAATTTTTTTGGCATGGGGTCATTTTTTGCAACTTTTCCTTCCTCACTCGAATTGTAAACCACTTTTGTGGGTTTACCTAGAACCTTGTATTTATACTTATATCTATGCTTAATATCCCGAAATTAAACCACAACAAGCTAACATATGAAATCATTAATTAAAGGAGGCTAAATCCCACCAAAATTTGAAATTAAATCCCGAAAATAACCTAAGGGGGACTAAGACACCCTAGGTGGTGTCTTAGTCCCAAGGATTGAAACTCCGGGCACAAACTCCAAAAAGGGGCCCATTTAAGATGCTTTTTAAAAGAGTGCCCCAAGACCATTGGGGGAAATATACACCCTAGGTGGCATCTTAGTCCTGAACCAAAAATCAGGGACACACAACTAGAATCATTAAATTATCATTTACCCTTTGATGTTTGTCAGGATTAGCCATAAAAAGATATAATTTATTAGGCTTGTGGATGCAAAATAGGACCAATTAAGACATAAATAGGAATAAATAAAGCAAGGAAAACCCAAACAAGTTTGAAAATGCAAGGATATGTATTTTCTTACACTACTGGACCAAGTGAAGCAATCAAAACTAAGAAAATTATCATCCATACTAAAATAAGCTACATATTCATCTTAAAATTAATATATGTATCTGGTTCTACTAGTTTCAAGGAAAATAAGAAACCAACATATGAATCACTATCATATGTATCGATGCACATTGTATTAGCACAAAAAATAGGACCATGAGATACCTCATGTGAAGAACTGAATTCTTAAAATTATCTTATTGTTTTGATTCCTTCTTGGAAAATTGGTGTGATATCAATGTTGCTCAAGTCAAACTTGTGGCACCTTTCTTCTTTGATTTTCAATGCATCAATATTAACTTCATTTCATCCTATTGAAGCATAATTTACATCAGGGAGATAATAAATATTGCACCAAAAAATTAGTTTTTCATATGCATCCACATGATTTGAAAAAATACGATCATCAAAGGAAATATCTTCAAACAAAAAATAATTTGTTGTATTAACATGTAGTTCAACAATACTATCACTAAGTGCAACCATTTCTAAGTCATTCCCATGTAAACAAAGATTATAAGCTTCAAAATCAAGACCAAGAACAAAAGAAAGTAATATATCAAACAAGAAATTGATTTCTTGATCATCCTTTATATCACCATCATGTGCACAATATGTATAATCGACTTCAAAATTTGACCCTTTCAATTTCTCACTTTTACACAGCTTTTACTCTCCATCCACCTCACTATTCCAAATAGTAGGGTTACATTCCTTAATCTAAAATTGGGAATAATCATTAATATTTTCACTATCGTTCTCCATGAATGATTCATCCAATTGAATGTAGGTGCACACATTATAACTATCATCTATATTGTTATCATATGGAACACCAAAACCTTCGTCTACTTGCCTACAAACATAATAAACACTAAATATTATTCTCCTATCACATGAAACATCCATTCCATCATTATATGTAATATCATGTTCATTACCAACAACCCCCATACTTAAGGAAAATTAATCATATCCTTTTTCATTTTATCAACAAAATCAAGTAGATTGTATGCTTGTTTCATGTTATTTGAATTAAATTTTATTGATAAAATGGGCTTGGTAACCCCTTGGAAATGGATGTGTTGTGCTTTGATTGAGTATCTGATGGCAACTATAAAATGGTAGATAAATTGTGGAGGTGATTTTTTTCCATTTTGTGTGGTAGATCAAGGCCAAGCTACTCTAGTGGCACTCTAGCTATGACACATAGGCAGAGGTGGCAAGTTGAGCTGCATCACCAATTATAAAATGACACTACTAGGCTTAAGCCTCAATAGACTAAGGATGATCAAGGGCTTCCATCTCTATGACTAGGTACCTTCTTCTTTCTCCCCTACTACCACAACACTTTTAGTATGTTTGAACTTGGTTTCCTTAGCCTTTTTCATTTTTTATCTTCACTCTATTCTTCATAGATGACATTGTGTCAAGACCCTTCCATCTATAACCTCACATTTATCAATTCCTTCATGGAACTCTACTTCCACTATTTAGTTTATTTATCCCTTCTAAGATCTCTACTTATGTGAAACATCATTCAAACAAATAACTTGATGCAATCTTGTAAACCACATTCTTTCAATTATCTTCATGACCAAGATCTATGCCATATTTTTATGATTAACCACTACTATTTTAGGGCAAAGGTTTTCACAAAATCCTTCATCTTTACCAATTTTCCAATAAATTATCAATTCTTCCCTTTTTTTAATGAAATTCCCTTCTTTCACAGTTTCCATTCTTCATGTCACTTTAGTTTTATTTACATTATTCTATTAGTACAAATAAGAACAATCTAATTTTTATTTATGTTAATACAAGGAAATCAAGCTATAATTCCTTAGATCCCTTCCCTCTCAGACAACTACAAAGGTTAATCAACCGATCACAAGGTAATTATTCCCTCCTTGAGTACTCCATGAATTTAACTCATCTTCTATGTAAGTAGTAACTAGGGGTGGTTATTAAACCCTTATACTTTGGTCTTTTATTTACATCATATTTATTATATGACTTCTATTCAAATTTCACTTTTTATATTATTCTTTACTTTTTATTTCCCCACTTGAAGGCATATTTCATTTTGATTATTCCATGTTTAGTTTGTATTCTTTCTTTTGTTTCCCATTTATTACTTATGTTTTTCCAAACCCTTTGTTACTATGTTTATGATTTTTAACACTAATAATATCTAGATGTTATACTTATTACAATATTACATATGCTTAAACATAATTTAGTCATTAAACTTGCATTTCTATTATGTTATCATGATTATATTATTCTTATGTTTAAATATTGTGCTTCTTACAAATTATATGTTTATACATGTTCCCAAATGGTTATCATGTTCATATAGTATGGTACCATATTTATGATCATAGTCTTGTATGTTGTGATCCTTAATATGATTATATTCTATATCTTACTTATGCTTTGCATGATCCCTATCTAGAATTTATTGCTATCATGATTGTGATTATTTACTTTCATTGGGGAAAATATCGAGACACCTTTATTTCTCTAGTTATTTATACTTTCATGATCATGTCTTAACAATGTTTTTATATATTAATCAAATGATGAAAAAATTTACCATGTTTATCTATCTTTTAATGCATACCTCCAACTTCTTGCACACTTTATTATATGCAAACAACTAGAGGGGGGCATATATGTCTTTAATGCTCTTTTTATGGGTTATGTTTTAGCATGATAGATGGATATTCACTCCCATATTAAAGGGAATTTAATCAACCTTCTTGATTGATGGAACCTTCCATTTGGTTGGACTCTCCTTTCACATTTTCACTTATTCAAAGCCCTATCATTTTAGTTGGACAAAACCTCTATACCAAGTTCTTTTTAATTTTATTTTACTAAAGATATATTTCAAGCAAGTTGTAATTATTTAATACTTTTAATGTCTAACAAATTCTATTCAAAACATTATTTTTCTCTTTTACAAGTTTCTAATGGAACACTCATTTATAGTGTACACTATTTGTTGTCCATATTTATATCCTTTGAGTGCTTGAAAAAATACTCTTCATATTGATTGCTTGTTTTACTATTATATGTATCGTCATAATATTTCACATGCATGTCAATGTGGAGACAAGATATAATGGTGAAATTTTCATGCTTGTGAAATTTTCCCTTATGCATTTTCCTTCATCACTCATCTCAAATAATTGATTTCAATCTCCAAATCTTCCATTTACATGTATAGAATTAAATATAATTGTCTCTATATGCAAACTTGAACATCAAACTTTTAAACATTTAAAATTGAAATTTAATCCTGTGTGTTAGGGAATGTGGACTAATTAAAATAGCAAATTAACACACCAAGGAGACATTATATTAAAGAAAACTAATCTAGAAAGCATAAACGCAAACTCTAAATACAGGTAGCTTCTTCAAATTCGTCCCATTGTCCTCTATCTCCAAGGATTCATTTCAAGATGTTGGCTCTCAGTTGTTTTAAACAACAGCTTGTAGAATGGCAGTTTGAGAGAATGAGATTAATGAAAATGCATGTGCATTACTAATAGATTAAGTTATGAAATTGAAATGCTATGATGCTAATTATGCTGATATGTTGGTTTGAATACAACTATAGTAATTGCGCATGAATTCTAGATATCGAGGTCTTTTCCAACTCATGAGAGGGTTGTATTTATAGATTTTTGAAGGGAAGAATTCAATTGGCCAAGATCAACGGTTGAGTTCAAACTTGTTAAAATGAACAGTGAGAGATCGAGAATTCGAAAAAAAGATGGAATTCTAAGAGACATATGGAAAATGAAGAGACAAATGGAAGATGTGTCTATAATTAAAATAGATAATATTTAATTATGTGTGAGAAAAATATGAAAAGACTTTAATTAAATATTGAAAATATTTAATTATGTGAGAGAAATGAAAATATTTAATTATGTGAGGAAAGTGAAGAATTTAGAAAATGTTTTAATTAAATATTAAAAATATTTAATTAAATGTGAAATGAAGAATATCATTTAGATTTAGAATTTAAATTTATGATAATTAATATAAATAAATTGTGAAATCTATTTAATTAATTAAGAGGAAGATAGCATTAATTAAATAAAATTATTTATTTAATTAAACTAGAAGAATTGGAAAAATGAACAATATAAATAAATGATTAAATTTATTTATATGTAGATGACTTTAGAATATTAATTAAATAATGCATATTTAATTAACTAACAGGTTTGAATAAGCGTGACCATTTTTAGATGTGTACCTCTTTGAAGTGATGTGTTTTATGCATTGCTTCAAAGAATTTTGCCCTAGATTTTTAGAAATTACCGATGCTATATGCCCCCTCGAGAGATGAATCAGATAAAGATGATTTTTGTAATTTTTTTACTGATTTTCTATCTGATTCATCAATCGATAAAAATGATTTGATGAAAACCCCTATTGAAAGATTGATATGACGATGAAGAACTTTGATTTTGTCCCGATTGATGATGCTTTTTGATTGATAAATTTGCTTCCATGCGATATGAAAAACAAATAGTAGATTTGATTGGATTGATAAATTTGCTTCCATGCGATATGAAAAACAAATAGTAGAATTGATTGATTGATAAATTTGCTTCCATGCGATATGAAAAACAAATAGTAGGATTGAGATTGATTGATAAATTTGCTTCCATGCGATATGAAAAAAAAATAGTAGAATTGATTGATTGATAAATTTGCTTCCATGCGATATGAAAAACAAATAGTAGATGAGATTGATTGATAAATTTGCTTCCATGCGATATGAAAAAACAAATAGTAGGATTGAGATTGACTGATAAATTTGCTTCCATACGATATGAAAAACAAATAGTAAGAGTGATTTGATTGATTTGATGAGATTGGAAGAAATGATTGGATAGATTGATTGAGATTATGCAAATGAGATGTGATGGATATGATAATGATCATGCACAAACTAATATGGATGTAATCTATCTAATATGAAAACTAAAATGCAAAGTTGTCATTTTGTGAGCTGCTTTATGCTTTACATTTCATCATTGAGTCTTTTGATATGTTGGAAGTTAGTACAAGCATCAAAGGGTATGTTAGCACCAATGATGACCTGAGTACTACTTTCATGATGTTTGATATAGCAAGTTAATACAATCATCGAGGTATAATTGAACCAAGATGACCTGAGTATTTCTTGCATAAACAGACAAAAGTTAACCATTTTCCTATGCAAATTTCGAAATGCCATCAATGATACATTGTAGAGCATGTCCCATGACAAATTTGCACAATATTAATTATTAGCTTACAAATAGCAAGCAAAGAAAAATCATACTTCATCCTTGTAATTCTAGTTCAGTACATCATTGAACCACTCCAAAGATATGATGTCATCAAATATCGAAACAACAATTGCAACTTATTGTGTTAAGTTTATCATTCATTTTATTCAGATTAAGATCATCCAATTTGTTTTAAGTATCTGACAAAAATAGTCATGTAGACTCAGTTTGATTGGACAAGGTTTTCTACTTCCGATATTATGATGCTTGACACATGTTGTCGACTACCTGCTAGAAAAGCTCCCAGAGGTGAACTGCATGATGATATCAGTGCTCTTTTTTTAGATTTTGTTGAAAACCAAGCTGAGGTTGATTGATCAGATTGATGAATTGATAGTTTGACTACGTGTGTTAAGCCAAACAAAGATGATAATGAACCTGTAAACCCAAGGAAGTTGGGTTATCCTAGAGTAAACTCGTTCACAAGATGATAGTTTGACTAAGTGTGTTAAGTCAAACAAGGTGATAATTGATTGGATTCGATTGATCAAGATTGATGAAGCTTGATTTGGAACAAAATTATTTTGATGATTTGATGTGACACTGACACGCAAGTTAGATGTGATTGATATGAATTGTTCAGATCGATGTTCGACGAAAGATAAAACTTGATAAGGAGCGTCTTCCTGTCAAAATATGCCATGGGCTAGTGATTTGGATCTTTTGGCTCACAAATGCTTGACCAATTTGATTTTACGTCTGCCAATGTTTAGATCACCACATAAGTTGGAGGATATATATCAAGATTCATTCCTGAAGCAAGATGTAAACATTTGCCCCCAATTTCTAGCAATGTATGGAATGCCATGATTGGATGCTTGGATAGATAGATGGATGGATGGATAGATACGGTAAGCATGCAAAGGATGCCAAGGATTATCTTGCAATAAGATAAGGTGTTTGAACAAAGGATGCTCACTTGGATAGTGCTTCAAGGCTCAGATAATGTTTGGATTGGATATGATCAATGAAAATGACCCATGTCAAGATGTTTACCATAAACAAGTGTAAAGTGTTTACCAAACTTTGTCGAGATCAAGATAATTTAAATAGATGGTAATGAGCTAGATAAACGGTTCATGGATGAACGAATGATATGAATGGAATGATGGCTTTATTATGGATGAGATGTTTTCTCTTGAAATGGCCCACATAGATACTCAATTCTACACATGATGCCTGCTTGCCAGGTTTTTATCATGGTACTTGTCCAAAGCACCACCGTAGTGGTTTTTACTAGAGGATGATTTTTTTTTTACTGTTTTTCAATCATTTTTCTGATTTTTTTGGATTTTTTGTATTTTTGATTTTTTTGTTGTCACCAAGACGCTTATTTGCCAAGTTTTCATCAAGGTAACCATTTTTTCAGGACATTTTTCTGATTTTTTTGTATTTTCTGAGAGATTTTAAGCTAATGTTGAACCACCTGGTGGTGCTAATGTTGATGCTTATGTCATAATGTGCCATCGGTATCTTGCTTGAAGAAGTTGTTTTGCCAAGATACATGCACTTGAATGCAACTTTTGAGATCTCTGATCTGCTTTACTAATACCAGAGTTAACCTCATCTTTGTGCGCACATCGCGATAGAGTGCCTTTTGAATCCTTATGATGAAAGGTTCCTACCAATACATGGTCAATGTGAGAATTGGATATCATGCGTGGAGGCGTGGATGGAGTGTGTTTAGGAGTAAAAGATGGATTGATCGATAGTTTGGAACCTTTGACTCTCCAAACTTGGGAAGATAAGCAATAATGGGTGGATATGGAAGTGTGCATGGAATTTGTACCAACTGCTTGATACACTTTGTACGTTGCTTGAGAAGCCTGCTTTTTCCTTTGTGGACATCTTTGATGGATACTTTTCCCTTTTTGATTTTTCCCCATAGTTTCTTTGACTAATGGAGTTTGATAGGGATAATTTTTCTTTGTATTCATTGGTATCCATATGTATTTGATTTGTCCTATATGCTCTTTAGCTTCTTTTTCCTTGATAACATTCTTCATGCTTTGATTCAAGTCTTTCTTTTGATGTTGGTCCCAATTCGTGGATGGGGTGATGGGTGGATGAAGATTCATGATGTGGTGGGTTGTAATATTGACATCGGTTTCATCATAAGGATTCTTTGTGCTCCTTATATTGACGTTTGCTTGAGACGAAGTTGCCCCCAGTTTTGTGGAAGTATTACTGATATGTTCATATCCCTTGATTGTCGAGTAACCAAGGCCTTGATTCTTAGGATTTTCAATAATCTTTACTGGTTCCAGGATACCCTGATCATGTAGGCCTAATCCTTTTCCTTGATAATTCATCTGTTGAAACATTTTATTTGCAAAAAGATGTGATTTCCCTTGGAAACAAGGTGTTGCTCCTTCTTTGATCTGTGGTGGATCTTTAAAGGTGATAGCTCCTTTATTGATAAGATGATTTTCCCTTACAAAGGTGAGTGATCCAACTTTATAAGTGATAGGATCCTTTATCTGTGGGATAAAAGCCTGATTGATATCCTTAGCTTGATCTTGTGAAATATCAGATTGTATTATTTCTTCAAGAAGTGTTGATGATTCATTGTCCACATAAAATTCTTCCTCATGATTGATTCTTGATACGCTTTCACATGATGTTTCCGATTCACCATTTCTGTAGAATTCTTCATGACCCATTTTTGACATATCTCTGGATTTCTCTATTTCTTGATCATGTGTATAAATGTTAAGAGTAGGGGACTCTTGTTCCTCAGTAAGAGTATGAGACTCTTGTTTTGAATGAAGATCATCTATGTGTCCATCCAAAGAAAGAATCTCAGGGGTAGATGGATGAGTATGTGCTATACGAACATGGTCATCTTGTATGGATAAGAGAGTGTCCATTATATCATTGTAGTAGCTTGGAGATACAAATTTTTGATCTCGGATAATTTCGGAATTGCTTTCGACATGCTTTGGATCAAGTTCTTGACATGGGTCAATTTCAAAGAATGGATTGCTTTCTTGGATATCTTCATTAGGCATAGGAAGTTTCTCAAATGTCATGAGGTCAAATGATGTCCATATATTTTGGAAAGGATCATTGCTAGACATTGGTGAAAGATATTGATCATGCTTTGGAATAAATTCTTGAGATATGTTCTCTAACTCATTAGCTGATGTAGAGACATTGTCAACATGATCATTGGTGGAAGGATTTTGGATTATGTCAATAGGATCAAATATCGTTAACACTCCTTGAAATAGATCTTTGTAGGAGGGGTCTTGATCATAACTAAAAAATGGCTCTTGATGAATGTTGATTTGATCACTAGATGGGGTAGACATATCTTCACAGTGCTCATTGATGGATTGATTTTGATCATTGTCTTCAACAGTTATGGTGGAGAAATTTCCAATGTTTTCAACCATATGATCAAATGATGTTGACATTTCTTGAAGAGGTGTGATGAGCCCTTGACATGAGGATGATGGGATACTTTGATCTTGACTTGGAAAAGAATCATTAGATGAAAGGGAAGCTTTGGATAGGATGGAAGAATTGTCATGCTCCTAGGATGTGATGGAGTCATGAGAGGGTATGGATTCATAAGATGGGGTGGAGGAAGGACTTGGAAGAATATCTTGTTCTTGAGATGGAAGAGGATTATCAAGGGTGAATAATGAAAGGAGGGGATCATCATATGATTCTTGAGATATGCGATCTTGATCAAAGATTGGAAGGGTTTGTAGAATTTTGGTATCATGGGATGGAGTGGAAAGAATGTTTTGATCGAGATGTGTAGATTGAAATGAATCACTGGATGTAGAGAATATGATAGAAGAAGGTGATTGAATGGGATCATTGACTTGGGTGGAAGAATCATGAGGTTAATTTTGAATTATGGGGGATGAAGACAAATGTATGGCATGACAGGAATGGTCAATGTTATTTGATGGCTTAGATTTGGGCTTCCTCTTTAACCTTTGCAAAAATCAAAAACATTGAATTTGGTTGATGTTGTTTTTGGAGGAGAAAAGGTCATGTTCATATTTTCGTCAAAGAAATTTTTAGTTGTGCCCCCTTTTATTTCTTTGACTTTCCTCTAGAGTTCTCTTAATTGTTGGGTAAGAGTACTGAGATCATTTAAGGGAGTTTCCTTCTTTCTAGGATTCTCTTTAATTTTCTCCATATTGTAATCAGAGGGCAATTTGGCACCTTGTTTTGCCAATAAAAGAAAGTATCCATCTTTATTTTTTCTCTAAGAACTTTTCCATAGCTAAGAGAAATTGTGGATCTTGTTCAACTTCTAGAAGCATTTCTTCTGTTATCTCTTGATTTGAACGATTTCCATAAAGCCTATGAGCAAGATTTTTTTCCCTATCACCCATGTTTTAAAGTTTTTGGATGATCTTAATCTGATTTAAATGTGAAAAACATAGCATAGAAAAGTAGACAGTTGTTTTATTAATCCTAGAATTTAATCACAGAGTGTATGTTCTTTGAGATTTCCACAGGTTTTGAACAAGATAAGCATATCAATCAGACTCACTCTTAATTTATCAAATAGGTCATCATAGTAATCACAGCCCACAACTTAAAATCGCGTCAACTCACACAACCATGTCACCCCCTAGAGGGCGCTCGTGTTTTTGTCTTTTCTAGGTGCATACTCAAAGTGACGGAAGTGGATACCTAATCCTTTGAGAAAATAATCCGTGGCGACTATATGGTGAGTGTCTTGGGGGCAGATTCTTCCCTCCCCTTGTACCGTGATTAAGATGATGTTTGGTTACTGACACGGCTGGCTACTACACTATGGTTCTTAGTAAGTATTTTCGTTTAGTGTGGCAATAGATATACTCCCTCGAGAGACCTCCCAACCTTTAGAACAAAGACTTTGGGATGGTTATCCTGCCTACTACTGTCAAGTTGGATTTTCATCAACAACTTGTTTGTGTTTATAGTGGGTTGGAAACCTTGGCTTTAGGTGTTCCCACTTAGGTCGTTCATCTTAGGTGAGTACTTTTTCCCACAAGAGCAGGCCCTCTAAAGGATGTAAGAAAGCATAAAAATTTCATGAAAAATGAAAAGATAGTCTGGTATTTTGGTCACCTAGTTAAGGGGAGAGCATAGACCTATTACCACAGACAGAGCAAATAATGTTCTTTTTATAGCACCAAATGACAATGATCTAAACTAAGTGAAGATGTTGTTTCACAATAGGCATGGGGTTCATTTTAATTGCAAAATAGCATGTGGTGACTATCGTAGGATTGATAAATTCCAGATTTTAAATTTCTATCATAGGATTGCTTCATTTTATTCCCCATACATCAATAAAACCTCTGGTCATGGTCACGTCGGATCTAGACAACAATTTAAGAATGAGATTATAATTGCTCCCAAAGTGTTTAAAAACACTTGTTACAATCATGTGATAATGCTTTTTCTTTCATTTTCATGCTCCATAGTCCTTTAAAATCTACAATACAAGCTTTAAATGTTAGATGGAATCAAGAAACAAGAAGATATGAGGGTTAGATAAATGATTAAACATAACAATCCTAAAATTTAGACTAAGTTTCATTGTGGTTTGACATTAAGTGAGAATTTGAAAATTTTAACTCTATCAAAGTTGATAAACACCTGCACCATTAGATAGCTTATGAAATTTTACCTCATTTCAAAAAAAAAAGCTCTAAAAAAGACCAAAATATGACCAAGATATGGCCATTTTAATATTGACTAAAAAAATAAGCACAAACTGTATGCGCTAAAACAGTCCATGGATGCGCTAAAAAAAATCCCTGGATGTGCTGAAATAGTCCCTGGATGTGCCAAAAAAAATCCCTGAATGCGTTGAAACAGTTTTTGGATGCATCGAAACAGTTTCTGGATGCACCGAAATAGTCCCTGGATGCGCCGAAACAGTTTCTAGATGTGCGAAAATAGTCTCTGGATGCACCGAAACAGTTTATGGATGCACTAAATCGATGATCATATGCGCCAAAACGAATTTTCCAGTCTGTCACATGTAAAAACATAAGATTTTCTGCAAGAAAAAGATTAATATGGAGGGATGCCCCACAGTGGGCACCAAAAATGTGTGTTAAAGAATGTGGACTAATTAAAATAGCAAATTAACACACCAAGGAGACATTATATTAAAGTAAACTAATCTAGAAAGCATAAACGCAAACTCTAAATATAGGCAGCTTCTTCAAATTCATCTCATTGTCCTCTATCTCCAAGGATTCGTTTCAAGATGCTGGCTCTCAGTTGTTTTAAAGAGCAGCTTGTAGAATGACAGTTTGAGAGAATGAGATTAATGAAAATGCATGTGTATTACTAATAGATTAAGTTATGAAATTGAAATGCTATGATGTTAATTATGCTGATATGTTGGTTTGAATGCAACTATAGTAATTGCACATGAATTTTAGATATCAAGGTCCTTTCCAACTCATGAGAGGGCTGTATTTATAGATTTTTGAAAGCAAAAATTCAAATGGCCAAGATTAACGGTTGAGTTCAAACCTGTTAAAATGAACCGTGAAAGATTGAGAATTCGAAAATAAGATGAAATTTTAAGAGACAGATGGAAAATGAAGAGACAAATGGAAGATATGTCCATAATTAAAATAGATAATATTTAATTATGTGAGAAAAATATGAAAAGACTTTAATTAAATATTGAAAATATTTAATTATTTAATTATGTGAGGAAAGTGAAGAATTTAGAAAATGTTTTAATTAAATATTAAAAATATTTAATTAAATGTGAAATGAAGAATATCATTTAGATTTATAATTTAAATTTATGATAATTAATATAAATAAATTGTGAAATCTATTTAATTAATTAAGAGGAAGATAGCATTAATTAAATAAAATTATTTATTTAATTAAATTAGAAGAATTGAAAAAATGAACAATATAAATAAATGATTAAATTTATTTATATATAGATGACTTTAAAATATTAATTAAATAATGCATATTTAATTAATTAACAGGTTTGAATAACCGTGACCATTTTTAAATGTGTACAAATCCTATATCAACATTTTTCACTTATGTTATTGTATTTACCGACATTCAATATTATATTTGCACATCATTGAATAATGAGGATTCTAATAGCATTATCAAAGAATTCATAATCTTAGGCATGCCTACATTATTTCAAAGTCATTGGATTAGTTTCCCTTTATTGACCAAATAAAATTGTTTTGTGCCTAGTAAATTTTCAAACGATGTTTATCCCACTTTAAACATATGTACAATGAGTTGAAACACATTTGTTATGGTCATCCAAGTCTTGTTTCAATCCTGCTTGTCATGTCAATTTCACAAATGTGGAGACTAATTATGTATGCACAGATTTTTTTTTAAACTGTAGGAATCAGTCGGATATCCATCCTCTATAAGAATAATTAATCCCAAATCCCCTCACTTCAAAACGCAGATATGTTAAAAGAATTATAATCTGAAGAAGATGAGGTGGCCATGAAATCCTGCAATTCAGTGCTAATCACACGAATTACAATATCATATTTCCAGTTCTTCCTTCTTGTTTCCTCCCTTCCAACTCTACTTGTTCTATACTTACAATCCCTCACAAACTTATAAACTCTCTTAAGCTTCTCCTCGTTCAAAAAATCGAATAAAATGTCATGAGCAGGTCGCCCTTGTTCATAATTTATACCCAAATCCTTCAACAAGTTAAGCTTTGCCACATTCCCTGCAACATCAATGGCTTCCTCAAGATCATCGAGTAATTTTTTCTTTGTTCTTTTATAATCAAAAGTAGAAGATTTTGTGGGCATTTTTCCTTTGGCTGTGGATTGATCAAGTGAACAATTATTACAATTGCTATACTTGGGTGGTCTTCCTCTTCTGCGCTTTGGCTGTTCTTCCTCCTGTACATTATTTATTAGTGTCCTTTTGCCTTGGTTTCTGTGTCTCATTTGGTCAAGAGCTTCATGAATTCTTTCAATTGCATTCACGATTTGCTGTCTTTTATACATGTATTTCTCCTGGCAGAATAATAACTGATCTAAGGTCATGTGGTCAATGACAGTAGGATCATAATATTGCTTTGTCAATGCAGAGAAGTCCACATTGGCAGCCATGTTCTATCAAGATGCAAAATTAGTTAAGCAAAGTGGGTATATATATGAACTGTGTTTGGACGCGTCCTTTCTTTAGACACCCCAAGCTGATTATTTTGTTAGAGTGTTCATTTAATTTGGCCATTATATACTTGTTCAAATTTAGTAACACAAACGTCTCTAATTTTTAATTTTTTAAAGAGAAAATTCATAATATAAAATTCTTCATAATATAGTCTCAAAACTCCACCTTTGCAATTCCTTCATATTTCAGGTTTTTCTCCTTAGCCAAGAGCTTTGATTGCCTTTAATTTGGGTGTTGACTGGATTCGCATGTGGTCTGAGACAGACATATTTGACAAAATCCACTTTTAACACACATTCAAGATATGGAGTATAATATTTTCCTTTGTTAGGTGACCTTCCTTATACAGATACAAATTAGTCTGTGGCTGGTTAACAAAAGAAATCGTGAGATAGAAACCATGGCAAAAATAAAGTAGACACCCTTAAAAGGATAGGGAATTGTCTATGCAGATGATAAATTGCACTTTTGACCGTATTTATTAATTAATTGAAAATAAAAAATGCATTCACTTGTTATTTTCAATTAATTAATAAATACGGTCAAAGGTGCAAATTGTCACCTGCATAGACATTGCCTCATGTCATGTGACCATTGACATTTCAATCCGTAGCAAATAAAACTCATTTTTTAGACATATAAAAGTTAGTTTTTCAACTCGATTACATTGGGAATTGATAATAATTTTCCTTTAATAAAAATGGGGGGAAGCCACTTAGGGGCAAGTGACCAAAATGTTAACACCATTTAATTGATAAAATTCCATAGACCAACAATCTTCCACTTGAAGATTGATTAGACTCCATACCACACCATACCATGCATAACTTATTAATTTTATTTTTTATCACATACACACTTGAATATTTAAATGATAGATATAATGCAAATGAATTCAAGTACAAATAATTGAAATATACACTAAGTATGGTTGCATAAAATTTGACACTAGAGGATTTCTCATAGCACCTTTTCGATTGGCCTAATATGGAAGTGTCACGACCTCTCAGTCATTGTAAATAATGATATCAAGTCTAATATTTTTTAGAATTAAAAATTTAGCAAGAATGTCTCAAAGTATTTAATTCTTTTTAGATTCTGATTCACGTTTTAGTTATTTTATATTATTAAAATATATTTACTTTTAAAAATCTAATTAAACATGTTTGATATACTCCATATGGTTAAGGATAATGGTATTATTATTTCTACTTTAAAATGTAGATATTTCATATTCCAACTTAACACTCTTGAAAAATGAAGTTGAATTCATGCCATAAATAAATATGACATAATAAACATCTTTCAATCTCCAACTCTAAACTAAAAAAACACCACTTCTATTTTTTCTAAAAACAACACCATAAATATTTCAATTCCTTTAATAATACAAAAATGATTGTTTCTTTTATACAACAGGATGTCCCCACAATCCAGAAAAAAAATGATTGTTACATATTCCAACTTAACTAAATATGGTTTCCCAAATATATCTATACAAGTCAATTTCTCAATCATTCATTTTGAAAATTCAAAATTGAATTGAGTTTTAAAAATAAAATCGCAATTTTAGAAACACTGTATATTAAAAATAATGAAAATAATCACATCACCAAAATCCAGACGAATAAAAACCCTGAAACAAAACACTTTCCATTGAGATACCTATATCCGAACGCCTTGATGCTTTAGATCTCTTAATGCTTTAGATCGCAAGAGATTTGATTGTCTTGTATTTGAACGCCTTTAAACAAAGTACTTAAATCACTCATTGGCTAGGAAGTTATCTTTTAACACAAACTTCAATTTCTTTTAATCACCACCACTTACCATAACCAACCTTATGCACAACGGCTCTTTATATTTTAAATTTTTATGCATGTTGTACATTCTTTTTTAGTTGAGCAAGAAGCGTTGAGGGGCGAAGAAAGTTCAGATATGAATTCAATTTTCTGTAATTTTATCTTAATTTTAATATAGATAGGGGAAAAGATCTAAATGTCGTCCATGATCTAATATTCGTTCATTTTTTGTTCACCTGACCTCCCAAATAATCGTTTACATTTTAGTCATTACATTGTTTTAATTATGCCAATAAAAATTTACAAATTACACCAATACATGTTCACTACTGAATGTGTATTTGACAAAAATAAATAAAACACATTGAAAACTATTGAAAACACCTTTTTAACTATTAAAAACACTTTAAATTTTTGTGGGTTTTTATTGTTTGTCTAATGAATGGGTACTCGCGAAGTGGTAAAGATGTATGAGACGAAGGTTTTAAAACACCCTTTTTGAACACCTTTCACTTTATGGGTTCCACAAAGCGCGTTTTAAATACCCAAAAGCCAATTTTTTCTTTTTAAGGTCCTAACTAGCTTATGAAGAAGCCCAAAAATAATAATTTGAAATCAGACCTATTTTGCACTCTACGAATGCGCAAAGTTAGCCCTGACGACTACCTGTACGTTTCCCCTAACTGTTTATTCATAAAAAAAAATAAAAAAATTATAAATTGAAGTTTTGTGAAATAAAAGTTATATAGCGTTTACTTGCAGAGTTTTACCACTTAGATCAGTATACCATGGATGATGATAAAATTCGTCCAACTTTGGAGAATGGCGGTCCTCTTGAGAAGGAGAATGCGAGTCTCTTGGATAATTTGTTTGCGGCACTGTATTTCTGTATACAGTGTGCTTTCTGTGGCACTATCAGAGGCGTATCAGATGATGACCACAGAAACAAACCAAAAGAAGAAACAGATAATGAGGACAAAGACAAAGGAAAAGCTGATCCTGAGGAGGACACAGATAGCAATTGTGAGAATTAGAGGAAATGTTTCAACCTTGAGGAAATATAATTAAGAAAAATTGTTCCAAATTATGGTGTATTAAGTGTATTTCTAAGAAATTTTGTTGGCAGATCTGTGTAAGGCTGAGCATTTCAGTGAACATATATAGGAAGGTATTGGTTTGGTCTTACCTAGTCTTTACATAAAGGGGACAGAACTATGTATTAAGATAGATGTTGATAAATCTTGGAGTTCTTCAAGATTTGTGGCATTAATTCCAGGAAGATTTGTAAGCAGATTCTATCAAAATCTTTATAGTATTTTGTTAGTTGATTCGATTTGTACATTGTTCCCTTGTTCTTTCAAAAAAATTCAGATTAGGAAAAACGAGAAATCAACGAAGCACAATAAGGTACTTTCAGTCATCTGCTCTCAACAGATTTTATCTAAAGAAAAGAAAAGGAGACTAGAAGAGAACAGTTCATAGATTTTCCAAGATTGTCAGTGTCAGATACATGCTTGTTCAAATCCCACTCATTCCTTGTCCTTTCACTCTCTGTATATTAATTTGCTTAAGAAATGCTCAAATCTTTAATAAATTAGTAGTTCACCCTTAACAATTTGAAACGCGTGGAAATATTATTAGTGTAAATTTGACAGGCAGTTAGATAGCCAATGGTCTTATAGAGTTGCAATGTTATATTGGTGTGTTTATGGCTGGAACCCAATCTTATGCTCAACCTCCGAGAGAGCACCTTTTATTGAAATTGCAGTTGCTCTACTATCTTTCTAGATTATTTCATTTTGAATGTATAATTTCAGCTTTCTGACTGTTAATTTTCCTATGTTTGAGAATCTTCAAAGATTGTAGGTCATGTCCGATGTCAAACAAGTTTATGAGAAAACTGTTAGAATAATGAAGAGTCTTGGCAGTTAGTTTTAGTGTTGATAATAGGAATTTTGTGTCAAAATTAGTTAGTTTGTCGTGAAGATTTCAAATGTAAATCCACTTTTATTGAATTTTATTGACCTTCACTCTGTATTCCTTAAATCACTGCAAACTACAGTTGATGTAATCTTTGTTTTCGTATCAGAGCAAGATTATAGGGAAAGTTTTTCCTCCCAGCACTAAAATCTCTGCTGGGAAAAAAAAAAAAACTCAAATTGTGAGGGTGAATGCAGTCAAAATCTCGGCTGTAGAAACAAACAAAACACTTCTAAAGAAAGAGTTGCTGTAAATTGTGTGTTGAGAAAACTCTGTCACAAAAGCAATATAAATCTACAACAAAACAGAATGAACAGAGCTCACAATATAGCAAGAACAAAGCATACAGGATACAGAGAATACAGAAATATAAAGCACTATGAGCCCACACAGCGATATCTAGAAGAGAAGACCAAATAAATCTTTCAGTTGTTGCACAGTAAACAGACCTTTGTTTATCTCTTTTCTCTTGCAAAAACAATTACAAATGCTTCTATAAATAGACGTCTTAGAATTTTCTGGATATACTTTACAATAAAAAAAACATGCTAAAAATGTGAATAGAGGAGAAAAAAATCAGAGTATCGGTAGAAGAGAATGACTGAGGGAAGCTTCTATTTTAAATGAATTTTGTTGATTTGTGCACTTTATTTGGTGGTAGAAGTTTCCATATTAAATTCAGTTGGATGCAACAAATCTTCTTTTGTCGGCGCCTTTCATTGCTTTCACGTGTTCAACATTCTCCCACTTGAAGCAATAGAAAGATTTTGAATAAGTTGTAATCATCAAGTCACCCCTAGGCCTACCATGTCTCTACAAAGCTCATATTTTTCTCTTGGCAGAATTTTAGTGACCATATCAGCAGGGTTCTTATCTGTATGGATCTTTTCCAAGGATAATTGTCCTTCCTCCAACACATGCCGAATCCAATGATATCTCAAGTCAATATGTTTGGTTTGTGAATGAAAAGCTGATTTTTTCACCAAGTGAATGGCGCTTTGACTATCACAATATAGCACATTCTTGTCCCGTTTTATTCCTAGCTCTCCAAGGAATCGTTGCATCCACAACATCTCTTTGCAAGCTTTTGTCACATCTATATAGTATGCCTCTGTTGTGGAGAGAGCTACTATTTGTTGTAGCCTGGATACCCAAGATACCACAACACCTGCAAATGTATACAAATAACCAGTGGTGGACTTTCTAGTGTCTAGGTCTCCAGCCATATCTGCATCTATAAATCCTTCAAGCATCATATCAGTATTGCCAAAACATAAATAATAATGACTAGTACCCTTAAGATACCAAAAAGTCCACTTTATAGCTTGCCAATGTTGTTTGCCCGGATTTGCAAGGAACCTACTCACAACTCCCATTGAATGTGCAATATTCGAACAAGTGGATACCATGGCATACATCAAGCTACCAACTGTTGAAGCATAAAGAATCTTTTCATTTCCTCCTTCTCCTTGTCATCACAAGGGCATAAATCGACACTCAATTTGAAATGAGAAGCAAGAGGTATACCAACTTGCTTGGCATCCTTCATATTAAACCTGTCTAGCACCTTTTCAATATACTTATCTTGTGACAGCCACAAATTTTTCTCCTTTCTATCATAGATGATCTTCATGCCTAATATTTGTTGTGTTGGACCCAAATCCTTCATTGTAAACTAACTACCCAAATCTTTCTTTAACCTGCTAATCATATTCTTATCCTATCCAACAACTAACATATCATCCACATATAATAGTAATATAATGAAATTTTCCTGATCATATCTCTTGATGTAGACACAATGATTAGTCTCTAGTCTATTAAAACCATGCTCCAACATAAATGAATCAAATTTCTTATACCACTAGCGAGGTTCCTGTTTCAACCCATAGAGACTCTTCTTCAACCTACAAACCAATGTGTCTTTACCTTTTATTTTGAATCCATCTGGCTGCTCCATGTAAATCTCCTCTTCCAAATCTCCATAGAGAAAGACTTTCTTTACATCTAATTGTTCATACTCCAAGTCTAAAGCAACAGTAAGACCAAGAATGACTCTAATGGATGACATTTTAACAACAGGTGAAAAATATTTCAATGAAGTCAATACCTTCTTTTTTAGCAAATCCTTTCACTACCAACCTTGCTTTGTATATTTCCTTCTTCTCATCACACACATGCTTGATCTTGTACACCCATTTGTTTTGTAGTGCTTTCCTTCCTTTTGGAAGCTTTACCAACTCCCTAGTTCTATTTTCCAGCAAGGAGTTCATTTCTTCCTCCATCGTTTTCTTCCATTCTTTGCTATGCTCATCTTTACAAGCTTCATGAAAACCATCATCACCTTCATCAGTTAACAAAATATAGCCTGAGGTTGTATACCTTTGTGAAGGCTTATGAGGCCTAGAGGATCTACAAACCAACTGTGGTGTTCTATTTTCAGGTTGAATCTCTTGTAAAGGCTCCTGCAAGGTTTCTTCTTGTTGTTGTTCCACATTCTCCTCTTGTTGTTCATCATACTCTTGATCTTGTTGCCCATTTTCTTGCATTGGTGGGATATTTTCTTATTGTTCATCAAACCTATCAACAATTTTCTTAACCTCCAAACTACCTATAATCCTCTTAAAAATCTCTAACAAATTAAATATAACATCCCTTCTTCTAATAATCTTATGTTTAACTGAAACTAATAAACGATAACCAAATTCACCATCCGCATATCCCAAGAAAATGCATTTCATAGATTTATCATCTAGCTTAGTTCTATTCTCTTTGGGAATATGCACAAATGCTTCACATCCAAAGATTTTCAACTGAGAATAATTCACCTTCTTACCAGTCCAAACTTCTTCAAGAATGTCGTCATCCAAGGCTGTAGTAGGAGATCGATTTATGGAATAACAGGTTGTCGACACTGCTTATGCCCAAAAATGTTTTTCTAAACCAGAATTTGACAACATACTCCTCATCTTCTCCATGATAGTGTGATTCATCCTTTCTACAACACCATTCTATTGAGGAGTACTAGGGACAGTCTTCTCATTTTTAATTCCAAACCTATTACAATATTCCTTAAATGTATTTGAGTAGTATTCTCCACCATTAGTTGTCCTCAAGCACTTGAGAAATTTTTTAGTTTCTCTTTCAACAACAACATGAAACTTTTGAAATATCCCAAATATATCATCTTTGTTTTTCATGGGGTAGGCCCAAACCTTTCTAGATGCATCATCTATGAATGTTACAAAGTTTGATGCTCCTCCTAATGATTTAATATTAACAGGCCCAAATACAGCTGATTTTATCAATTCTAACAAATTTTTCTTTTGTTCATGACCACCTCTAATAAATGAAACTCTTCGTTGCCTACCATTAATACAATGCTCACAAAGATCAAAATTATAAGATTTCAAATCTGGCAGAAAATCTTTGCCCATGAGGATTTTTAGGCCCTTCTCACTCATATGACCCAAGCGCCTATGCCATAGATCTGTTGAGTTTCCTTCTTTTGCAATAGCAGTTGTATCTGATCTTTCTATCATTTTCGTCAATGTATACAAAGTCCTAGTCTTGGGTCCTTTAGCCACAACCAATGCTCCTTTGTTGATTTTCCAACCACCTTTTTCAAAGCTTACAAAATAGCCTTCATCATCCAATCATCCCACAGAGATCAAGCGCATGTGCATTTCTGGTACATGCCTAACCTCTTTCAATAGGATATCATATCCTTCCTTTGTCTTGATCTTGACATCCCCCACTCCAACAATGCTGCAAAAATGATTATTTCCCAAATGCGCTCTACCATAATCACCAAGAGTATATGCAACAAAATTCTCTTTTCATGGAGTTACATGGTGAGATGCCCCAGAATCAGGATCCAATCAAAGCTACTGCTAGAGGTATTCAGGCATACATCTTCTACTAAAATAGTAAGTAAAACATCTTCATATGTAGCTATAACAATGGTCTCACCTTCATTTGTGCTAGTTGGCTTCTGATTTTGATATTTCTAGCTTCGCTTCCAGACTCGACACTCTCTCTTCACGTGCCTCGGCTTTCCACAATGATGACAAGTGATCTTGCCCTTTTTTATTTGGATCAACCTCTTGATTTTGAGTGTCCTTGATAGCCTCAATCAATCCTCCTACTAAGATTAGCTAGAACTAGAGCTTCTCCTCCTTGGTTTTCTGCAATTGACTTTTGTCGCAGCTCCTCATTCATTTCATTGTTGTTGACATCATCAAACTCAGGGTTCCTACAGGCGTTGAAGTGCTCATAGCAACAATCAAATTTTCTAGTTGTTTGGCATAGAACACAAATTAGTAAAATAGTTCTAATTTCATCATCTAAAACAATTTTAACTGAGGCAAGTTGATTAGTAATGATATTAAATTCATTTAAATGTTTTGCAACCAAAACACCCTCCTTCATCTTAAGATTATATAATTTCTTCATTAAGAAAACCTTATTTGAAGTTGTGTTTTTCTCATATAGATCATGTAGCTTTTTTCACAGATTTGTTGTTGTCTTCTCTCTTGCAACATTAAAATACACATTTTTAGCTAGATATTGACAGATGGTTGCAATCGCCTTTCTATCCAGCTTATTCCAATCTTCATCCATCATTGTTGTGGGTTTCTTTGATATTCCCTCAATTGGAAAATATTGATCCTTCAAAATCAATATATCCTCCATTTGGGATTTCCATAGGGAAAAATTAGCCCCGTTCAACTTCTCCATATCGCTCACTATTATTGCCTCCATGGTTGGCTCTGAGTGGATCTGATACCAATTGTTGAGAAAACTCTGTCACAAAAGCAATATAAATCTGCATCAAAACAAAATGAACATAACACACAATACAACAAGAGCAGAGCATACAAGATACAGAGAATACAGAAATATAAAGCACTATGAACACACACAACAATACCTAGAAGAGAAGACCAAATAAATCTTTCAGTTGTTGCACAATAAAAAAACCTTTGTTTATCTCTTTTCTACTTGCAAAAACAATTACAAATGCCTCTATAAATAGAGGTCTTAGAATTTTATGGATATACTTTACAGTCAAAAATCATGCTAAAAATGTGAATAGAGGAGAAAAAATCAGATTGTTGGTAGAAGAGAATGACTGTGCGAAGCTTCTATTTTAAATGAATTTTGTTGACTTGTGCACTTTATTTGGTGGTAAAATTTTCCATCTTAAATTCAGTTGGATGCAACTAATCCTCTTTTGTTGACACCTTTCATTGCCTTCACGTGTTCAACATTGTGAGCATTACAACATCAAAGAAAGGCTTGCAGAAGAGTCGAGTGAGGTTGGTATCCCTTGGAGTGTTCTTTGAGAAATTTTGCAATTAAGATCTTCATTTGATGAGAATTGGAGATGTTGTTTAAGGAGTTCAACGAGGGAACAAGTATTGGTCTGCTAAGCAACCAAAAGATTTTTTTTTTTTTTTTGTCTCTTTACTATTAAATTGAACAGATTCTTTACCTCACCAAATCAAATAACTTAGGTGGGGAAAATTATGTGAATTGGAATTTTAAGATGTAGATGTGAATGAAAGGGTATAATGTCTGGTCCATTGTGAATAGTTTGAAGATAAAGCAACTACACATCCAACCTCTGTTTAAAATTGGAAGAAAAAGAGCACAAAGTAAAAATTCTCTTCAATCGTCTCTTATATACGAGACATCTATACATCTGCTCATACGTGAACAGTCAAAGGTTTATATGAAATTGCAAATACAAATAGAATTTTATTTCTAAAATGCAAATTACTTTCAATTAAAATAATAGAATTAAAATGAAAGTATAGCGATAATGTTTTTAGATTTAAAAAATTAAGGAATAAACTTGGTGATATTGGTTAAAATGGTTCAAGTATTTTTTTATCATTTTTCGACATTGAAGCACACATTGAATAAATGCATTCAAACACTAAACTACCGTGGATCGTGTGTGTCTCGAACCTTTAGGCCAAGACCCATATGTCCAAGGGTGAATGGGTCCCCTTTAAGTGCCAAGACTCATTTTCAAATATGTTTTTGGTGATATTTTAACGATTCAAAATTCATATGCAAATGTTAGTTATCGAGATCTAATATTCGGGAATTAGAGAAGAAGCCTATAAAGCCTAGTCTTTTCACCATTTCAAACTAGAAAAATAAGAGAAAGAGATTAGGATATCAAGAAAAGAGATTTTGAAGAGCAAGAAAGCAAGAAAATTTAAAGTCTTGGATCAACATTGTGTGTATTTGCAGGTCTTCAAGCTCATTTGTCAAGATTTTATCAAGCATTGTTCATGATTGAATGTTGTTCCCTATAGAAGAACATGATGGATTATAGGATTGGGAGATGCATTTGGCCACTTCCCTTTACCTAATGAATTATTTCCGTTTTTTCTCATCGTCAAGCTTTACTCTATTTGCCGCCTAAAAAAGGTATTATTGTATCATAGATTTATTTAGGGTATTTTGACTTCTCCCTAAGTGGATCTTATCATTGTCATATATGAATCATACTCTAACATACTTGAATAGGATTTCTTTGAATGTTAGCTCTTAAAAACCTGAGATGCACTTAAGGTTAGGGCTCACACACTGCCATTTATCTGATCATTGTCAATTATCAAGGTTTAATTACCAAACATGGGGTTTAACCAAGACAAATCCCCATACAAACCAAAAAAAAAAATTTGTGTGCATATTTACAAGATTCCACTTGCAAAAACTTCTGTAGTCTTTAGGATATTAACTCTCTACAATTACATAATTCTCTCTATTACAAATCTCTCCAATCTCTAAAAAATTAACCCTTTACAGTTACAAAATTCTCCTTGCAACAAATCTCTCACAATATTTCAACAAAACTTTCTTAAAACAAACACACCTTTCAAATTTTTGTGCCTCCTTTCTACCCTCTATGATTAAAATATATTCTCTTTTATAAACAATATTCTAGGGTTTTCTTTGAGATAAATTTTATACCTAACCTCTTCTAGTGAGCTTTTTTTCTACCCCCCTAATTCTCTCTACAAATTATTTCTTCAATGAGCCTTTATTTTGGCTTCTAAACACTTCTTCATACAAAAAAATTCCTCCACAATCTCAACTTCTTTGTTCTACACATACCAACTTACAAGTATAACACATAAAATCTAGAGCTTAAACCCTTTGCAATTACAAGTTTCTCTCAAACCTACAAAAAAATTATTACTCACACACCTACCCTCTACCCAATAGAGATTATAGATGATGCACCTCTTGAAATTTCATCTACCCACTTTCTCTTAGTGTAGGAAATCTACACCTACCCAACTTCAACCTCTACTAGAGGAAAACCCACAATCTCACTCTTATTTATAGTATACCCTCACAAACATCCTATCCTCTACCCAATAGGAACATTGGAAGATACACCTCTTATTCTTGATCTATCCACTTCTACCATGGAGGCTACCATAACACCTTCTACCTAGCTTTAATCCCTATTGGAGGATAGTAAGAAATTGAATTTGATACCATCTAATTCAGTCATGACTATGGGGTCTTACCATATTTACCAATCATGTAACCGAACACATATGTTCATAACAAAATAAAACACTCTATTCACGTACATTGATATATTCTATTGCAATACCTTCATTGACCTTGACTCTCAAGCCTTATAAATTCACAAACACTAACCCAACAATATTTTTCCAACTTCTACTACTTTGTTTAACAATAACCCTCTTAAAACTATGAAGACTTCTCCTAAAAGCATCCCCAAAAGCATCCCTCAAAAGGCCCTCTTCCGAAAAAAACACCTCCTTCCAAAATGAGATTATAATCCAATTTATAGCATATGAGATGGAGAACAGATGAATACCCTACACCTAGGCATGATGGGACATATGGTAGTCAATTATTGGCCCTTAGGATTTCTTTTGCAATTCGTTATAACTATTGCTTAAACATTTCTAGCATTCTCAGTATGATTGCAAAAATTCAAGAGGTAAGTGGATATATCCAATTAGCACTAAAATTTATGGTGTTCTTCTCTTTGTGGACAAAAATAGGTCATTAGGATGCTACAAGAATCTAGAGGGGTTCCAAATGCATTATCAACACCTAAAGAGATCATCTTTCGTGATTATGCGAGAGAACCAAGTCCATTTAGAAATTGTGAGAATTTGAGGGTCATTGGGATGCATCTAGTTCACTTTAGAATTGTTTCGCACAAATTAGCCGCTTTCGAATAAGTGGGGAAGTTGGAGTCATGCAGACAACATCCATATGGCAATGGAAGTTCCACAATAGTAGGATTAATAGGCAAACAAGGGGCATTGGGATCTGTCGAGATTTGAGTGTTATTGAGATAAATATGACATCAAGGGACAGTATAGATTTAGGTGACCTTGTGGGAAATTAAGTGCCAACAAGATTGTAGGAAGTCGAGGGTCAACAAAATTTTATGTGGAAGTGAATAAGGTTTGGTTTAGCAAGGAAGTACATAGGTTCACTAAGTGAGAATTTTTACAAACTCAATTTTCATTAGTGGCTATCAAAAGAATGAACTCCAAAGGGACTTTCAAGGATTAAAGGGGATTTGGGTGGGATAAGAAGTTCTCCAAAGTTCAGATGTAGGTCAAAATTTTGTAACTTCATAACTTGCTCTATTTTTATTAGAATTTCATCAAATTTGAAATGTGGATACTCATTTGCTACCTTAACAAGGTGAAACCTTTAGTTGGTCACGATCCCTTAGGAAATATTAAGAAATAGATCACCAACTCCTACAAGAAAAAACAACAACAAAAAATAGATAAACTATTTTTTGGTTGATGTAGATTGCAAGTGAACCCGAATGTTTTTACATCACAATTGGGCAAGTAGTGTAGATGATTGAAATACACATTAGAATATGTGTTTTATTTGGGCTTAAGAGCCATTTAATGGGCATATGATAAAATACCCATAATTTCTCTTTCCATAG
The DNA here is from genome assembly GCA_007115665.2 of Sequoiadendron giganteum. Classification (NCBI taxonomy): domain Eukaryota; kingdom Viridiplantae; phylum Streptophyta; class Pinopsida; order Cupressales; family Cupressaceae; genus Sequoiadendron; species Sequoiadendron giganteum. The sequence goes on from CM021100.1 coordinate 115,433,901, forward strand.
TAGAAGCTAAATGTATCACAACAATTGTAGTAGTATGTTAGACCATTTGATTTAGGAGAATGCCGATAGACTTGAAGGATGAACAAAAAATGGTAGAACCATATATTGGGACAATGTATCATCAATAGCCCTAACAAAAAATCCATTTTTTAATGGATGAAGTATTCATATTGAGATCCACTATCATTTTATAAGGGGGCTTTTAGAACATAGAGAAATTAAAATTTAGTTTTGTAGATCTAAGCAACAACTCGATGATAATTTTATCGAGCCACTTTTAAAAGATAGTTTTGAACACCTAATAAATAGTTTGGGCATCATAGATATAGTGACATCAATTCCAAAACATTCATTTTCAACTCCAAATATCACATATAGTCAGTTTTGAAAAACTTTTGAAAGTCAACTCCAAGGGTCATACACAACAACTCCAAATATGCACAATCATAGATCAAAAAATATACAATGAATGTGAAAGAGGATCAATATTAAGGGGGAGTGTTGGAAATACCTAATCTTCAATCAAATAAATAAATTTTCAACATGTCCTCTATTCATGCCCAAAATCTCTTAGATTTGAAATATCCCATCCTATAACAAGTGCCAAACTTCATATACTTTTGGAAGTTCTATTCGAAACACTCAAATTTGAGTCAATTTTTTAACAATAAGAATTTTAAGATGGAATTAATTATTGATAGCTTAAACAAAAAAGATAGAAAATAAAATAGGTTAAACAAAAAAAAGAAAATATAAAAAAGTAGCTAGTAGAAAACAAAGAAATATAATGACGCTTATAGTACTATCCTTTGAGGGTGTCTAGATAATGAAGCTTATAGTACTGTACTTTAAGGGTGTCTACTTTAATTTTGCCATGGTTTCTATCTCATGATTTCCTTTGTTAACCATCGGCCACAGGCTAATTTGTCCAAACACAGTTCATAAATCAGCTTGGGGTGTCTAAAGAAAGGATGTGTCCAAACACAGTTCATAAATATGCCCACTTTGCTTAGCTAATTTTGCATCTTGATCGAAAATGGCTGCCAAAGTGGACTTCTCTGCATTGAAAAAGCAATATTATGATCCCACTGTCATTGACCACATGAATATAGATCAGTTATTATTCTGCCAGGAAAAATACATGTATAAAAGAGAACAAATCGTTAATGCAATTGAAAGAATTCACGTTGTTCTTGACCAAATGAGACACAAAAACCAAAGCAAAAGGACACTAATAAATAATGTACAGGAGGAAGAACAGCCAAAGCGCAGAAGAGGAAGACCACCCAAGTATAGTAATTATAATAATTGTCCACTTGATCAATCCACAGGCAAAGGAAAAATGCCCACAGAGAGAAGAAAATCCTCTACCTTTGATGATAAAAGAATAAAGAAAAAACTACTCGATGGTCTTGAGGAAGCCATTGATGTTGCAGGGAATGTGGCAAAGCTTAATTTTTTGAAGGATTTGGGTATAAATTATGAACAAGGGCGACCTACTCATGACATTTTATTCGATTTTTTGAACGAGGAGAAGCTTAAGAGAGGTAATAAGTTTGTGAGGGATTGTAAGTATAGAACAAGTAGAGTTGGAAGGGAGGAAACAAGAAGGAAGAACTGGAAATATGATGTTGTGATTCACGTGATTAGCACTGAATTGCAGGATTTTATGGCCACCTCATCTTCTTCAGACTATAATTCTTTTGCTGCATAAATCTGTCATGTAAGTTATAATATATCTGCATTTTGAAGCGAGTTATAATATATCTGTCATGTTGATCATCTGAATCATATCCATAGTACCTGGATGATTTGTCACTATCCTCATTAACTCTAACATTTGCACTTTCAACCATCTTCTTCAATCTTCTATTGTAGCACCGGTAGGCTTTGCTCTTAGTAGAGTAACCCAGAAAGATTCCTTCATTACTTCTAGCATCAAACTTGCCTATATTTTCATCTCTTTTGATATAGCATCTACTTCTAGAGAGTTTGAAATATTTCACAGTAGGCTTATAACCAAGCCACAACTCAAAAGGAGTCTTACCAAAATTACCATTGACATTTATCTGGTTGATAGTGTATACTGCAGTGCTTACAACTTCTCTCTAGTAGATATGAGGAACATTACCTTCCAGCATCATAGTTATGGCAACATCTAGAATTGTTTTGTTCTTTCTCTCAGCAACTCCATTCTATTGAGGAGTCTGGGGAGCAGATAACTATCTTTCGATTCTATGTTCTTCACAGAATGAATTGAACTCCTAGGAAGTTAACTGACCATCTATGTCTTATCTCAAGCATTTGATTTTCAAACCTGTCTCATTGTCTACCATGGCTTTGAATCTTTTGAACTTCTCTAATGCCTCATGTTTTTCTCTTAAGGAAGCAACCCATATCATCTTAGAATATTCATCAATAAGCAACATAAAGTACCTTTCTCCTTGTATACTTCTGATTCTAGATGGACCACATAGATTAGTATGTACCAAATCCATTACTCCATTAGAATGATGTTGTTTGCTCCAAAAATAAATTATTTTTTGCTTTCCCATCTCGCATTCCTTACATATAGTGTTAGTAGACTTCACTAACTTAGGTAGATCTTTGACTGCTTGTGTGGAGCTTACTTTGACAATGCTATCAAAATTCACATGACATAATCTCCTATGCCATAACCAGCTTACATCAACTTGAACAATCAAACAACTTTCACTAGCAACACTTAAGTGAAAAATGTTACCTCTTGTTTTTGTACCTAAAGCAATTATATTTCCAGAGCTTCCCAGAATCTTGCATTTTCCATCTTTGATCTGAATATGGTATCGCTTGTTAACCATTTTTCCAACACTCAACAAATTGTGCTTCAATACTTCAACATAAAGGACATCATCAATATTGTATTTACCACCAAGAGAAATAGTGCCTCTGCCACAAATCACACCAGCTTTGTTATCTCCAAACCTTACAACATCACCATCATATTTCTCCAAGCTTATGAACTTAATTTTGTCACCAGTCATATGATGTGAGCATCCGTTGTCAATCACTCATTCATCATTTTCATCAATTCTAGTTGCAAGAGCTTTCTCAATATCATTATTACTAGCAGATTTAGTGGACACTAGACCATTTTCCTTGATAGCAATGAATACCCATCCTTCTTCATTTTTAGTTTCTTTATCAAATTCATCATCACTAACACCTTCTTCAACATAATAACATTTATTTTGAAATCTAGACTTGTCAGGTTTGTACTTAGAAACTCTTTCAGGACATCTTAATGGAAAATGACCTATCTTACTGCAAGAGAAACATTTAATAGGAACCTTTCCTTTGTAATTAGCTTGTCCTTTGGCTTCTCTTTTCACAATCAATGTTTCCAGCTCTTCTAATTCTCTTTATTCATCTTCAATCATTTTCATTTCATTTTCATACTTGAATGTCTTTCTTGAGATTTCTCCCATATCATGTCTTTGTTGGCTTTTTCTGGATACAGTAGTTTTGAATGCAGATTTTGTCAGTAGATTAGCCAAATTCACTCAACTCAAAGGTGGCAAGCTTACCAACCAACATGTCTCTTGTTACATTTGTTATTGTCCCGAGTTCTTCAATAGAATGAGCTCTTATTTTGTAAGAAGCAGACACAGATCTGAGTATCTTAGCCACAATCTCATCTTCTTCCAAGGTTCACATCTAATACCCATCACAAGTTCATTTAGCTTTTGCATGAAGGAAAATATATTTTCATCTTCAATCATCTTCGTGTTCTCCCACTTACCTTTCAGACTTTTGAAGCTTTGCAACTTTCACTTGTGCATCTCCTTCATACAATATTTCTAACTTCTTCTACATCTCATGTGATGTCTTCAGACCTATCACATTTGTCATCTTTGAATCTGTCAAAGCACTCAGTAATGCTTCTATAGCCCTGATATTAGTTTTAACTTCTTTGATCTGATCAGGAGTAGAGGGACCATTTAGAGGAATAGTGTATGTGTTCTTTGTAATCTTCTAGAAAGGTTCACCAATGCACTTCAAACGATACTCCATTCTGATTTTCCACAAAGTTTAATTTGTACCATCAAATCTAGGGCTATCCTTCTTATATCATGCCATCGTTGATCACCTCAATTTGTTAGACTTCTTTAGAGGAACCATCTCTGATACCAATTGTTGGAAAAACAAGGATAGACAACTGAGATGGGGGGTGAATCAGTTGTTGTAGAATTAAAAAAATTACTTAGCCTTATCAAACTTTAATCACATATCTGATAATTAGCAGTGAAAGCAAGAAAAATCAACACATCAAAAGCACACATAGCACCAAGATTTTTGTGTGGAAACCTTGTTTAGGTAAAAACCATGGTGGAGGTTAATCCACAATTATACCCTATTAAAAGTATAATATAAAATGAATAAAGAATGCACATGCATTTAGGCACACTACCTAGAGCTCACTGCTCAAAGGGAAGGCTCATTGCTTTACATACTTGACAATCAAATTAAATCCATCTGATAAGGTTGAACTGAGAAATTAACTTCTTCATAAGCCTGATGACAGTTCCGGTTAGGCACAAAAATACTTCTTCACATTTCACTCAAAATTCTTCACACTTCACTCAAAATTCTTCACACTCTACTTTGCATTTGAATGATCTGATCTTTATTCACACATGTATTGCACACACTTCACATACATTCATCGAGCATACTTCAAAATGAGGAAACAATAACTCTTATATATCCACTACATGGATTTACATCAACAACTTTGTCGGCCAAAAATAGGGAATAAATGAATAACAAATTGTTGGCCCAATACATGAACAAATCTCAATGGATACCAACCTAAGTCGGTCACAACATAATGAAGACCTAAACCAACATCTTTGAACATGCCAAGAATTCAAAAATTAATCCATAATGATCCATAACTTGCTACCACTATCATGCTGGCCAAGAACATGAAAACTTAAACACATAAAGGAAAAATCTTCAATCACGAAAACAATGATCAACGTGAACATACCACACTAATAGAGCACGATCTAGAAACATCACTAAACATTTCAAAAGCATACGCAACAACTCAATTTACTAGAATTGCATTCACTTCTTCCAGAAACACCTACTACAGTAATAGAATAATTGTAGAAACACAAAACTTCATAACATCCTTCAATATTGATGTGCACCTCTGAAACTTTTAGACAACATACTAGATAGGCTCAACAACAACCATTAATGCACACCTTCTGAATACCAAGTTACAAAACTTTCCACCTTTTTTACCTTCACAACTTCGCAAACTGTCTGCAACATATTTATTACAATTTTCTCAATATCCTCAATATATACAGCCTTCATATTCATCAATGCTAATAGTGTTGACATCAATGACAACTACATATCAACAAACCAGCCACAACATCCAATAGAGAGATTTTTCTCAGGAAACATCAAGTGACTTTGAGATGAGTAGAGTAGACCTTGGTCCACCTACCAAGGATGGGTATGTTTAGATTTTTTAGGTATTAGCATCAAGGATGGTTGAAAGATCGAAGAAGGATAAAGAAAGCAAAAAATGAATTGAAAGCTCAAGTTCGGGATATGAATAATTTCCTAAGGTCTATTCTGGAATTTATTCCACAACCTCTTTCCTAGGTAGACTCTTCCATTGAATCTCTTACTGTAGTTGGAAAAGAATCTTTGACTAAAATCAAAGGCTGCCAAAGTTTAAGTTGGGTTGTAGATGATTGGAATGAATCCCTAATTAAAAATGGAAGCCTCATTAATATTGAATCCCTCAAATAATTCCAAGAGGCGAATGCTCTGAAATCCACTTTAGGAGATGAAGTTATTACAACCGAGAAAGAGGAGAAACATTGGATGAATTATCAAACTGAATTGAAGTTATTAATGAATTCATATTTGGAAAGGTTGGTTGTTGATTGGTTCATATCAAGTGCTTCTGATTCCCACTAATTGTCATGGACTAAAGGAGTAGAGTGGAAGTTATAGGTCATTAAGCAAATTTTGCAAAAGTTAAAAGAAATCATGGATAAATGTACAACAATTTCAGATGAAGCGAAGAGCACCTTAATGGATTTTGGTTTACTCCAAGATAAAGATGGGATAGGTGATGACGTCGATATTAGTGCCCTCGCAGCTGATTTAAAGAAAGTGGTTAAAGATACTCTTGAATCACCTTCACTTAACACCGAGTACTTACAAAAATTATGAATTACACTTGGTATCATCTTAGGCAATGGATCTTGTGAATGCTTGTGAGTGTCGCATGGAAACAACCAAAGATCTCCATTTGACATGGAAGATAAGAATAATTAATGTAATCATTCCTTAGCATAAGGAACTATTGCATATCCTTAAGCCTTTTGAGGCATGGCGGAAGAAACCTTTGGTGACCTCTGAGGCTAGAAATGAAATGACGTTGTTGTGATGAATTAGCTTCTCATATGTCTTTTAAGTGTCTTTTGTTTAATTGGTCATGGAATTGAAGAGGTGGTTATGTACCTGCCTATATATTGATGTATCTATTTTCATATGCTGTCTCTAGAATTTTTTTAAAAACTTTTGCTCAATACTATTGAATGAAATTGCTATCTTGTCTGTGTGCAGTTTAGTGGAATGAATTGGAAATTCTTTGATCTGTGTATTTGAGAATATCCTATGCATGTCTTATCTGTGTATGAGTGTTGTAGTTCTTATAACATATTTATTTTTGCACATGGTATTGAGTGTATGCACATCTTTGATGATAAATTAGTCTTTGTACTAATACTTTTGGTTTTCTAAGCTTGCACTTGATATTTGGAATTTTTCAGATGTTGGGTATTCCTTTTTGCTTTCTGGTTAAAAGAATACTCATTTTTTTCATTTTAGATTTTAATTTCATTGAAGATCTTGTGAGGGAGTTGTACCTCGATAAAATTTAGAGAAAAGTCACGACTTGTGATCTTTTCAAATCTGTTAGTGGGATTCATATGATACTAAATCTAGATCATAGTCATAACTTGAATATTTTGTGAGCGAGCCTTTCCATTCACTAACAAGTAGAAGGCAAGGTTTATTGATTGAATTGCAGGTTGAAGTTGTAGGTTTTGATGAGCTCAAGGAGATGTATGAAGGAGATTTGGATTTTGGAGAGACATGGAAGGCTTGTAGGGGGCCTATTGTTGCAGATAGAACCAAGTGGTTGGATTATTTAATCCAAGATGGCATGCTATTCAAAGATAATCAATTGTTCATTCCTAGAATTCCATGAGATTGAATTTAATTAATGAGAGAAATAGTTGTGGACTTGTAGGGCACTTTGGTTTTGATAAGACTATAGCATTGGTTGGAGAGAAGTATTATTGGCCTCAATTGCAGTAATATGTAAGGAAGTATGTGCAAGGTTGTAGGGTGTGTCAAGTGGCAAAGGGGGTTAGTCAAAACACCGGTTTATATCAGCCACTACCTATACCCAAGAGGGCATGGGAGGACATAAGTATGGATTTTGTTCTTGTTTTTCCAAGGACACGAAGAGGACATGATTCCATCATTGTTGTGGTAGATAGATTCTATATAATGGTGCATTTTATTCCTTTTCATAAGATTGATGATGCAGTCAATGTTGCAGATTTATTTTTCAAGGAAGTTGTGAGGCTTCATGGAATTCCAAAGAGCATTGTTTCTGATAGGGATACCAAGTTTGCTGGCTACTTCTGGAGGACTTTGTGGAAGAATGTCAATATTGAATTAAAAAAATTCTTAGCATACCATCCTCAAATAGATGGTCAAACAGAGGTGGTGAATAGGAGTTTGGGAAATTTGTTGAGATGCTTGGTTGGAGACAAACCAAAAGGATGGGACTTGATCCTACCACAAGATGAGTTTTCCTACAACTCATTCAATAGAAGCATAGGTAAGTCACCATTTTAGATTTTTTATGGCAACAACCCAAGAGTTGTATAAGACCTGAATAAAATTGATAAAGATGTGAAAAATTGTGCAGATGCAGAGGACACTGTAGAGCATATGAAAAACCTACATGATGGGGTGAGAAAACATATCAACAAAATAAATTCTTCTTATAAAACTAATGCTGATTTGAAGAGCAGACACAAGGAATCTCAAGTTGGAGATGAAGTGATGGTGCATCGAAGGAAGGAAATATTTCTAGTGGATACATATAACAAAATGAAGATGAAGATGATTGACCCGTGCAAGATTGTAAAAAGGCATCATTCTGAAAATGCATATGAGGTAGAATTACCCATAGAGCTTAATATTTCTCCAATTTTTCATATTTCAGATCTAACCATATTTCACGAAGGTGACAATGATGAAGTTACAATAATTAAGAAGTGACGAGGACACAAATCCTGAAACCCTCACAAAACACAACAAAAAATACCAACATAGAAGATGCGAGACAAAAAATAACTCACTTTCAATTTTTTTTAGAAAATGAAATTATAGATTCAAAAATTACAATGTTACAGTCTCATGGGCTTGATTCATTACAACAAAATTAACTCTAAAAGAAAACCTATTATTCAGAGCCACAATCTACACTAATGGAGCCACCTTCTACAACCCCCACTTAACCCTTTCATTTTACACAATAACGGCCCTAGAATGTTCTAGAAAGTGTATCTTTCCCTTTTGGTTTGGTGCCAAAAGTCCCACCATTTGATTTCTTTCCTAGGAAGATATTTTAATGAAATTAACTTTTTAGTGGGGCGATTCTCGAGGCTATAGCTTTTGATCCGACTGTCATATTTTCAATTCTAATATATCGTTGGAAAACTCATGAAGAGATCTACAACCATCTTCTACCAAATCTGAAAGATCGGATATTTTGCACCCTGTTTTGGGGCTCCGAAGGGCCTCAATTTTCAATTTTAAACTTCATTGGAGAAATTCCCTAGGATGAAAACTTAATATCTTCCAAATGGTATAGGATTTTGAGATGATTCTTTCACCAAAAATATTATTTTTCCAATTTCACTCCTTGGGTTCAATTTTTGTGTCCATACGACCTAAATAGGTCGACTTACTAAAAATAGCAAGTGACTATTTTTGGCTGTTTCAAACTTCTAACCATCCCAAAGGCTACATGATTCACCATGAGCCCTAAGACAACTAAGGAAACAACAAACAAATAAAAATACAAATTATTTTGGGTACTGATGCAAGATTGTCCTTACATCACTGGATGCTCCTCCATCGAGCAACCCCAAGCACTGACACCTACTTCAGGGAATGTAAAGATTGAGAGAATTCTTGACAGCTGAGTGAAAAGGAGCATAAGGAGGAAGCAATACATGGAGTATTTGGTGAAATGGCTTGGGAGATCTATGGAAGATTCTTCATGGTTATCTAAGACTGAGGTTACTCATCTTGGATATCCTCTTGGAAAGTGATGAGATCACTTTTCTTCTACCTTGGGTGTCTGATGTAGGAGCATCTAGGGTGTATGAGCAATCTTGCATCAATTCATGTTGTTTTATTTTTGAATAAAGGTTGAATTGAATTTAGTTAGCTGAGACTGGGATCTATAGGAGTTCGGGTTTAAGTGGAACAAACTTCATCATTCAATGTTTGCTCAAAAATTTCCATGTCCCTTTGACATAGCAATGGTAATATATGGTAGGAGGTAATAAGAGTTGGTATCATTCAAAGTCTTCTTCACTGTAACCTCACGACAGTCATACATGAGAGCTTGTGGTATAGCGGGTAACTTGCAATCCCACAACAAACCATGAAGGAGGTTGTGGTATGGAAATTGCAACCCTATGATTATTCATTGTAGGAGTTTGTGGTATGGCGATGCAGACCCTGCAATCCCACGACAATCCATGAAGAGGGCCCATGATATGGCGGTAACCCATGAACACTGCGATGGTCGTTTGGATGGTTTTTGGTGGAGCGGTATCCTGAGGTATCATAGTAAAATAAAACAGTGATGATAGGTGGTGACGAATGATTGAGCGAGGATGATGTAGAGGTTCTTCATCAAGGAGAACTTCTTGTATTAGAGCGAGCTATGCTTGAGTCTCTTTGATGATCTGGTGGGGACTTGATTGGTGGAACTCCCAAATTTTAGGGAGAGATGCTTCAGTTTCCCCTCAACACAGCGGAGACATAGCAAAGTGTGATGATGAAGTTTTAATGTCAGTCAGGTGTGAATCGTCTAAGTTGATGGTTGAATGAGCGATGGTGAAAAAATGGTGTAACTGTCTCGGTGACACTAATGTTGTAGGGAACTGAACAATGATGCTAAGGCAAGCATGGACGCCATAATTTAATGCAAATTCTATAGATAGGAAGAAAAGGGAGAAAACACATGGAATGAAGGGGGAACCCTAGGTTGTGGAGGTTCAAGAAGGAAAATTACAAGGAACCTGGAGAAGATTCTAGGGAAGAATACATCGAATTGGGGAAAGTGGGAGAAAGGGAGTCAATAGTTTAGAAGTGTGGGTAAAAAGAAGGTTGATAGTAGGAAGACTGTAGAGGATTATTATAAGGCAAGGAAGCCTAGAGCGAATATGTTTCAGATTTGTAGAATTGTAGATGATTGTAACCAAAGCCCATGTGATGGCTATACAAATGATGTAATTAGAAGGCCCATGCAATGAGTTTAATATAGAAGATATTTTTCTTATTTTTCATATTGGTCATGTTATTTTCTATTTGTGTTGCGAGTTTGGGTCTGTCAAGGGAGTACCCAGCATCATAGTGACAAATCTATATACCAATAATAGTCTTAATAATGTATCCATCACCTTTACATATAAGTAGAATATGACTACCATTTTAGTTCTTTTAGTAGGACCCTCTCAAAATTTGTGCACCACTAGCAATGTGTGAACTAAAATATTATGAATTAGGTTAGTTGTAAAAACTATTATAAATTTCCAAACATCACATTTTGTAGTGTCTAACTATTGATCAAGAATATTTGCATCAATTAGGGAAATAATTATAAACAAGATATATATTTTAATAAGTGATGATATTAACCAAATAATGTGTTAAATTATCTACCATAGAGTGGTTAGTTCATACAAAAATGTATGTGTAGTGGAAGGAGGGGTAGAGATTATAGAACACAACTTAAAAGAAATATCAAATAAATGCTAAAGTTTGAGTTTGAGGATCTATAATGGTAGACACATGGAGAATATATATGCATAGATATTGAAATGACTAAATAAATTGAAATAGTCGTAACACATGATTATAAAATACATGCATAATCTATGAAATAAATATTTTTTTGCACTCTAATTTATATCATAATGAAGCTCAAAGGCCCACTTAGTTCCTCTTCAACTAGATATCTCACCCTATAATAGAAAAATAAGCTTCAAATCAATTAACATTGAAATCTCCCTACATTATTTAAATAAAATATTTAAAACCAAACCATGAAATTAAATATTTAATAAGACTTATATAAGAATAGCACATAGTTCTCATCATCTTCCACATCAATATCAAATGTGTGGGAAAAGACTAACCTACTGATTCCTTTATTTAAATAAAATTCATGAGTTAGGCCTAGGTATTTACAAAGGACAAGCATAAAAGACTTATAAATTGCATAGAATTTACTAAAGTGTATATTACACATCACCTTGAAATGATGTGGGTGACTTAAGAAATTGCTTAGGCTTATCACTACTAGGACCTATTTTTGCCCCAAGTGTGCTATTACCTTGCATATGTATACATTTTCAATATTAAATTATAAATTATAAAATTATATTGTAATTTAAATCAAGATATATACATTCAATACATGTATTATTAGGATTTACTAACAGGAATGAGGAATTAAGCTATTAATTAAATGTAAATTTTAAAACATAGAAAAAGAAGTGGAAAATACATAGAGGCAATACAACAAAAATTTAATGCAATTCACCCTTTTATAGGATACATCCACAAATAATAATAGTATATAATTTTATTCAAATTCCAACGAAATACAATTTACAAATAACCTACAACAAAAAGCTGCAACGTGCAACTTCAAGTCTCACAATTTTCACTACTAAAATTCCATGCAGTTTGCTATGTGCACCACTCACAAAGCCACAACCCACACAATTTTTTGTCTCTCCCACATGTGCTTTGCTACTAGCTCCAAACATTTATGCCACTATTGTTCATCTTTAGTTCATGTGACCATTGACATTTCAATCCGTAGCATATAAAACTCATTTTTTAGATAGATAAAAATTAGTTTTTCAACTAGATTACATTGGGAATTGATAATAATTTTCCTTTAAGAAAAATGGGGGGAAGAATAATTTTCCTTTAATAAAAATGGGGGGAAGCCACACAAGGGTAAGTGACCAAAATTTTAACACCATTTAATCTGATTAGATTCCATAGATCAACAATCTTCCACTTGAAGATTGATTAGACTCCATACCGCACCATACCATGCATAACTTATTAATTTTATTTTTTATCACATACACCCTTGAATTTTTAAATGAAAGATATAATGAAAATGAATTCAAGTACAAATAATTGAAATATACACTAAGTATGGCTGCATAAAATTTGACACTAGAGGATTTCTCATAGCACCTTTTCGATTGGCCTAATATGGAAGTGTCACAACCTCCCAATTATTGTAAATAATGATATCAAGTCTAATATTTTTTAAAATTAAAAATTTAGGAAGAATGTCTCAAAGTATTTAATTCTTTCTATATTTTGATTCATGTTTTAGTTATTTTATATTATTAAAATATATCTACTTTTAAAAATCTAATTAAACATGTTTAATATACTTCATACGGTTAAGGATAATGGTATTATTATTTCTACTTTAAAATGTAGATATTTCATATTCCAACTTAACACTCTTGAAAAATGAAGTTGAAATCATGCCATAAATAAATATGACATAATAAACATCCTTCAATCTCCAACTCTAAACTAAAAAAACACCACTTCTATTTTTTCTAAAAACAACATCATAAATATTTCAAATCCTTTAATAATAAAAAAATGATTTTTTTTTTTTACACAACAGAAATATCCTGAGATCCAGAAGAAAAAAAATGACTGTTACATATTCCAACTTAACTAAATAGGATTTCCCAAATATATCTATACAAATCAATTTCTCAATCATTCATTTTGGAAATTCAAAATTGAATTGAGTTTTAAAAATAAAATCGCAATTATCGAAATAGTGTATATTAAAGATAATGCAAATAATCACATCACCAAAATCCAAACGAATAAAAAGCTTGAAACAAAATACTATCCATTGAGATATATCTGAACGCCTTGATGCTTAAGATCGCAAGAGATTTGATTGTCTTGTATTTGAACGCCTTTAAACAAAGTACTTAAATCACTCATTGGCTAAGAAGTAATCTTTTAACACAACAAACTTCAATTTCTTTTAATCACCACCACTTACCATAACCAACCTTATTCACAACGGCTCTTTATATTTTAAATTTTTATGCATGTTGTACGTTCTTTTTTTAGTTGAGCAAGAAGCATTGAGGGATGCAGAAAGTTCATAAATGAATTTGATTTTCTATAATTTTATCTTAATTTTAATGGACAAAGGCCCTAGCGTTCAAACCTAGGGATCTGATACCAAATGTAAAGTGCGAAACTCTTTAATTCCAAACAATCTAAAATTCCTTAAATAAATTCAATTATATTCCATAAAATATCATAACTCCATTCATTTAAATTTGTTTAATCCAAAAGATTCCAAATATCGACTTAAAGTCTACAATAAGATTCATAATACTTCCCATTTATTTCAGAAACGTGTCATCTTACATGACATTTATAATACAAAAACATTGTTAAAGAAATTTACAATTCAACACTTAGGCATTTTGTCGCCTTAAGTTCTACAATGATTATATAGGAATGAAATATAATAGATATATCAAGAAATCTTCATTTGATCTTCAATCCAATTTCTTATCTTCAAACATGAAGACGAGAACAAGGTTCAAGCGCTTTTTCCGCCCAACCTCGAAGCTTACGCTTCCCCGAAATTCCTTAATCATTCAAAGAATACTCGACCCTGCATGGATTGCTTAGTAAAAAGAAGTCGACAAGCAAGATGGAATCTGATGTATGCCTAGTATAACTAGTAAATCCACAAGCATTTTCATTTTTCTAATTCATTTGAGAAACAAGCAAGTTTGATACTAGGATATGGTAGAGAGTTATCTATATATCCCATCTATTTCAATAGTCCTTAAGTTACTTGGCCAAGTAAAATGTCATGCACGACAAATAATAGTAGTTTTGGAAAAACAAAACTATGCTCTCTACAAACCCATATTTGGCACCCATCCTAGAAGGTAACTTTCCAAACACATGTCATGCACATTTAATTATCAAGCATGCATGGTTCCATTCAAAATTAAGATTATCTTTCCCAACCACATAAACTGCACTTTTATTTTCAAGCAAACATGGTTTAAATGCAGTAATCTCACATATTTAAATTGTAAATAACATTATGTTCATATTCAAATTAAATAAAAGAAGGTCTAACTCACGTATGTAACTAAGTACATATAAAACAAGAATAATGAGCACACATTCTTTTGGTTCATTTATTCATAAAATTTAATTACACTTCAATATAATCCTCTTCTAATTCATTTCATTTCAAAGTAATTATATTTTTTTTTACTTTACTTTCTTTCTTTTCTATTTTTCATATTTTCCTAAAATATTATCTTTTTTAAAACCGTAAACACCTCACATTTATTTTTGTTTCGTAGCAATTTAGTATCATTCCTAGAGAATTATCAAATTTCACTTTTACTTTTCAAGCATATATAATTACACAAAATTATTTTATCTTGTCATTCTGGAAAATATTCAATAATTTTATTCTTTGATATTTTAATGACTTCATGATCTTTCCTTGCAATTTCCAATTCTCTGTTTGTACAGTTTAACGCATATAGTTTTCTTTTGGAGGTTTTCTGAATCTTAAAATTACAGTTTTCTGTGTGAATCCTCTCTAAATATATAAATCAAAAATTTCTAAACAATGAAGTTTATTGTCTCTAATTCTGTAATATGTGTTCAATAATTTTTTGTTCAAGTTTTTTCTTTATCTACATGAAAATATGGCCTGGTGTTTGATCTTTTAAAATTGTATACATTCAGTAAATACATTTTTATTTGAATAGAAGAAAAATAGTTAAACTTAGATATTAATTTACTGTGAATTTGAGAAATAACAAGTTTTCCATTGAATCTACTTGTCAACCTCCTGTAGCTGTGTGTTTCCTAAATCTGGCAATGAATCTTTGTTTTTCTATTGCTTCCTGCGAGTATATAATATATACCAAGCTCTATGTGATTTAGACCATCATGCTCTTTCTCTCCCTGCAGCATAGTCTTTCTTCCTCTGTCAATTTTCTCCTACTGTTCCTGTGGTCTTCTATTTCTTCTTTTTTCTTTGTACTTGAGCGCCTCTTACTGTACTTGTGCATGCACCATTTGGAGAATAATTTGATCCACCTTCTTCTTAGTCTCGTTTTGTTCTTTCCTTTCTCCGCTTGCTTCACATTTCTCCTTTTTTTTTTGCTTCTTTACCCTTAGACTCCTCTCTCCTTCCTTCTTGTCTGTCCCCTCCTTTCCTTTTGCCCGCATCCTCTTTCTTCCACCTGCGCATGAGGGATAATCCAATCTCTTTTTTCTAAATTCCCTCTCTTCTTTCTCACATGCATATGGAGATAGCCATTTTATGTTCTCTCTTCATTCGTTTCTTCTGGCCACCTGTTTCCTACCACTTGCGCATGAGGGATAAGCAATCTTGATCCTCAGTTTTCTCCTCCTAACTCACAGTTCACTCCTATTTTCTTCCTCTCTAATTTTGTTCTTCATGCGAATGGTCAAGTCCTTTTGAAAATTCGATCCACTATATGTGCTTTGATCTCCAGCAATGGTGGCCATGACCCACAGTTTTCCCGCACTTGCATGTGTGAGTCATTTGAAAAAGTTGTGCCTTCTCACGGTTAACTACTGTTTTCTTTTTTTAATTGACATGTAATACATATCACTTCTTTTTATATTTGCAATTAAATATTAGAATCCGATTTCTCATAATCGGTTCTTCATTGAAATACAAATTTTAATATATATCTCTTCAAACATATATTTCTATATATGGATATTCTAATAATTTAGAATTAAAAGGCATTATTATTTTCAACTAAAAATACAAGATTTACATAAAGAATTAATTCTTTAAATACAATCAATTTATCCCCTTATATATATATATAATAACAATATTTTAGTTTTCAATAAGGATTTAATTTTTAATTTTTTTTTTTTCCACGCAATAACATAATATACTCAATTTGACTAAACGTTTAGCAAATAAACAATCTTTCCATTTGAAAACAAACATATTCCTTTTCACATATATTTGAACAATCATATAAACTTATTAAAAATTTCCAAATAATAATCATCACGAAAATACATTATAATAACTAAGTGGTGTGTGAGATTCCATCATCCTTATTAATGTCTAATGGCTAAAATGACTCTACCTGATCAATTTTCTTGCCTTCATTCTCGCTCACCTGTTCTTGCGTTCACTTGCACTCAAATTCTCATCAACAATGACAATCCCCGAATTTCATAATAATGAATTCAAATTATTTCATAATAATGAATTCAAATTATTTCATAATAATGAATTCAAATCATTTCATTTGAATTTGAATTTAAATTTCAATTTAAATAATCATCTAACATACACATGCAAATCTCATGATTTAAGAATTGCAATTAAATTAATGATAGAATTAGTACGTGACATCCTTCCCCTCTTGGAAGAGACATCATCTTGATGTCTTATTAATCAATCAATAATCATAGTATCTCAATCATAATGAAATAATAACTAACATCATAGTTCGAAAACCATAAGCATAAGAAATTCATAGTAGCATCCACGCTATCCAAGTTCACAACATGTGAATAAAAAACTAGAGTATCAAGTATCTCATGCATTAAGCAAATACTAATCTAAGAAAGAAAATGAGGAAAATGATGGTCAATTGTCTCAAAATCCTCCCATGTATCACTATCCTCATTATATTGGTCCCACTGGACCATGTATTGATTATTATCCCTATTATGCAGCTTATTTCTACGTCTGTCTAGGATTCAAATGGGCTCCACTAGCACTACCCTTGGATCCGGTACCTGTAATGAATGCCAATCAAGTATATGAGATGCATCAGGATGGTATGGTTTCAATAAAGAAACATGGAATACATTATGGAGTTGAGCTAGAGAAGGTGGTAATGCTAGTCTATAAGCAACTAGATTAATGACTTCCAGTACATCAAAGGGTCCCACAAATCTCAGAGCCAACTTTGATGGTTTCCCAAATGAGATAGAGCTCTTATGAGGCTTAACCCTCAAAAAGACTTTATCTCCCGCAACAAATTGTCTGAAAGTCTCGTTTCTATCAGCATAGCTCTTCTGCCTATCGGCTGCCTCCTTCAACCTACTCTTGATCAACTTCATTTTCTCATCCATTTCCTTGAGCATATCTAGACCAATGATGATCCTATCTTCCATCCTATCCCAACTAATGGGTGTGCAAAATTTCCGTCCATAAAGTGCTTCAAAAGGTGTCATACCCAACGATGCATGGAATGAGTTGTTGTAAGAAAACTCAACCAATGGAAAATATTCCTCCCACTTGTACTGCTGATCCATGTAGTACATCCTCAGTAGATACTCAACAACCTAATTGACCCTTTCTATTTGGCCATCTGTTTGTGGGTGATATGCATAAATCAATTCAATTTAGTTCCTAAAGTTGCATTCAGTGTTGTCCAAAACCTAGATGTCATCTTGGTATCCCTATCTGATATAATGGTCTCTGGTACACCATGCAATCGTAATATCTCTTGCACAAATTTCTTCACAAGTGTCAAAGATCCATCTTTTAGATTCTCAGGTATGAAATGTGAAACCTTCATTAGCTTATCAACGACTACTAAGATGGTATCATTCTTATTCCTACTCAAAGGTAATCCTTGGATGAAATCCATACTGATTACTTGCCACTTATACTCAGGTATATCATGGGGATACAAAAGTCCTGCTAGATGCACATGCTCAGCCTTGACTCGCTAGCATTCCAAACATCTTGCTACATACTCCATAACATCTTTCTTGAGCTTAGGCAAAAAATACAAAGTCTTCAACTCTGCTACCATCTTCGTAACTCCTGGATGCCCTGAGTAAGGTGCATCATGTACTTCCTCTAAAATCAACCTCCTCAAGTCTCCACCCTTAGGGATATACATCCTTCCCTAATATCTCAAAATACCATCATACTCCATCACATATCCATCAAATCTATGATCTAAAGGATTTGCCTCTAAGGCTTGCTTGACCCTCTCATAATGCTCATCTGTTGGAAGATGCTGCAAAACTTGTCTCAAATTTGACCTTGTGGTCAGCATAGCAGAGAGATGTCTTCTCCTACTAAGAGCATCTGCAACTCTATTTTCCTTTCCCTTGATATACTCAATACCAAAATCATACTCACTTAGGAACTCAAGCCACCTTCTTTGTTTCACATTGAGGTTAGGTTGTGTAAAGATGTACTTAATTCCTAAATGATTTGTCTTTAGTTCAAATGGTTTCCCTAGGAGGTAATGTCTCCACATCTGTAATGTATGAACAATAGCTGCAAGCTCAAGATCATATGGTGCATAATTCAATTCATATTGTTTCAATTTTTTGGACTCATATGCAACCACTTTCTCTTCCTGCATGAACACAGCTTCTACACCTTCACCTGAAGCATCTGTAATCACTATGAAGTGCCCATCAATACCTTGTATAGTCAAAACTGGTGCCGATGTCAACTTTTGTCTTAGAAGTTGAAATGCCTCCTCACACTTCTCAGTCCACTCAAATTTCCTTCCCTTCTTCTAAAGAGAAGTAATAGGTGTCACTATCCTGGAAAATCCTTCCACATATTTCTTGTAATACCCTGCAAGCCCCATGAAACTACGAACCTCAGTAACACTCTACAGTGTTGGCCAATCCACTATTGCTTCTATCTTCACAGGATCAACTAAGATTCCCTCAATTGATATGACATGGCCCAAGTAGTGAACCTTCTTCTAAAAGAAATTACACTTCAAAAACTTACCAAAAAGCTTTCAATCTCTTAGTCATTGCAAGACTATCCTCAAGTGCTTCTCATGCTCCTCTTCTATCTTGGAGTAAATCAAAATGTCATCTATGAATATAAGCACAAAATCATCTAAACAATATCTAAAGATGTTGTTCATAAGATTCATGAATGCCACTAGGGCATTCATTAGACCAAAAGGTACCACTGTGAACTCGTAATGTCCATACGGAGTTCGAAAGGTTGTCTTTGGAATATCCTCCTCCTTAATACTTAGCTGGTGGTAACCTGATCTAAGATCAATCTTAGAAAACACTGTGGCCCCTTTCATTTGATCAAATAACTCATCTATCCTAGGTAAAGGATATCTATTCTTAATGGTAACCTTGTTCAACATTCTGTAATCAATACACAATCTCAAGGTCCCATCCTTCTTCTTCACGAAGATTACTGGTGCACCCCATGGAGATACACTTGGTCTAATAAATCCATGCTTCAGTAACTCCTACAATTGAACCTTCAGCTCATATAACTCTGTAGTATTCATTTTGTATGGAGCCTTGGATTGAGACTCAGTTCTAGGTAAAAGTTCAATTGAGAAATCAAATTATGTCTTTGGTGGTAACTCAGTAAGTTCTTCAAGAAAGATATCCAAGAAATCCTTGAGAGCTGGATAGTCCTTTGGACTTGCTAGACATTATCCAAGTCTCTCACCAATATAGAAAATATGGAACATCCTTTCCAATGTGCTTTCTTTAGCTACATGGTTGAGATATGTCTCAACTCAAGAGGCTCTTGAGATCTAAAAATCTCAACTAGATGTTCAAAATCATCAAGACAATTCACAATCTTATCCTCATAGCTCACTATAGCTTTGTGCTCAGTTAACCAATTGATCCCTAGGATCACATCATATGACCCCAATGGTGTTACATATAGGTTAACTTGGGTTTGGAAATTAGGTAGCTCTAAGTCGTTGCAAGATAGATATGAATCTACCCTCTTCTCTACTCAGTTTCCATATTGAACCATCCATGCATGTGACATAGAACCAGGTCTAATAGGTAACTTAACAACTACTTTAGGATCAATAAAGCATTCAGTAGCTCCTGTATCTACTAAAATGGAAATTGATTGACCAAAAATCTTACCCGTCATTTGAATAGGTGAAGCTTGAAAATTTGCTTGACGGTTGTCAACCGCTGCATGAATCTGGTGTTGCGGTGCTTGCCGATCATTTCCTCCTTGTTGACCTCCTGCACACTATGGGAAATTGGAGGCATAGTGATCTCCTCCACAATTGTAACATCCACCTCGTGGCCTTGGGTGACCACTTGTCATGTTCCCGGTATTATAGAAGTTGGTGTTATTATTATTCACTTTCTTATTTCCACCATAGTTTCCTTATCCTTTTTCCTGAGAGTTTGTTCCTCTCTTTAGGTTCCTTATCTATTGATTATTGTTACCCTTCTGGTTATTACTGTTTTGGAACTTCCTATTTCCAAATCCTAATTTAGAATTCACATTCTTTTTGTAGTTTGCTACCTGTTGCAACTTTTGTTCCTGTTTTATGGCCTTCTCAAAGACCTCATCCACAGTCAGTGGATTATGAATATCCACATCAGCTCCTATCTGTGGCCTCAATCCTAGGATGAATTTCTGAATACAGAACCGGTCATCCATCTGATACTGTGATACGTACTTCAGGAGATTAGTGAATCTCTCCCAGAACTGAGTAACTGTCAAACCACCCTATGTCAAATTCTGAAACTCTATCATTTTTCTATCAAAGAACAACTGTGGAAGCCATCTCTTCCTGAAAAGTTGTGAAAATACTTCCCATGTAGTCCCACTTGGTAGTAACTTCTCATTATCCCACCAAGTAGTAACTTCTCCAGTAAGCTGATATGCAGCCCAAACTGCCTTGGTCTCATTAGACATATTCCTGAGTTCAAAATAATTTTCCATTTCAATTACCCAGGCTTCAGCTCCATCACCGATGGTCTTACCATCAAACTTGGGTGGGGCTACCCTTTTCAAGTCTTTTGCCAACTCCCTTTCAATCCTAGCTTGAGGATTTAGTGGTTCTTCAACCCTTCGATTTTTATTGGTGGGTTGCTCTTGATTTTGGGGAATTTTGTTTTGAGGGTTTTGTCCTTCTCTCACTCCTCGAACTTCTTGATCGAGATTATCCATTTTGGTATCTTGCTAATTCAAAAGATTGAGAATCCGATCCAACTTGCCATTCTCATTACTTACAACAACTCCTTTCCCTCTTGAACCCTTTATGTATCAACAATTCCTGCATCAAGGAATGTTTCTTTAGCGTAATGGATAAAGGCCCTAATGTTCAAACCTAGGGCTCTAATACCAAATGAAAAGTGCGAAACTCTTTAATTCCAAACAATCTAAAATTCCTTAAATAAATTTATTTATATTCCATAAAATATCGTAACTCCATTCATTTAAATTTGTTTAATCCAAAAGATTCCAAATATCAACTTAAAGTCTACAATAAGATTCATAATACTTCCCATTTATTTCAGAAACGTGTCATCTTACATGACATTTATAATACAAAAACATTGTAAAAGAAATTTACAATTCAAGACTTAGGCATTCTGTCGCCTTAAGTTCTACAATGATTATACAAGAATGAAATATAATAGATATATCAAGAAATATTCATTTGATCTTCAATCCAATTGGTTATCTTCAAACATGAAGATGAGAACAAGGTTCAGGCGCTTTTTTCGCCCAACCTCGAAGCTTACACTTCCCTGGAATTCCTTAATCATTCAAAAAATACCCAACCCTGCACAAATCGCTTAGCAAAAAAAGTTGACAAGCAAGATGGAATCTGATGCGTGCCTAGTATAACTAGTAAATCCACAAGCATTTTCATTTTTCTAATTCATTTAAGAAACAGGCAAGTTTGATACTAGGATATGGTAGAGATTTATTTATATATCCCATCTATTTCAATAGTCCTTAAGTTACTTGGCCAAGTAAAATGTCATGCATGGCAAATAATAGTAATTTTGGAAAAGAAAAACTACGCTCACTAAAAACCCATATTCGGCACCCATCCCGGAAGGTAACTTTCCAAACAGATGTCATGCACATTTAATTATCAAGCATGCATGGTTCCATTCAAAATTAAGATTATCTTTCCCAACCACATAAACTGCACTTTTATTTTCAAGCAAACATGGTTCAAATGCAGTAATCTCACAGATTTAAATTGTAAATAACATTATGTTCATATTCAAATTAAATAAAAGAAGGTCTAACTCATGTATGTAACTAAGTACATATAAACCAAGAATAAATGAGCACACATTCTTTTGGTTCATTTATTCATAAAATTTAATTACACTTCAATATAATCCTCTTCTAATTCATTTCATTTCAAAGTAATTATATTTTTTTTTACTTTACTTTCTTTCTTTTCTGTTTTTCATATTTCCCTAAAATATTATCTTTTTTTAAAACCGTAAACACCTCACATTTACTTCTATTTTGTAGCAATTTAGTATCATTCCTAGAGAATTATCAAATTTCACTTTTAGTTTTCAAGCATATATAATTACACAAAATTATTTTATCTTGTCATTCTATAAAACATTAAATAATTTTATTCTATGGTATTTTAATGACTTCATGTTCTTTCCTTGCAATTTCCAATTCTCTGTCTATACAGTTTAACGTATATAGTTTTCTTTTGGAGGTTTTCTGAATCTTAAACATATAGTTTTCTGTGCGAATCCTCCCTATATATATAAATCAGAATTTTCCAAACAATGAAGTCTGTTGTCTCTAATTCCATAATATGTGTTCAATAATTTTTTGTTCAAGTTTTTTCTTTATCTACATGAAAATATGGCTTGGTTTTTGATCTTTTAAAATTGTATACATTCAGTAAATACATTTTTATTTGAATAAAAGAAAAATAGTTAAACTTAGATATTAATTTACTGTGACTTTGAGAAATAACAATTTTTCCATCGAATCTACTTGTCAACCTCATGTAGCTATGTGTTTCCTAAATATGGTGATGAATCTTTGTTTTTCTATTACTTCCTATGAGTATATAATCTATACCAAGCTCTCTGTGATTTAGACCATCATGCTCTTTCTCTCCTTGCAGTGTAGTCTTTCTTCCTTTGTCAATTTTCTCTTGTTGTTCCTATGGTCTTCTATTTCTTTTTCATTTTTTTTTCTTGAGCCCCTCTTACTTTACTTGCACATGCACCATTTGGTGAATAATTCGATCCACCTTCATCTTAGTCTCCTACTGGTCTTTCCTCTACCCACGCACTTCACAATTCTCCTTTTTCTTTTGCTTCTTTACCCTTAGATTCCTCTCTCCTTCCTTCCTGTCCATCCCCTCCTTTCCTTCTTCCTACATCCTCTTTCTTCCACCCACGGATGAGGGATAATCCTATCTCTTTTTTGTAAATTTCCTCTCTCCTCTGGCCTTGCCCTCTCTTCTTTCTCACATGTGTATGGAGATAGCCATTTTTTGTTCTCTCTTCACTCGTTTCTTCTGGCCGCTTGTTTCCTACCACTTTTGCATGAGGGATAAGCAATCTTGATCCTCAATTTTCTCTTCCTAACTCACAGTTCACTCCTATTTTATTCCTCTCTAATTATGTTCTTCATGTGAATGGTCAAGTCCTTTTGAAAAGTTGATCCACTATATGTGCTTTGATCTCCAGCAATGGTGGCCACGACCCACATTTTTTCTGCACGTGCATGTGTGAGTCATTTGAAAAACTTGCGCCTTCTCATGGTTAACTACTTTTTTCTTTTTTTAATTGACATGTAATACATATCACTTCTTTTTATATTTGCAATTAAATATTAGAATCCGATTTCTCATAATCGGTTCTTCATTGAAATACAAATTTTAATATATATCTCTTCAAACATATATTTCTATATATAGATATTCTAATAATTTAGAATTAAAAAGCATTATTATTTTCAACTAAAAATAAAACATTTACATAAATAATTAATTCTTTAAATACAATCAATTTATCCCCTTATATATATATAATAACAATATTTTAGTTTTCAATAAGGATTAAAAAAAAAAAATTCTTTCCATGCAATAACATAATATACTCAATTTGACTAAACTTTTCACAAATAAACAATATTTCCATTTCAAAACAAACATATTCCTTTTCACATATAATTGAGCAATTAGATAAACTTATTAAAAATTTCCAAATAATAATCATCACGAAAATAGATTATAATAACTAAGTGGTGTTTGAGATTCCATCATCCTTATTAACGTCTAATGGCTAAAACGACTCTACCTGATCAATGTTCTCACCTTCTTTTTCGTTCACCTGTTCCTGTGTTCACTTGCACTCAAATTCTCATCAGCAATGACAATCCTCGAATTTCATAATAATGAACTCAAATAATTTCAGTTGCATTTAAATTTAAATTTCAATTTAAATAATCATCTAACATAAACATGAAAATCTCATGATTTAATAATTGCAATTAAATTAATGATAAAATCAGTACGTGACACATTCTCCTCTTGTTGTTCATCATACTCTTGATTTGTTGCCCATTTTCTTGCATTGGTGGGATATTTTCTTGTTGTTCATCAAACTTGTCAACAATTTTCTTAACCTCCAAACTACTTGTAATCCTCTTAAACATCTCTAACTCATTAAATATAACATCCCTTCTTCTAATAATCTTATGTTTAACTAGATCTCATAAACGATAACCAAATTCACCATCCGTATATCCCTAGAAAATGCATTTCATAGATTTATCATCTAGCTTAGTTCTATTCTCTTTGGGAATATGCACAAATGCTTCACATCCAAATATTTTCAAGTGAGAATAATTCACCTTCTTACCAGTCCAAACTTCTTCAAGAATGTTGTCATCCAAGGCTGTAGTAGGAGATTGATCTATGAGATAACAGGTTGTCCACACTGCTTCTGCCCAAAAATTCTTTTCTAAACCAAAATTTGACAACATACTCCTCAACTTCTCCATGATAGTTTGATTCATCCTTTCTGCAACACCATTTTGTTGAGGAGTACCTGGGACAGTCTTCTCATGCTTAATTCCAAACTTGTTACAATATTCCTTGAATGCATTTGAGCAATATTCTCCACAATTATATGTCCTCAAGTACTTGAGCAATTTGTTAGTTTCTCTTTCAACAACAACATGGAACTTTTGAATTATCCCAAATACATCATCTTTGCTTTTCATCGGGTAGGCCCAAACCTTTCTAGATGCATCATCTATGAATGTTACAAAGTATGATGCTCCTCCTAATGATTTAATATTAATAGGCCCAAATACATCTGAGTGTATCAATTCTAGTAGATTTTTCTTCTATTCATGACCACCTCTAATAAATGAAACTCTTTGTTGCCTACCATAAATACAATGCTCACAAAGATCAAGATTATAAGATTTCAAATTTGGCAAAAAATATTTTCCCATGATGATTTTTAGGCCCTTCTCACTGATATGACCCAAGTTCCTATGCCATAGATCTGTTGAGTTTCCTTCTTTTGCAACAACAGTTGTATCTGATCTTTCTATCATTTTCGTCAATGTATACAAAGTCCTAGTCTTGGGTCCTTTAGCCACAACCAATGCTCCTTTGTTGATTTTACAACCACCTTTTTCAAAGCTTACAAAATAGCCTTCATCATCCAATCGTCCCACAAAGATCAAGCTCATGTGTATTTCTAGTACATTCCTAACCTATTTCAATAGGATATCACATCCTTCCTTTTTCTTGATCTTGACATCTCCCACTCCAACAATGCTGCAAAAATGATTATTTCGCAAATGCACTCTACCATAATCACCAAGAGTATATGCAACAAAATTCTCTTTGCATGGAGTTACATGGTGAGATGCCCCAGAATTAGGATCCAATCAAAGCTATTGCTAGATGTATTCAAGCATACATCTTCTACTAAAACAATAAGTAAAACATCTTCATATGTAGCTATAGCAGTGGTCTCACCTTCATTTGTGCTAGTTGGCTTCTGATTTTGATATTTCTTGCTTCGCTTCGAGACTCGACACTCTCTCTTCACGTGCCTCAACTTTCCACAATGATAACAAGTGATTTTTCCCCTTTTTTATTTGGATCGGCCTCTTGATTTTGAGCGTCCTTGATAGCCTCAATCAATCATCCTAACACGATCAGCTAGAGCTAGAGCTTCTCCTCTTTGTTTTTTTGCAATTGACTTTCATCGCAACTCCTCATTCATTACATTGTTGCTGACATCATCAAACTCAAGGTTCCTATAGGCGTTGAAGTTCTCATAGAAATAATCAAAATTTTCTAGATGTTTGGCATAGAACACATTAGTAAAATAGCTCTAATTTCATCATCCAAAACAATTTTAATTGAGGCAAGTGTATTAGTAATGATATTAAATTCATTTAAATATTCTGCAACCGAAACACCCTCCTTCATTTTAATATTATATAATTTCTTCATTAAGAAAACCTTATTTGAAGTTGTGTTTTTCTCGTATAGATCATGTAGCTTTTTTCATAGATTTGTTGTTGTCTTCTCTCCTGCAACATTAAAATAAACATTTTTAGCTAGATATTGATGGATGGTTGCAATCACCTTTCTATCCAGCTTATTCCAATCTTCATCCACCATTGTTGTGGGTTTCTTTGGTATTCCCTCAATTGGAAAATATTGATCCTTCAAAATCAATATATCCTCCATTTGGGATTTCCATAGGAAAAAATTAGCCCCATTCAACTTCTCCATATCACTCATTGTGGTTGCCTCCATGGATGGCTTTGACTGGCTCTGATACTAGTTTTTGAGAAAATTCTTTCACAAAAGCAATATAAATCTACAACAAAACAAAATGAATAGAACACACAATACAACAAGAACAGAGCATACAAGATACAGAGAATACAGAAATATAAAGCACTGTGAAGACACACAACAATATCTAGAAGAGAAGACCAAATAAATCTTTCAGTTGTTGCACAATAAACAGACCTTTGTTTATCTCTGTTTTGCTTGAAAAACAATTACAAATGCCCCTATAAATAGAGGTCTTAGAATTTTCTCGATATACTTTATAGTAAAAAAAAAAACATGCTAAAAATGTGAATAGAGGATAAAAAAATCAGACTGTCGGTAGAAGAGAATGATTGTGGGAAGCTTCTATTTTAAATGAGTTTTGTTGACTTGTGCACTTTTTTTGGTGGTAGAAGTTTCCATATTAAATTCAGTTTGATGCAACTAATTATTCTCTTCTGTCGGAACCTTTTATTGCCTTCAGGTGTTCTACATTGTGAGCATTACAACATTCAAAGAAAGGCTTGCAGAAGAGCCGAGTGAGGTTGGTATCCATTGGAGCGATGTCTGAGAAATTCTGCAATTTAGATCTTCATTTGATGAGAATTGGAGCTGATTCTGAAGGAGTTCAGCGAGGGATCAAGTATTGGTCTGCTAAGCAACCAAAAGAAAATTATTTATTTTTGTCTCTTTATTGTTAAATTGGACAAATTCTTTACGTCACCAAATCAAATAACTTAGGTGGGGCAAATTATGTGAATTGGAAATTTAAGATGTAGATGTGAATGAAATGGTATAATGTCTGGTCCATTGTGAATAGTTTCGAAGATAAAGCAGCTACACATCCAACCTCTATTTAAAATTGGAAGAAAAAGAGCACAAAGTAAAAATTCTCTTCAATCGTCTCTTATATACGAGACATCTATACATCTGCTGGTACGTGAATAGTCAAACGTTTATAAGAAATTCCAAATACAAATAGAATTTTATTTCTAAAATGAAAATTACTTTCAATTAAAATAATAGAACTAAAATGAAAGTATAGCGATTATATTTTTACATTTAAAAAATTAAGGAATATACTTGGTGATATTGGTTAAAATGTTTCGAGTATTGATTTAGTTATTATTACATTGAATAGAGTAATCACCAGTTTAGTTGTAGGAGAACATGTACCATCTTTTGATGACCTAGCAAGTATGCTTTTACGAGAAAGGGAAAGGAGGAAGCATGTAAATAATAGTCAATAGATTTCAAGTTCAACTTTGGTGGCCAAAGATAAGGAACTAAGAAAGGAAAGTAGAAAAAAAAATAATGACAAATTTAACAAAAAGTGGTATCAAGTTAGGCCATCACTTAAATTAAATACAATGTGAGGAAAAATGATAATTATAATTATTTTGGTAAAATTAAACATTGTGATTATGAATATAAGAAAAATAAATTTAATGAATCCAAAAATAATAAATATGAAGGTACTTTTATTGATATGGAGGAAAAAATAACTGGTGACTTCAATAATTTCAAGACATTTTTTAAGATATAGGTCTTTTTCTTAAACAAATTACTATAACTATAGTGTAGCAAATTTTACTCCCTTGTAGGTGATAGTATAGTTTCACACTTAATTTGGACCTATTTTAGTGATCTTACATTTATGCATTTTTACCCTTCCTAAATAGGCCCTAATTCCCTTTATTATGCATCTCGGGACCTATTTTTATCATTTTTTGATATTGAAGCACACATTGAATAAATGCATTCAAACACTAAACTACCTTGGATCATGTGTGTCCCGAACCTTTAGGCCAAGACCCATCTATCCAAGGGCGAATGGGTTCCCTTTAAGTGCCAAGACCCATTTTCAAATATGTTTTTGGAGATATTTTAATGATTCAAAATTCATATGCAAATGTCAGTTATCAAGATCTAATTGTTGAATCTCTCTTGTCCTATTTTGTCCTTGATGACAATAAGTGTTATACTCTAGCATCTTGGTGGTTGTTTACTTAGTTGATCTACTTCGTTTATGTTTGGCATGTTTACTTAACTTTTGATACTATCATTGGTGGCACTGATCTCTTGACTCCGTGTGCAGATCTCGGTTAAGGAATCTTGGTTACAGGTTTATGTTCCATTGATCAGGTGACATGTTTCTGGTTTAACAATTAGTGCTTCAGTGATTCACTTAATTATATGACTTTGGCATGTTCAGTGTTCTACAAGTTGATATGTTGTGGCTTGATCAGTTTCTAGCATCATGAAATTGTTAATGGTTTTTTATCATATTCAGAGTCATCTTACTCCATCCTCTTTCAGGTAATGATCTCTGGTTCTTGATGCTTGGGTTTATGAGATGTAGTTTGTTTTTCAATTTTAAGAAAACCCTATCGGGTTTCCTTAATCAACTGATAATGGTTTATGGTATGTGGAATGGCATTGTGAACTTAGCATGTTTTTAGCCTTTATTACACTTCATAAGGCTTTGGAAAGTATTTGTCATTGGACATTATATGGCATTGGATATATTAAAGAGGTGACAATTGGATTTGATATTATTTGATATATTTTGGCATTGGAAATTATGTTTGGCACACTATGGGAGTGCATAGTATATTGCATTCAGGTCTAATGATGGTTAAATCATAAGGCTTAAAAGCTGACAACAGGTATAAAGGTATTGATTAATTTTTTATGTCACATTGGATGTGACTTAGCTTTGATCTTTTGGAAACAAACATGCCTTAGGAAATTGGAATTTGATATGTAAGGTAGTCATATCAATTTCTTCAAAGCGTCATTTGATCGATGATTTCACTTTGTCAATAATTGACAAATACAATAATGTTTGTTGGCATGCATTGGTTTGGTAAGGCCATGGACTTCAAAAGACATTATGAGTTCTTGATTCACTATGACAGTCCTTTTGGACTCCAAATGATTATCAACCTTTGTAAAGGATTTCGGTTAGTTGTTCTTTGGAAGTTTAGGTCAATCTTTCCCTTCTCTTGTTTGAAGGGTTTGGAACCCTATTCTGGCTGCCACCATGGAATCATGCTCTTAGCCATTTCATTGCATTACTGGCTTTCTGACCTTGGACAACGTATTGGGAATGTTAGAGGACCATTACAATGGTCGATTCATGTGTCTGCTTTGTGTCGTTGGGTGAAGGCCCGAGATTGGAAGGTGTCTTGGTCATTTCTCTCACTGCTGGTCTAGTAACTATGAACATGATAGTCACTTTCAGTCTTCATAGGTATTCATATTTCTGTCTGCTTTGCAGATCCGTTACTTCTCAGGCCAGGTTAATATGAGATAAGTTTTCTATGCTAAAGGAAAGGTGAAAAAATAGTCTATTCCTTTCATGATTAGATCTGAAATGATTGCTCCAAATCTTGAATGCATTTTTATTGAAGGTTATCATGTCAGTTTTAAGGGATAGTGATTTTTGTTTGTGGGTAATCATAAAATCTCCGAATCTCTTTAGATCCTTACCTAGAATCTTTGGTAATTGCTCTTGAAAGCATGATTTCGGTTATAATGCATTTTTCTTTCAGTTACTTAAAAAGTTGCAGCTGTTTTAATGGGTATTGTTCATGGAATATCTTTAAATCTTCACGCCTGGGGTCGTGGGTAATTGCTCTTAGGGTGCATTCTTTTTGAGGTTTCAATTTCTCAAAATAAAGCTTTCAATTACTTCATTTTGTAGAAGTTTTCAGTGGTTATTATTTATGAATTACATGCATGCCTTGATGCTATTTGGTTAAGCTCTACTTGTGCAAGTTGCTCGACAGGATAGATTTTTGTCACTTCTATTTGTGTATACTGCTTTTCTATTCTTGTCTGGAAAAATATCCCTCTCTCAAGAACTCTGATTTACCTGGAAAAGTTGCTCGACAGGAAAGTGGTAACTAAAATATCATCTCTTTTTGTTTTGAAAAAGAAAGATTCTACTGTAACTGAAAGTTGTGTGTAATGATGTATTCTATAAAAATATGAAAACAAAGAGATTAGGGCTTTAATATGACTGAAAAACAAAAAGAGATAGTCCAGTGTAGTACAAAAAAAAATTGTATGAGATATAGGGTTAATTACTTTTTGCTGAAAACAAAATGGGAAAAACAATGAGTTAACTGTTTTTTGAATAGTATCATGGAAAATGTTTGAAACAAAATGTGAGAAAAACAAAGTGAGTACACATCACTGAGAATACATTTGATGAGAAGTTGTATTGAGATTGGAATTGAAAACTTAATGAGATTTTCCTCAAGCTGTCTTAAGGCTTGATAATGGGTGGAACTCTGAAGTGTCATTCTTGACATTTGAGAATTCTACACATTGTTTGTCAAGAGGCACTTGACAGAAATCAGGGAAACATAGAGATCCTCTGTATCATTGTATGTTCTATTGAAAAATAGAAAAGGGGTTGGTGCTCCTTGAGATTGGTGTCTCTAAAAAGAGAGGTTGGTGCTCCTTGAGTTGGTGCTCAGAAATCAGCCTATGAGGCATTGTCAAAAATGATTATTGAAATGAAAGCCTAAAAAAGGCAGCATGTTAAGGAGTGGTTTTCTACCCCAGGAGGGTTTTCCACTTGACATATCTTGTGTCTATTTGAGTATTTGTGGTTGATTTGATTTAGTGCTTTAATGCTTTAAAATGCTATGTTTCACTATTATCATTTTAGTTTATGTGATTGCATTCAATACATGAATGAGTTTATCATTGATAAATGAGAGCATACATTTGGTTTATTATAGTTTCAATTAAATTTGATAAAGAGGTTAATAACATTGATTCACCCCCCCCCTCTCAGTGTCTTTTCACTCCAACAATTGGTATCAGAGCCTAGGGTCCTCTGATAGGTCTTTCCAACCTAGGATTGATTCTGACCTTGGAGTCTATTCAAAATGTCTCAAGCTCATGAAGGCACATCCATGACTAGAGCTCCATTATTTGATGGAATTGATTATGTATTCTGGAAAATTGGAATGGAGACTTATTTAACCTCTATTGACCTCGATGTCTGGAGCATAGTATTGACTGGGTACATTGGACCAACTACTCTGCCTACTACTTCTGATGAAAAGAAAAGATATGAAACCAATGCAAGAGAAAAACATGCTCTTCTGTGTGCACTGACTAAAGATGTCTTCATTAAAGTCATGCACTGCAGCTCTGCTAGGGAAATCTAGACTAAACTTGAAACTATCTATCAAGGGAATGAAAAAGTAAAACAGTCTAAAGTCCTCACACTAAAACACCAGTTTGAAGAAATAAAAATGAGGGATGATGAAAAAGTGGTTGATTACTTCTTGAGAGTTGATGAAATTGTCAATTCCATGAAGGGTCTGGGAGAAGAAGTTAAGAAATTTGATGTTGTAACTAAGGTCATTAGAACCTTACCAACAAAATTTGAAGCTAAGGTTGCTACTCTAGAAGAGAAGAAACACTTTACCCAGCTTACCCTTGACAGCCTACAAGGCACTCTAACTGCCTATGAAATGAGGATTAATAAAAATAACACCTCTGCAAAAGAAACAACATTTAATGTTGAAATGAAAGAAAAGGATGAGCTCATTGAATCATAATTTTATGATTCCAAAGAATCCCACTTTCTGAGGAAACTCAAAAATGGGTCTAGAAAGTATAAGGGAAAACTTCCCTTCAAATGCTTTAACTATGGTACAATAGGCCACTTTGCTGCAAAGTGCCCCTATGTTGATCCAAATAGTGATAACGATAAAACTAAAAAATTGGCCAAGAAAAAGGCCTATAGACCTAAACAAAAATTCTACTTCAAAAAGAAGAAAAGTTTGTTCAACAAAAATGAAACAGACTCTAAATCTGAAGATTCTTTAGATGAAGAGGATGAAAATCTATTCATGGCTGAAATCACCCAGCAAGAAGAAATCAACAACAATGATGCTGAAGAAGGTGAAGTAGACCTTGAAGGTGAACTGAAATATGCTCTAAAAGAGCTAAGGAAACTTAAAAAACAAATGCATGCTCAAGAACAAAATTCTGCTCAAAATCAAGTGCACAAGAGCAACTCATAAATCTTGAGATAGTCTCATTAAAAACTCAACTTGAAGAATCCAAAAGAGTTGAAGATTGTCTTCGTATTGGCATAAGCTTTAAAGATCAAGAAATTCAAAAACTTGAACATGATATTGTTGATCTCAGGAAGAAAATTGAGAAATATGAGAGCACTCCTAAACTGAATGACATGCTTAGTAAACAAAAACTGAACAAGGACAAAACAAGTATTGGATTTGTGAAAGGCGAATGTTCAAATGATAGTGCGAAGGATAATGTTGTTGCTAGAAACAAAAGTGTTGAACCCAAACATCCAGATTCTAATAAGAATCATGTTTATCCTTTTAGGAGTAACATAATGACATATAATTCTAACCCTTTCTTTTATACTTCTGCAACAAGGTGAGTTCTTGCAGATTTATAAATCCTAGATCACCTAGATTTGGTTATAGGAAAAATCTTGGCTTTGCAAGATAGATTAGATGTTTCACATGCAATTCTTTGGGTCATTTTGCTAAGCAATGTAATGCTGATCAACAGAATAAAAAGTAGAAAACTAAAAAGGTCTATAAACCCAAAGCTGTTAACAACATAGAACACACTATGTTAATTCAAATTGTCTTCCACTCCAAGAAAAAGGACTTATGGGTCCTGGACAGTGGTTGTTCAAACCAGATGACTGGTGACAAAGGAAAATTCACTAATCTTGAAGACTATGTAGGTGGGTATGTGAAGTTTGGAGATAACTCAAGAATTCAAATCAAAGGTAGAGGTTCATTATTTCTGAATGAAGACACTCCTATTTACAATGTGTATTATGTAGATGGATTAAAACACAACCTTCTAAGTGTCAGTCAAATCTGTGACAATGGATATCAGGTCCTGTTCACTTCACAGGGATGTGAAATTAAAAATAAGTTTGGAAAAGCTATTGCTGCTAGAAGAAGGACTAAGGGAAATGTCTACAATTTACTTGACATATCTAGAAATGAAAATAATCAAGGTATGTTCCTAATGATTCATGTTGAAGAAAGCTGGCCATGGCACAAGAGACTAGGTCATATTAATTGACAATATGTTTAGAATTAGTAAGAATCAGAATGTAAGAGGGCTGCCTATTTTGAGAAAACCTGAAAATGCAGTTTGTAAAGAATGTCTCAAAGG
The DNA here is from genome assembly GCA_007115665.2 of Sequoiadendron giganteum. Classification (NCBI taxonomy): domain Eukaryota; kingdom Viridiplantae; phylum Streptophyta; class Pinopsida; order Cupressales; family Cupressaceae; genus Sequoiadendron; species Sequoiadendron giganteum. The sequence goes on from CM021100.1 coordinate 115,468,160, forward strand.
AAAGAAAACAAAGGTGAGCTTTAAATCTAAAGAACATTCTTCTACTAGACCTCTACAAATTGTTCATACTGACTTATGTGGTCCTACAAGGACTAGATATATCAATCCAGTGAGAAATATTTCATGCTATTTGTTGATGACTACTCTCATATGGTATGGGTTACCTTTCTAAGCACAAATCTGAAGATTTTGATCGTTTTAAAGTCTTTAGAAAAATGGTAGAAAGGAAGTTAGATTTAAAACTGAAATGTCTAAGATCTAACAAAGGTGGTGAATTCACCTCAGAAGAATTCATTGACTACTATGAAAGACATGGCATAAAAAGATAGTATGTTGCTGCTAGAACACCTCAACAGAATGGGGTTGTTGAGAGAAAGAATAGGACTGTAAAAGAGATGGCAAGGACTATGCTGAATGAAGCAAATCTACCAAAAATGTACTAGAAAGAATTTGTTCATACAACTATCTACATTTTGAATAGAGTCGAGATCAGAGTGAAATCCAATTTCACTCCATATGAACTGTGGTATGGTAAATCCGCCTCTATTAAATATTTCAGAATATTTGGCTGCAAATGTTTTATCAAGAGAGATGATGATAACTTAGGTAGTTTTCAATCTAAGACAAATGAAGGTATCTTTTTAGGATACTCTACTCACAACAAAGCATTTAAATGCTTTAACAATAGGCTGAATAAAATTGTTGAATCTGTCAATGTCAAATTTGATGAAAATCTGCTTTTAGATGCTGAACCTATGCAGGATGATGAGGAGGAAGAATTTGAACTTGATATAAATTCTGAAGGCTTTGAAACTGCAAATCCTGAAACAAAATCAGCAAGTCCTAAACTAGCTGAAGCAAAATCTGAAGATGTTGCAACCAGCTCTGAAAAATGTGTAACTAAAATGCCTTCAAAATCTCTTGCTAGAAACCATCCTAAAGATTTGATTATAGGAGATAAATCTGCATGAGTTCAAACAAGGAAAAGAACAGTTAACTATGATGAAAAAGCTCACATAGCTAAGCTTACTACTTTTTGTTTAATCACTGAGTTTGAGAAAAAAAAAAATTATGGAGCTCTAACTGATGAATGCTGGCTTAATGCAATGCAGTATGAGATTGATCAAATTGAGAAAAATCAGACATGCGAGCTAGTCCCAAGACCAGATGAAAAAAATGTCATAGGAGGTAAGTGAATTTTCAGAAACAAACATGATGAAAATGGCCATGTTGTTCGCAACAAGGCTAGATAGGTCTACAAAGGATATGCTCAGCAAGAAGGTATTGACTTCGGTGAAACCTTTGCACCAGTAGCTAGACTTGAATCAATTAGAATTTTCTTGGCCTATTCTATTTTCAAGAACTTTACTGTATATCAAATGGATGTTAAAACTGCCTTTCTAAATGGGTATTTGGATGAAGAAGTTTACATAGAATATCCTAAAGGGTTTACTTGTAAAAACAAACCCAATCATGTCTACAGGCTAAAAAAGGCTCTATATGGCCTAAAACAAGCTCCTAGAGCTTGGTACTCCAAATTGGACAGTCACTTACAGTCAAAAAGTTTCATTTTCTTCGTGAAAAGGTGCTAGCTAATGAGGTTCATGTGCAATATGTTCCTACACAAGCACAGGTTGCTGAAATTTTTACAAAACTGTTGGCTAAAGATGTTTTTGAAAGACTTAGGTTTAGATTGAGAGTTGTCTCTCAATCTCTGTTATCTTAAACAATCTATCTTGGTGATAGGGGGAGTTGGTTATCTCTTCCTGTAGCTCATACTTTGTTGCTCAAATGTTACATCTGCAGCTTCATGAAAATTCACTATTGATTCTGGTTTATCTTTTTTTTGGCTTCCCTTTATCCTTGTGACAAAAAGGGGGAGAATTATGAGCATTCGGTTCCAGTACTTTATTTTGGCTTGGTGGCTTAGTTTTTTGCCATCAAGGAAAAATGGGGAGTTTGTTGAATCTCTCTTGTGCTATTTTGTCCTTGATGACAATAAGTGTTATACTCTGGCATCTTGGTGGTTGTTTACTCAGTTGATCTACTTCATTTATGTTTGGCATGTTTACTTAACTTTTGATACTATCATTGGTGGCATTGATCTCTTGACTCCGTGTGCAGATCTCGGTTAAGGAATCTTGGTTACAAGTTTATGTTCCATTGATTAGGTGACATGTTTCTGGTTTAACAATTAGTGCTTCAGTGATTCACTTAATTATATGACTTTGGCATGTTCAGTGTTCTACAAGTTGATATGTTGTGGCTTGATCAGTTTCTAACATCATGAAATTATTAATGGTTTTTTATCATATTCAGAGTCATCTTACTCCATCCTCTTTCAGGTAATGATCTCTGGTTCTTGATGCTTGGGTTTATGAGATGCAATTTGTTTTTCAATTTTAAGAAAACCCTACCGGGTTTCCTTAATCAACTGATAATGGTTTATGGTATGTGGAATGGCATTGTGAACTTAGCATGTTTTTAGCCTTTATTACACTTCATAAGGCTTTGGAAAGTATTTGTCATTGGACATTATATGGCATTGGATATATTAAAGAGGTGACAATTGGCCTTGATATTATTTGATATATTTTGGCATTGTAAATTATGTTTGGCACATTATGGGAGTGCATATTATATTGCATTCAGGTCTAATGATGGTTAAATCATAAGGCTTAAAAGCCGACAACAGGTATAAAGGTATTGATTAATTTTTTATGTCACATTGGATGTGACTTAGCTTTGATCTTTTGGAAACAAACATGCCTTAGGAAATTGGAATTTGATATGTAAGGTAGTCATATCAATTTCTTCAAAGCATCATTTGATCGATGATTTCACTTTGTCAATAATTGACAAATGCAATAATGTTTGTTGGCATGCATTGGTTTGGTAAGGCCATGGACTTCAAAAGACATTATGATTTCTTGATTCACTATGACAGTCCTTTCAGACTCCAAATGATTATCAACCTTTGTAAAGGATTTTGGTTAGTTTTTCTTTGGAAGTTTAGGTCAATCTTTCCCTTCTCTTGTTCGAAGGGTTTGGAACCCTATTCTGGCTGCCACCATGGAATCATGCTCTTAGCCATTTCATTGCATTACTGGCTTTTTGACCTTGGACAACGTATTGGGAATGTTAGAGGACCATTACAATGGTCGATTCATGTGTCTACTTTGTGTCGTTGGGTGAAGGCCCAAGATTGGAAGGTGTCTTGGTCGTTTCTCTCACTGCTGGTCTGGTAACTATGAACATGACACTCACTTTCAGTCTTCATAGGTATTCATATTTCTATCTGCTTTACAGATCCGTTACTTCTCAGGCCAGGTTAATATGAGATAAGTTTTCTATGCTAAAGGAAAGGCGAAAAAATATTCTATTCCTTTCATGATTAGATCTGAAATGATTGCTCCAAATCTTGAATGCATTTTTATTGAAGGTTATCATGTCAGTTTTAAGGGATAGTGATATTTGTTTGTGGGTAATCATAAAATCTCCGAATCTCTTCAGATCCTTACCTAGAATCTTTGGTAATTGCTCTTGAAAGCATGATTTCGGTTATAGTGCATTATTCTTTCAGTTATTTAAAAAGTTGTAGCTGTTTTAATGGGTATTGTTCATGGAATATCTTTAAATCTTCATGCCTAGGGTCATGGGTAACTGCTCTTAGGGTGCATTCTTTTTGAGGTTTCAATTTCTCAAAATAAAGCTTTCAATTACTTCATTTTGTAGAAGTTTTTAGTGGTTATTATTTATGAATTACATGCATGCCTTGATGCTATTTGGTTAAGCTCTGCCTGTGCAAGTTGCTCGACAGGATAGGTTTTTGTCACTTCTATTTGTGTATGCTGCTTTTCTATTCTTGTTTGGAAAAAGATGCCTCTCTCAAGAACTCTGATTTACCTGGCAAAGTTGCTCGATAGGAAAGTGGTAACTAAAAGATCATCTCTTTTTGTTTTGAAAAAGCAAGATTCTACTGTAACTGAAAGTTGTGTGTAATGATGTATTCTATAAAAATATGAAAACAAAGAGATTAGGGCTTTAATATGACTGAAAAACAAAAAGAGATAGTGCAGTGTAGTACAAAAAAAAATTGTATGAGATATAGGTTTAATTACTTTTTGCTGAAAACAAAATGGGAAAAACAATGAGTTAACTGTTTTTTGAATAGTATCATGGAAAATGTTTGAAACAAAGTGTGAGAAAAAAAAAGTGAGTACACATCATTGAGAATACATTTGATGAGAAGTTGTATTGAGATTGGAATTGAAAACTTAATGAGATTTTCCTCAAGCTGTCTTAAGGCTTGATAATGGGTGGAGCTCTGAAGTGTCATTCTTGACATTTGAGAATTCTACACATTGTCTGTCAAGAGGCACTTGACAGAAATCAGGGAAATAGAGAGATCCTCTGTATCATTGTATGTTCTATTGAAAAATAGAAAAGGGGTTGGTGCTCCTTGAGATTGGTGTCTCTAAAAAGAGAGGTTGGTGCTCCTTGAGTTGGTGCTCAGAAATCAGCCTATGAGGCATTGTAAAAAATGATTATTGAAATGAAAGCCTAAAAAAGGCAGCAGGTTAAGGAGTGGTTTTCTACCCCAGGAGGGTTTTCCACTTGACATATCTTGTGTCTATTTGAGTATTTGTGGTTGATTTGATTTAGTGCTTTAATGCTTTAAAATGCTATGTTTCACTATTCTCATTTTAGTTTATGTGATTGCATTTAATACATGAATGAATTTATCATTGATAAATGAGAGCATACATTTGGTTTATTACAGGTTCATTTAAATTTGATAAAGAGGTTAATAACACTGATTCAGCCCCCCTCTCCATGTATTTTCACTCCAACACTAATATTCAAGAAATTAGAGAAGAAGCCTATAAAGCCTAGTCTTTTCACCATTTCAAACTAGAAAATTAAGAGAAAGAGATTAGGATATCAAGAAAAGAAATTTTGAAGAGCAAGAAAGCAAGAAAATTTAAAGTCTTGGAGCAACATTGTGTGTATTTGCAGGTCTTCAAGCTCATTTGTCAATATTTGATCAAGCATTGTTCATGATTGAAGGTTGTTCCCTATAGAAGAACATGATGAATTATAGGATTGGGAGATGCATTTGGTCACTTCCCTCTACCTAATGAATTATTTTCGATTGTTCTCATCTTCAAGCTTTACTCTATTTGTTTCCGAAGCAAGGTATCATTTTATTGTGGATTTATTTAGGGTGTTTTGACTTCTCCCTAAGTGGATCTTATCATTTTCATATATGAATCATACTCTAACACACTGTAGTAGGGTTTCTTTGAATGCTAGCTCTTAAAAACCTTAGATGCACTCAAGGTTAGGGCTCACACACTGCCATTTATTTGATCATTGTTAGTTATCAAGGTTTAATTACCAAACACGGGGTTTGACCAAGACAAATCCCCATACAAACAAACAAACATTTTTTGTGTGCATATTCACAAGATTCCACTTGCAACAAATTCTCTAGTCTTTAGGTTATTAACTCTCTACAATTACATAATTCTCTCTATTACAAATCTCTCCAATCTCTAAAAAATTAACCCTTTAGAGTTACAAAATTCTCCTTGAAACAAATCTCTCACAATATTTCAACAAAACTTTCTTAAAACAAGCACACCTTTCAAATTTTTGTGCCTCCTTTCTACCCTCTACAATTAAAATATATTCTATTCTATAACAAATATTCTAGGGTTTTCTTTGAGATAAATTTTATACCTAACCTCTTCTAGTGAGCTTTTATTCTACCCCCTAATTCTCTCTACAAATTATTTCTTCAATGAGCCTTTATTTTGGCTTCTAAACACTTCTTCATACAAAAAAATTCCTCCACAATCTCAACTTCTTTGATCTACACATACCAACTTACAAGTATAACACATAAAATCTAGAGCTTAAACCCTTTATAAATACAAGTTTCTCTTAAACCTACAAAAATATTATTACTCACACACCTGCCCTCTACCCAATAGAGATTCTACATGATGCACCTCTTAAAATTTTATCTACCCACTTTCTCTTAGTGTAGGAAATCTGCACCTACCCAACTTCAACCTCTACTAGAGGACAAACCACAATCTCACTCTATTTGTAGTATACCCTCACAAACATCCTATTCGAGCTACCCAATAGGAACCTTGGAAAATACACCTCTTATTCTTTCTCTATCCACTTCTACCATGGAGGCTACCATAACACCTTCTACCTAGCTTTAATCCCTATTGGAGGATAGTAAGAAATTGAATTTGATACCATCTAATGCAGTCATGACCATGGGGTCTTACCATATTTACCAATCATGTAACTGAACACATATGTTCATAACAAAATAAAACACTTTATTCACATGCATTGATATATTCTATTGCAATACCTTCATTGACCTTGACTCTCAAGCCTTATAAATTCACAAACACCAACCCAACAAGATTTTTCCAAATTCTACTACTTTGTCTAATCCTAACCCTCTTAAAACTATGAATAACTCTCCTAAAAGCCTCCCCAAAATCCTCCCTCAAAAGGCCCTCTTCCAAAAAAACACCTCCTTCCAAAATGAGATTATAATCCAATTTATAGCATATGAGATGGAGAAGAGATGAATGCCCTACATCTAGGCATGATGGGACATATGGAAGTCAATTATTGGCCCTTAGGATTCATTTGCAAGTCATTATAACCGTTGCTTGAACATTTTCTAGCATTCTTGGTATGATTGCAAAAATTCAAGAGGTAAGTGGATATATCCAATTAGCACTAAAATTTATGGTGTTCTTCTCTTTGTCGACAAAAATAGGTCATTAGGATGCTACAAGAATCTAGAGGGGTTCCAAATTGATTATCGACACCTAGAGAGATCATCTTTCTTGATTATGCGAGAGAACCAAGTCCATTTAGAAATTGTGAGAATTTGAGGGTCATTGGGATGCATCTAGTTCACTTTAGAATTGTTTTGAACAAATTAGCCACCTTTGAATAAGTTGGAGTCATGCAGACAACATCCATATGGCAATGAAAGTTCCACAATAGTAGGATTTATAGGGAAACAAGGGGCATTGGGATCTGTGGAGATTTGAGTTTTATTGAGATAAATCTGACATCAAGGGAAAGTATTGATTTAGGTGACCTTGTGGGAAATTAAGTGCCAACAAGATTTTATGTGGAAGCGTGGGGGAATCAAAAAAGGTTCGGTTTAGCAAGGAAGTACATAGGTGAACACTAAGTGAGAATATTTACAAACTCAATTTTTATTAGTGGCTATCAAAAGAATTAATTCCAAAGGGAATTTCGAGGATTAAAGGGGATTTAGGTGGGACAAGAAGTTCTCCAAAGTTCAGATGTAGGTGAAAATTTTTTAACTTCATAACTTGCTCTATTTTTATTAGAACTTCACCAAATTTGAAATGTGGACACTCATTTGCTATTTTAACAAGGTGAAACCTTTAGTTGGTCATGATCCCTTAGGACATATTAAGAAATAGATCACCAACTCCTACAACAAAAAATAACAACAAAAAATAGGGAAACTCTTTTGGTTGATGTAGATCGCAAGTGAACCCGAATGCTCTTACATCACAATTGGGCAAGTAGTGTACATGATTGAAATACTCATTAGAATATGTGTTTTATTTGGGCTTAAGAGCCATTTAATGGGCCTACGATAAAATACCCATAATTTATCTTTCCATAGTAAAAGCTAAATATATCACAACAATTGTAGTAGTATGTTAGACCATTTGATTTAGGAGGATGTCGATAGACTTGAAGGATGAACAAAAAATGGTAGAACCATATATTGGGACAATGTATCATCAATAGCCCTAACAAAAAATCCAATTTTTCATGGATGAAGTATTCATATTGAGATCCACTATCATTTTATAAGGGGTCTTGTAGAACATAGAGAAATTAAAATTTAGTTTTGTAGATCTAAGCAACAACTCGATGATAATTTTATCGAGCCACTCTTAAAAGATAGTTTTGAACACCTAATAAATAGTTTGGGCATCATAGATATAGTGACATCAATTCCAAAGCATTCATTGTCAACTCCAAATATCACATATAGCCAGTTTTGAATTTTTTTTGAAAGTCAACTCCAAGGGTGATACACAACAAGTCCAAATATGCACAGTCATAGCTTCAAAAATATACAATGAATGTGAAAGAGGCTCAATATTAAGGGGGAGTGTTGGAAATACCTAATCTTCAATCAAATAAATAAATTTTCAACATGTCCTCTATTCATGCCCAAGATCTCTTAGATTTGAAATATCCCATCCTATAACAAGTGCCAAACTTCATTTAATTTTGGAAGGTCTATTCGAAACACTCAAATTTGAATCAATTTTTTAACAATAAGAATTTTAAGATGGAATTAATTATTGATACATTAAACAAAAAAGATAGAAAATAAAATAGGTTAAACAAAAAATAAAAATAAAAGGAAATATAAAGAAGTAGCTAGTATAAAACAAAGAAGTATAATGACGCTTATAGTACTATCCTTTGAGGATGTCTAGATAATGAAGCTTATAGTACTATCCTTTAAGGGTGTCTAATTTATTTTTGCCATGGTTTCTATCTCATGATTTCTTTTGTTAACCATCGGCCATAGGTTAATTTGTATATGTATAAGGAAGGTCACCTAACAAAGGAAAATATTATACTCCATATCTTGAATGTGTGTCAAAAGTGAATTTTGTCCAATACGTCTGTCTCAGACCACATGTGAATCCAGTCAACACCCAAATTAAAGGCAATCAAAGCTCTTGGCTAAGGAGAAAAACCTGAAATATGAAGGAATTGCAAAGGTGGAGTTTTGAGACTATATTAAATGAAGAATTTTATATTATGAATTTTCTCTTTAAAAAAATAAAAATTAGAGACGTTTGTGTTACTAAATTTGAACAAGTATATAATGGCCAAATTAAATGAACACTCTTAACAAAAATAATCAGCTTGGGGTGTCTAAAGAAAGGACGCGTCCAAACACAGTTCATAAATATGCCCACTTTTCTTAACTAAAACTAATTTTGCATCTTGATAGAACATGGCTGCCAAAGTGGACTTCTCTGCATTGACAAAGCAATATTATGATCCCACTGTCATTGACCACATGACCTTAGATCAGTTATTATTCTGCCAGGAAAAATACATGTTTAAAAGAGAACAAATCGTGAATGCAATTGAAAGAATTCATGAAGTTCTTCAACAAATGAGACACAGAAACCAAGGCAAAAGGACACTAATAAATAATGTACAGGAGGAAGAACAGCCAAAGTGCAGAAGAGGAAGACCACCCAAGTATAGTAATTATAATAATTGTTCAGTTGATCAATCCATAGCCAAAGGAAAAATGCCCACTGAGAGAAGAAAATCCTCTACTTTTGATGATAAAAGAACAAAGAAAAAACTACTCGATGATCTTGAGGAAGCCATTGATGTTGCAGGGAATGTGGCAAAGCTTAACTTGTTGAAGGATTTGGGTATACATTATGAACAAGGGCGACCTGCTCATGAAATTTTATTCAATTTTTTGAACGAGGAGAAGCTTAAGAGAGTTAATAAGTTTGTGAGGGATTGTTGTAAGGAAGCAAAGCTGTGTGGAATCGCTTCCTACGCTAATCTTGAGAGAAAAATTATGCAAATTTCAACTTAACTGATTACAGGAATCTCAAGAAACATACAAGAACATGAATAAAATAATGAACACATAACACAATGATTATCGTGGGGAAAGCCCTTACAAGAGAAAAACCCCACCTTCTAGAACCTGCATAATGTATTATCAAATCAAAGAAGATTACAATACACTTGCAATGCATGTTCTTACAAGAGCATCAACTCAACTCAAGCTTGGAGAGATATCACTAGCATCCTTCTAGCACCCAGCCTTGCAAACAAAACTCCATTATCCAAACTCCTCCCCAAGCCCTCCTTATATAGTGATTTACAACCTGGAAACCATTTGTGGTTTTACAAAACCATGGGCTTAACCACCATGCCACTTTTTGCCCATTTTTGACATTTACATTTCCAAGATGGAAAAACAACCAGGTTAAAATAGTAATCCCGTCCATAATTTTGTCCTCTAGTTTAGACCCCCATAAAAGACATAAAACAAATTAGCTATGCTCTAAAAATGGCCCTCCTATATTCTACTAAGGACAAGGCACCTTTTAACAACTCATACACCTTTTTCCAATGCATAAACATGTGGAAAATTGCCACAAACAAATTCTGTAATTTTCCTGGAAAAGGCTTGCAAGGTTGAGACATATTTCTCAACAATCTCCCACTTGTCGAACACCTTGCAAGAGTTAGGGGATCCAAAATATCATGGAATTAATTGCTAGGGGCCGAAAGGCCCATAGAATCTAAACACCATCTGAACTTCTCTATGCTCACAGGTTTAGTTAATGCATCAACAACATTCACCAAAGTGTCTACCTTCTCCAACTTCACCTTGCCATCCTCAACCATATCTCTCACAAAATGATATTGTACATCAATGTGTTTGGTCCTGGCATGAAAAGTCGGGTTCTTCGCTAGGCAGATTGCACTTTGACTGTCACTATAAATTGTCACTACACCCTGTTTGAACTCTGAATATCTCTTAAGCCAAATACAGGCATGAGTAGATGCCATATACTTTGCCTCTGTAGTGGACAAGGCAACCACAGCCTATCGCTTGCTCATCCAACTAATTGCACCACCAAATAATGTAAACACATATGCACTGGTGGATCTTCTTCTATCAACATCACCAGCCCAGTCTGAATCCACATAGCCTCAAATATCCAAGGAATGCTTGTTTCCTATTCCATGAAAACATATAGAGTACTCTGAGGTACCCCGCAAGTATCTGAAAACTCTTTTAACTGCATCCCAATGTGCTCTTCCTGGATTAGACATGTAACGGGAAAGTACTCCCACTGCTTGGGCAATGTCTGGTCTTGTACAAACCATAGCATACATCAAACTTCCAACAGTACTCTGGTATGGTACTCGACTCATCTCTTCCATCTCCAATGGGGATGTAGGACACTGTGAATTAGAAAGCTTTGTTCCCATCGTAACAGGAACACTCAATGGTCTAGAATCCTGCATATTGAATCTTTTCAAAATAGTACCAACATACTTACTCTTGCCTAGCCAAAGCTTTATGTTTTGTCTATCTCTTACAATCTCCATTCCCAAAATGTACGTTGCTGCACCAAGATCTTTCATTTCAAACTTTGCTAAGAGCTGAGATTTTAATTCTGCAATCAAACCTTTTCCTTTGCCAATAAATAACATGTCATCAACATACAAGGCAATAACCAGGAAACGATCACTATCAGATTTGAAATATATACAATGATCGGATTTAGACCGCACAAATCCCAAACTCAACACATATGTATCAAACTTCTGGTACCACATCCTCGGACTTTGTTTCAAACCATACAGGGATTTCTTCAACTTACAAACCAAATGACTTTTACCTTTTACCACATAGTGCTCTAGCTGTGTCATATAAATTTCTTCCTCCAAGTCTCCATGAAGGAAAGTTGTTTTCACATCCATTTGCTTGATCTCTAGATCATAGGCTACTGCAATAGAAAGCAAAAAACGAATGGATGTCATTTTAGCTACAGGAGAAAAAATCTCACCATAATCTACCCCCTCAACCTGGGAGTAACCCTTAGCAACCAATCGCACTTTGTACTTCTCAATGCTTCCATCTGAACCCATCTTCTTTTTTAACACCCATTTACAACCAACAGGTTTCTGTCCTTCAGGCAATGGTACAAGGTCCCATGTATCATTCCTCTTAAGAGCTTCCATCTCTTCATCCATGGCTATTTTCCAAGACTCTGAATCATTCATACCAAGAGCCTCTTCTACAGATCTTGGTTCATCGATGTTAGCATTCAAAGCAAATATACACCTCCAATCATCAAGAGAATATCCATACCTATCAGGTGCTTTTCTTTGTCTAGTAGTCCTTCTAGAAAACTCAGGTTCTGGTTCTGGCTCCTCTTCTCCCTCTGATGATTCAGAACTCGTAGAGCTCTCTTCGACATCTTGTCTTTCTAAGGGCCGCGATTCAACTTTCTCTGGTGTAGCAGGTAGTTGAATCACATCTTTCATTTCCTCTATTTGTTCTGGCTGCACTAAAATAGAAGATGGCTTAGTTTCTCTAAAAATAACACTTCTGGAATAAAATAACTTTTGTGCAATAGGATCCCAAAGCTTGTATCCTTTCACACCATAATTGTATCCGATGAAAATACATTTAACAACTTTGTTATCCAATTTTGTCCACTTCTCCTTTGGCACATGAGCATATGCCTCACAACCAAAAACTCTCAGATGTCTAAGTGAAGGCTTGTGGCCCGACCACGCTTCCATTGGCATTTTATCAACAAGAGTTGATGTAGGAGACCTATTTATCAGGTAGTAGGCAGTGGCTATAGCTTCAACCCAGAACTTTTGTTCTAGTCCAGCACCACTCAACATACTCCTAGCCTTCTCCATCAGGGTCCTGTTCATTCTTTCTGCAACTCCATTCTGTTGTGGAGAATACAGAGTTGTCTTCTGTCTTTTAATACCACAATCTTTACAAAATGTATCAAAATCATTAGAGCAATATTCACTACCATTATCAGTTCTCAAACATTTTATTTTCTTTCTAGTCTGCAACTCTACCATTGCTTTAAATTCTTTGAAATGACTGAAAACTTCAGCTTTACTCCTAAGAAAATAAACCCATGTTCTTCTACTGAAATCATCAATGAAAGAGACATAATAAACTGATTTACCAACAGAAGGAACATCAACTGGACCAAATACATCTGAATGGATCAGATCCAATATACATGAAGACTTATGAGAACTAGAGTAAAACTGAATGCGGTTTTGTTTTCCATAAATACAATGCTCACAAAAATCAAATTCAAGATTGCAATCATTTAACCCATCAACAATATTCTTATTTTTCAAGGTCCATAGACCCTTCTCACCTATGTGGCCAAGTCTTTGGTGCCATAACATGGTCTTCTCTGTAGGCAGCTTTGATTCGGTAGACAGAGCACCCTTGGGTACCCAAAAACCACGACCATTTGTTGAAAGAGAAAACCTCTCCTTTTCCAACAGAGTAGTCTTTTTCACAATATTATCAAAAGTACTATTGCACTCAACCGTGCAAGCATCAAGCTGGTACAGTGTACCCAATCTGCTTCCTCTTGCTATTACCATAGTACCTCTTACCATTTTCACACCTGCTTTAGAGAACTGTACATGTACACCCGCATCTATTAGTTTACTAACAGATAACAAATTTCTTGCTAGTCCCGGGATATGCAAGACACCATCAAATATTCTAATTCTACCATCAGAAAATTTTACACGAATACTTCCACAGCCAACAATATCAAGAATAGAGTTATCACCCAAATACACCTTACCACCATCAAAATTTTCATACTTACTAAACCAGTTTCTATTAGGAGTCATGTGGAAAGATGCATCTGAGTCTATTAACCATGCATTATCACCTGCATGAGTGGCCAAGGCTGCGATAAAAGCGTCTCCATCTTCCTTCTCAAACTCAGAATCAGAATCTTGCTTCTTTTTCTTCTTCTTCTTTTCCTCTTTGCAATCCTTTTGGAAGTGTCCAAATTTACCACAATTCCAACATATCACCTTGGACTTACTAGGGGATTTTGATCTCCCCTTATTTTTGGACTTAGAACGGCCATGCTACTTTTCATTCTTGCCTCTTTCCTTTGGTCTTCCTCGAACACTCAAAGCCTCTTTAGCATTCAGAGAGACCTTCCTTCTCATCTCCTCAGAAAGTAGAGAACCAACAACATCCTCCATCTTCAAGACAACAGAAGTGCTCCCTATGGCCATGACAAGGTTGTCCCATGAATCTGGAAACGAACATAGTAGGATTTGGCACCTTTCTTCTTCATCCATCGCTACCCCAACTGAGGTCAACTGAGTCACCAACATATTGAAACTTTCCAGATGCTCAGGAATTCATCCACCTTCTTCCATTCTCAAGGAATACAATTTCTTCCTCAAGAAAATCTTGTTAACAAGTGATTTCGCTTGATAGATCTCACTTAGCTTCTTCCAAACCTTCTTCGCAGTAGACTCTTCATTCACATTAATCAGAATTGAGTCTGCAAGACACAATTGTATGAGACCTTTAGCTTTTTTGTCCATCACATCATATTGTGTAGCTAAAGTCGGATCTGTAGGCCTTAGCTTATTCTCATCCACTGCATCCCATAGATCCCGATCAATCAATAGATCTTCCATCTTCAGCTTCCACATCTCAAAGTTTGTGCCAGAAAACTTTTCTACATCAATCCTCCCCGACATGCTTGCCATCTTTATGATCCTGCAATACAAAAATGAAATACTCTGCACAAGCTCCCACTCAAACCTTGATTAGCTCAAAAAACCCTGTACCCAACAAACAGAACCAAAACCGGCCAGGCTCTGATACCACTTGTAAGGAAGCAAAGGTGTGCGGAATCGCTTCTTACGCTAATCTTGAGAGAACGATTATGCAAATTTCAACTTAACTGATTACAAGAATCTCAAGAAACATACAAGAACATGAATAAAACAATGAACACATAACACAATGATTATCATGGGGAAAACCCTTACGGGAGAAAAACCCCACCCTCTGGAACCTACATAATGTATTATCAAATCAAAGAAGATTACAATACACTTGCAATGCAAGTTCTTACAAGAGCATCACCTCAACTCAAGCTTGGAGAGATATCACTAGCATCCTTCTAGCACCCAGCCTTGCAAACAAAACTCCATTATCCAAACTCCTCCCCAAGCCCTCCTTATATAGTGATTTACAACCTGGAAACCATTTGTGGTTTTACAAAACCATGGGATTAACCACCATGCCACATGTTGCCCATTTTTGACATTTACATTTCCAAGATGGAAAAACAACCAGGTTAAAATAGTAATCCCGTCCATAATTTTGTCCTCTAGTTTAGACCCCCATAAAAGACATAAAACAAATTAGCTATGCTCTAAAAATGGCCCTCCTATATTCTACTAAGGACAAGGCACCTTTTAACAACTCATACACCTTTTTCCAATGCATAAACATGTGGAAAATTGCCACAAACAAATTCTGTAATTTTCCTAGAAAAGGCTTGCAAGGTTGAGACATATTTATCAACAATTGTAAATATAGAACAAGTAGAGATGGAAGGGAGGAAACAAGAAGGAAGAACTAGAAATATGATATTGTGATTCACGTGAATAGCACTAAATTGCAGGATTTCATGGCCACCTCGTCTTCTTCAGACTATAATTCTTTTGCTGCATAAATCTGTCATGTAAGTTATAATATACCTGCATTCTGAAGTGAGGGGATTTGGGATTATTTATTCTTCACTATGGTTTTAAATCTGTGCATACATAACTATTCTCTACACTTGTGGATTTGACATGGCAAGCAGGATTGAAACAAGACTTGGATGACCATAACAAAATAATTTACTAGGCATAATAATTTTATTTGGTCAATAAAGGCAAACTAATCCAATGACTATGAAATAATGATTACATTCAATAGATAAGCATGTAAGAATGCCTAAGATTATGAATTCTTTGATAATGCTATTAGAATTTTCAGCATTCAATGATGTTACTATTATAATGTGCATATAGAGTAATGAATGTCAGTAAATACAATAATATAAGTGAAAAGGTTGACATAGGATTAAATTTGAATTTTAAATGTTTAAAAATTTGATGTTCAAGTTTGTATATAGAGATAATTATATTTAATTCCACACATGCAAATGGAAGTTTTGGAGATTGAAATCAATTCTTTGGGATGGGTGATGAAGGAAAAAACATAAGGGAAAATTGCATAAGTGTGAAAATTTCACCGTTGTATCTTGTCTCCACATTGACATGCATGTGAATTGTTACGAGGATACATATAATAGTAAAACAAGCAATTAGTATGAAGAGTATTTTTTCAAGCACTCAAAGGATATAAATATGGACAACAAATCATGTACTCTATAAATGTGTTCCATTAGAAAATTGTAAAAGAGAAAAATAATGTTTTGAATAGAATTTGTTAGACATTAAAAGTATAAAATAATTACAACTTGCTTGAAATATACCTTTAGTAAAATAAAATTAAAAAGAAGGGTACAAGAGGTTTTGTCCAACTAAAAAATGATAGTGCTTTAAATAAGTGAAAATGTGAAAGTAGAGTCCAACCAAATGGAAGGTTCCATCAATTCAAGAAGGTTGATTAAATTCCCTTTAATATGGGAGTGAATATCCATCTATCATGCTAAAACATAACCCATAAAAAGAGCATTAATGACATATATGCCCCCCTCTAGTTGTTTGCATATAATAAAGGGTGCAAGAAGTTGGAGGTATGTATTAAAAGATAGGTAAACATGGTAAATTCTATCATCATTTGATTAGTATATAAAAAACATTGTTAAGACATGATCTTGAAAGTATAAATAACTAGAGAAAGAAAGGTGTCTCAATATTTTCCCCAATGAAAGTAAATAATCATGCTCATGATAGCCATAAATGCTAGATAGGGATCATGAAATCATAAGTAAGATATGGAATATAATCATAGTAAGGATCACAACATATAGGACTATGATCATAAATATGGTACCATACTATACAAACATGATAACCATTTGGGAACATACATATAAACATATAATTTGTAAGAAGCACAATATTTAAACATAAGAAGAGTATAATCATAATAACATAATAGAAATGCAAGTTTAATACCTAAATTATGTTAAGCATCTATAATATGGCAATAAGTATAACATATAGATATTATTAGTGTTAAAAATCATAAACATAGTAACAAAGGGTTTGGAAAAGCATAAGTAATAAATGTGAAACATAGGAAAGAATACAAACTAAACATGGAATAATCAAAATGAAATATGCCCTCAAGTGGGAAATAAAAAATAAAGAATAATATAGAAAGTGAAATGTGAATAGAAGTCCCATAATAAATATGATGTAAATGAAAGACCAAAGTATAAGGGTTTAATAACCACCCCCAGTTACTACTTACATAAAAGATGAGTTAAATTCATGGAGTACTCAGGGAAGGAATAATTACCTAATGATCAGTTGATTAACCTTTGGAGTGACTTGAGAGGGAAGGGATCTAAGGAAATATAGCTTGATTTCCTTGTTTTAACATAAAGAAAAATTGGATCAGTCTTATTTGTAATAATAGAATAATGTAAAGAAAACTAAAGTGACATGAAGGATGTAAACTATGGAAGAAGGGAATTTCATTAAAAAAAAGGGAAGAATTGATTATTTATTGGAAAATTGGTAAAGATGAAGGATTTTGTGAAAACCTTGGCCCTAAAATACTAGTGGTTTAAAATCACAAAAATATGGCATCTAGATTGGTCATGAAGATAATTGAACGGATGCGGTTTACAAGATTGCATCAAGTGATTTATTTGAATGATGTTTCACATAAGTAGAGATCTAAGGTGTAAAGAAACTAAATAGTGGAAGTAGAGTTCCATGAAGGAATTGATAAATGTGAGGTTCTAGATGGAAGGGTCTTGACACAATGTCATATATGAAGAATATAGTGAAGATAAAAAATGAAAGAGGTTAAGGTTCAACCAAGTTCAAGCATACTAAAAGTGTTGTGGTAGTAGGGGAGAAAGAAAAAGGTACCTAGTCATAGAGATGGAAGCCCTTGATCATCCTCAATCTATTGAGGCTTAGGCCTAGTAGTGTCAGATTATAATTGGTGATGTAGATCAACTTGTCACGTCTGCCTATGTGTCATAACTAGAGTGCCACCAAAGTAGATTGGCCCTGATCTACCACTCAGAATGGAAAAAAACCTCACCTCCATAATTTATCTACCATTTTATAGTTTTCATCAGATACTCAATCAAAGCACAACACTATTGAACAAGACAACTAAGAGGGGAAGGGGCGAACTAGTTATAGCAAATTTAACCTTTAAAAAATTCACCAGAAGTTAGATCAATCACAAATCCTTAACTCTGCTAAAATGATTAAACATTAAGTGCAAGGGAAAAAATTTAAAAGCATCACACAAACACAGTAACACCAGATTTATGTGGAAAACCCAATAAGGGAAAAACCACGGTGAGGATTAGCTCACAATATAAAGAATATCAAAACTGATTACAAAGGCTCACTGCCAGAAAAGGCTCATTACGAAAACAAGACTAATTTTTTGGATCAGGACTCAATGTCCAACAAGGGTTAACCATTCAGAGGGCTCACTACCACAAAGATACACAGATGATAAAAGAGATATGTTTTAGAGAGAAGATAATCTCAATGCAACAAAGATTTCCACCATAAGTCACTCAACCACTTATAGACATGCATGAATGATAGAGTACACCTTCAACTCACTGCATCTAGAAATTCAACATTTAGAATTCGCGTTGATCTACCACACTCACATCACATACACATTGTTTCGTATCTATTTCATATCTATCTACTCTATTTTATTGCAATTATCTCTCTGTACATCTTTCATCTCATCTTGTATTTATACCATCTTCAACTTTGAAACATGTCCAAAGTCGGCCATCCATTACTTATATTCAAATTAGGTTGGTGCCACACATCCTAGGGTGGATTTAGAATGAGGGTTACCCAAACACACACTTGATGAGGACCCAAATAAGTACCAACACACTTAATTAACTTCAAAAGTAGTGTTTAACACAAGGTCAGCCAAACCAGTGTAAAACACATAGAACAATTTAAGCACACACAACCCTTAGCACAATCCAATCCTTCCAGACACCAAAATTATCTTTAACACGATTATAATAGCTTAACTCTAGAACCGTAAGTCATAAGACTCAACCAAGAATAAATCCAGACCAACAATATTTCTCTCGGACCTCAACCAGATACACATAAAACCACAGTTCACAACTGGTGAACATAACTTGCATTGTACACTAAATTATAAGCCAAAAATCTGGATATACACTACAATACATCCTCGTGATTTGCTCCATATTTTGCTCTGTTTTTTGCTGCCACCCACTGTTTTAATGTTTTTTTTGCCAATTTTTTTAAAACGTCAGTGCTATTTATCGGGATGGCGCTATTTTTGGCATTTATTTGCGCCGATCAGGACAAGTCGACACTATTTTAGGTGCTAATTTGCATTGAAATTAGAACCGCCTTTAGTGTCAATATTGGCTTCGAGTGTGGTGCCACTATTAGCACCGCCTTTTTCTTTGAGTTTAGATTTGAGTTTACTGCCACTTTTAGCTTCATCTTTAACTTCGAGTTTAGCTTCAGGTTTAGCATCGGTTTAGACACACTTATGTTGAAGAGACTTATTTATATGTCTCATTGATGATGTAAAACAGTGAAATGTCAGCAAGATACAGGCATATCGAGGAGAGAATCACTTGTGTCACATCAACAAGGTATATCTACAAGTGTTCGATGAAAAACAACTCTTAGATATAATGAAGTAATGTTAATGAGACATTGAGATATCAGTAAGACAAATAAGATTGTATCATCGACACTCTTCAAGTAATGATCAAAATCATACACCGCTATACCACCGGGAAGGTGAGCAAAATATGTGGTAGAGCGGTATACAATGCAACCCTGCAACAAGTAGCCTTGAGCAAGGCAGTAGTGCGATAAATAGCAGAAGGGAAGGGAAAAACACCGCCATACCACATCGAGTATAATAAGAGACAGTGGTAGTACGGTAGTCATGGCATCATTACAATTTACAACACTAAATGCAACAATCACGTCAGTCACAATCCATTTGAATAAATCATTTAAGGAATCAAGAATATAGCCCGCCAAAACACTCTAAAACTCTACTAAATATACTCTAAAAATTTCGTCGAAATCTTATTTTCAAGCATAGCTCGCTAGAATGGAGTTTTCATTTTTAATAAACATACAAATAAACCTTTGTTGAAACCTTATTTTTAGGCGTAGCCTGCCAAAATGGAGAAGTGTTTCAGTAAAGAAATCCAAAGAATGGTAAGGAGATGTGTGTGATAGGAAGCATAGGATTCATTGTTGTTTATCTCTTTCATGCTCTAATCAACAAGGGTTACAATGTTCACGCTACTGTTTGTAATCTAGGTATTTAATTGACATATGTTTGCATAATCTCAAATTCCTTCAGATGCTTTTGATGTATCAATGTATCCTATATATCGTTTAGAATGACTTCTTTTAATTCAAAAAACAAAATAGATGCTTTTGAAGTATCAATGTGTCCTATATAGGGCTTAGAATAATTTATTTTAATTTAAAAAAATAAATAAATGATGTATTTTCCTGTGATTAGATAATGTGGAGATCTCCTAAATCTTCCCTAGCACACTGTCCTCTTTCACACTGTGTTCATTACTCCAGCTGCTAGGGTTTTGCATTTGACATCTTTAATATCTTCATGATAGTGGCTTTTAAATAGATCTCAGTTTTTGCTTTAATCTTTATCATGGTAACCCTTGAGTTCCATAATCCACCTTCAATCTCTTCTAAGAACATTATCTTAAGCTAAACTGCATAGTATGCATATAAAGCAAGTCCTTCATACTTGCCATTGTTCCAAACCACCACTCACCTCCTTGCTTAAAATGTTGCCTCCATAACCACAATGGCATGTTTTAAAATCATGGTTGCTAGTGATTGACCATTAAGGTCACTACCTTCATCAAGATACAATGAGATTTTTGTCTTCAAACTTAAGGCATTATGCAGGATAACATTGTGAATTGTTTGTTGTGTACAATTTGATTTTCTTGCACATTTACTGCTTTGCTAACTACCTTCAAGACTAGATATTGCACCATCAGTTGCAATCTCAAACAACTCACTCACTGTCACTTAAAGATTCATTTCATGAGCATCCTTGTATAAAATCAAACTATGCCATATAGACTGCCTACTTACTTACTAATATAGGGGACTCATTGTTTCATGGTATTTTGAGTTTTATTTAGAAGGGGTTAATATGTGGCATTTTTATGTGCATGAAGAATAGATTGTCATGCAACATTCAGGTATGGATGGTTAAGGAAAAATTGGATTGCTATCAGTGCCATAACCAAGTTGGATTGTACCTTGAGCTGGTGTTAAACACTTCCGGGTGTTTTTGCTCCAAAGCAAAACTTGTGTGTAGGAATTTCAAAATATCTAACAAAGGAAGCTCCTACATTCTAAAGATAAAATCATAAATATGCTTATCCAATTTCTGATCCAACCTTACATCTTTAATATCCGATAGAGAAAGTTTGTACATTCTAAAGATAAAATCATAAATATGCTTATCCAGCTTCTGATCTAATTTGAGATCATGAATATCGAACAAATAAAGTTCCTATATTCTAAAGATAAAATCATAAATTTTATTGGTTCAATTTGATATCCAATTTCAAGCCATGAAGCTCTGACAGAGAAAGTTCCTACATTTTAAAGATAAAATCATAAATCTATTTTGTCCAATTTGAGGCCCAATTGTAAGGATTTATCTTTTTAATTATACTTTCTGACATTTGTCTTGATACAAATTGTTACTTTAGAATTATGGTATTTATTTTCTTCTAATGTTTTCAAACCTCATTTCAAGGAAGAGCTCTGAAGATGGTTCTTTCAGATGGAAACTACACTTTTTCGCTATAGGTTCCATCTAGAAACACCAGAAGCTCGGGTACTCTCATACTCAGGTATAACAGAGTTTGAGGTTACCTTGTTCTCCTTGATACAAAATGTTGTCCTTCAATCCCTCTTAAGCAACATTCACTATTATGGACTTCATCATTGTACCTTTCATGCATTCGATTTAATTTGTCATGTTGAAAAATGATGTCGCTGTCTTTGCAAGTGATGACTATTATGTAAGATTTTAATCTACATGACTTCCCCTTGATGAGGGAAAAATGTGTCATCCTTTTACCTCTTATTTCTGTCAAACCTTGTCATCTTTCCTAGTGTCTCTTGTCGTTCCTGTCACTTTTCATTAATGAACAAAAGGTGTTTTATGAAATAGAAGAAAAGGTTAAAACTAGTGAAAATGCCAATTTTGTTGACTGTTGTTAATTGTCTTTTTGATTCTGGTGACAAGAAGTGTTTAATGGTTGATAGTGCACATGAAGGATATCGGTGGAAGGATAACTGAATTTCTGAAGTTATATTATCATTTTGGTTTTACTCGTCAAAGATTAGTCATTTTGTTTTAGGTTGTTACGTTGTTCTTGGAAAACTTTCAAAAGACTTTAAAACTATTTTGATTATCTTCTAAATGTTGTTGGAAGAAAGTCACTAACAACCAAAATGTTTAATCGATTACATTGGAAAGACTGTTAGACATGAAGGTAGCTTCAATATGTATATATATGTGTATGCTAAAACTAGATATTGATATACATAATTAAAAAGCAGAACCGTGGTGATTTTCTATATACTTTGTTTATGTTGTTTGGATGAATGGAAATGATAGTAGAATAATTTTGTGAACGTGAGTTTTATCATCCAATAACTAGTGAAGGTAGAGCCCACTTCCTCGGTTGATTGGTAATTATTGCATTAAGATTATGTGTGTGGTAATGTATGCTTTGAATTCATAAGTTGTTCGATTATTTCATTTCTATATTGTTGTTTAAATATTTTGTTGTGTGATTCATTTCCATGAAAGTATTAATTGGTATTGAGTTGTTAAATGCTTAACAGTACAATCTATATTTACTCAATAGTTGTCTGCTAGTATCTGTAGATCATTAAACATTCGTTATAAGAGCAGGATGAAATCAGTTAATGGGATTGTTCTGAATTAAAAAGGTTTTATCAAGTAGTGTTGGAAGTTTGTTTTCGGTAGTTCAACTTTAACTTTAAGTAACGTCATTTTCAAATATATTTCTATTTTTTCATAGATTACTTTACTACTCTTCTGTTATGTGCCAGTAACCCGTTTTCTGTGCAGAACTATTTCTTCACAAGTTCTTGTCACACTTGTGACAGGAAGTTTGTTGATCCGAATTTTGCCCATAAGAAAATTATATTAGGTTGCATCCATCAACCCTTGGTTTATTAATTGAAACTCTTCAGCATATTGCCACAACATAGTTCAAAAGCCTACGTTCTCAGATTGACACTTTAGGATGAACTGAGGAATCCATTTCCAAAAAGTACATCAAACCCAATTTAAAGAATAATTCAAAAACCACAGTTTTATCCAATCATTACCCGTTTAATAAAAACTTATGGTGAAAAATGATTTCTCGGTGCCACTAGGCGGTGATAGATTGAAAAACGGACAACCGACAGTCTATCGTCGATATCTAAAAAAAAATATATATATATATATAAATAAATAAATATATATATATATAATAAAAGATCCGACGGTGAAAACCCTTTTTGGGCATCGTTGGCTAGTTAATGCTTGCCATCTGATTTTTGGCAAGCATTACCCATTTAACAAAAAATTAGTGGTGAAAACTAATTTCTCAGCGCCACTAGGCAGTGATAGATTGAAAACCAGACAACCAACGGTCTATCGTCGATATCTAAAAAATAAAAAATGAGAAGCAGACGAATGGAAGAAATGCACGACCAAGCAATATCTTCAATGTTGGCACCCCACCTTCTTGGAATATTCTTTCTACCATCCAACAATTGGCCTTGCCTTGTTCTTGTCACCTGGTTGTCAGGAGCTCCTTTTTTATTTCCACTGGTTGGTGTTGTCCTTTTCGCCTAGTCGGGTTCTACGACCCTTGACATCTATTGTTGCCCTCCGTTTCACAATGGTTGTTTGTGGCTTTCAGCCAACAACCATTGCTCCAACTGATATTATGCTCCTTTCTCTCTCATAAAATGAATTGATGTAGTTACCTCTTGGCCGACTTTCTAGTCTCTTCTTTGCCAGGAGTTGTTTGCCTACTCGATAGTACTCTTTTCTTTCTCTACGATTACATCTGGCCTTCTTCATTATTTCTCACGCTTTGGCCGGTAGACCACCGCTTTGTCATTCACCGTACTCAACCTTGACACTATTCTCATCCTTTCTCTTCCATGAGGTGTTCTCCAACTGGTTCAACTTTATCATGACTGTACTTCCTACGTTGCACTCTTTCATTCTATCATTACTGTAGGTTGTCATCGGCATCAATACTCACTTCAACACATGTGCCGCCACATCGCCACTCTTGTCCATCAACGGTCATCGATATCGATATTTCACATTTTTTTCCTTTTCTTTTTATTTTACTTAAATACCACTTGTTCGTTTACTGATGGTGATGTCACTCGCGGATGGGTATCTTGCTAAGCTGGGGGGAAGTGTCACATCTTCCTTTGTGTCTCATATTTTTCATAAAAACATCATCCCATCATATCTACATTCGTTGATTTCCGGTATGATCCACCATAAATAGCAACTCCCTCTTAATACCACCGTAATCATTACTATTCGCTTGTAAATAATAAATTAGAAACCTCCATTTTTTTACCCACTTACCATAACCCATTCTTATCGTCTAACAAAACTACCAGTTAAACGTTGTCCTATTCCTAGTAATAGCTGTCTCTACAAAACTATTTTCACTCTTTACCAGGTTTGAACTGTGAACTATTTGGATTGCACCTCCTGGTAAGGATATGGCAGGAGAACGCAGACACCGCTATGAGCCAATGACTGTGGATGATTTGAGGGCTCCTACAATGTCTGAGATCTACAAGATATTCAAGCAAGTAGGATGGGATGCGTATTTCAAGAGATTGTGGGGGTTTGATGAGAAACTGGCTCATGAGTTCACGACAACCTACAACACTACACGGGCATGAGTTCGTGGGCTAGCAATTCATGTCTCAGTCGAAAGTATAGCAGATGTCATAGGATTTCCATTGATAGGAGAACATTATTCTCCTAAGAATTTTGGGTGTGAAAAAGACCTCAAATCCTTCCGTAAGAAGTTCTTGGCGTGTGGGGAATCGGTCGAAATAGTATCAGGTCAAGGCACAAAGTTATCTTCACTTCCCACTCCCTGGAATGATGTGGAAAAATTTGTTATCTAGTATTTGACCTACGAAGGGAGGTATGTATATGTTTACGCAAAATAATTCGGACTGATGATACATTTGAGATGGGGTGCACTCATGAACATTCCTTTCTTTCTATATTCTTCCTTAATGCAAATGCGTAAAGCAGTTCAGAAGGGTAGTGAGAATTCATTGGCACACCATGGGTTGATTAAATTGTTGATTGTAAGAGAATTGAAGAGACTTTCACCTCCTAGGGACGGGGACTCATTCATTGTAGATGAAACCCCTGAGAATTCCATTGAAGATACCCTCCCTACTTCAGAACACTCTCAGAGTATAGGAAAATATACTGAAACCCTAGAGGAGGAGGATTCTGGTCAGGAAAGCTTAGAAGATAATAAATGCACCAAAGATCCTGAGCCTGAAACTCTTCTTGATAGTGCTAAGAAAGGAAAAGCGCAAACCTTAGGGTTAAGTGGAAAAAAGGCTAAGGGTTCCAATACTAAATGACCTAACCCTAAGGTTACTGAAGTCTCTACCCCTGGCCCTAGGATTGAAAAGAAACGGTGTAGTGGGACGACTTCAACTACTGTTTTAAAGGATAAACAATGGTCACCTGATTCTGCAAACAAATTAGCCAACCTGGCTAATGTAGCTAGTGGTTTAGGTCCGCAAACACCTGAGGATGTTGGGGATTTGACAATAGTGGCAACAGTCTCTCAAAAAGCTAAAAGAATAGAAGTTGTTGCTAGGGAGTTGAGAAGAATTAAGAGAAAGAAGTAGCAAACGACAGACCTTGAGGATCCCTCACAACACTAAGAGGAGCCTGAGAAAATTTTTGAGATGCCACCTCAAAATTCTCCTATTTTAGGGGAAGAACTTGAGAAAAACTTTGAGGCATTGCCCCAGCATTCCCCTGTCTCAGAGAAGATGCCATGCAGTCAAGAAGATATTCCTAATAAAAATGTTGTTCAGGCTGAGTCTGCCCCGGCCAAAATTTCTAATGATCTTGACAAACCTGAGGGTCACACGCCGCATGACACTACCCAAGAAGAAGAGCATCAAGTAGAAGAAAGAGTAGTGTCTGAGGTGGATATGTAGAATCAGGAATAGGGGAATATTGAAACCCTTCACCAGGAACAACAAATCGACCAGAAGCCAGAGGCAGAAGAGGATTATGAGGAAGAACAACCCCTGCTCACTAATGATGACATTCACAGCTTGCAAAACTTGGTGAGTAAGCTAACTGAGGAGAATGAAACTCTACAAAATCAAGTTCAAGAGGCACAGTCACTCAACTCATCACAAGAAATTGAAATCAGTTAGTTGAAGGTAGCACTTGAGCAAGCACATGACATCAGTGATAACCATTCAGGAGCATGAAAAATAGTTGTAGGAAATTCATCAATTGCGTGTCATAGAAGTCGCCAATACCCTGCAGAAACTTGCCCCTTCTCTCTCTAGTTTGTATTCTGCACTCTCTTTACATGAGGACATGCAAGGTCTTCAGCTGGGGGGAAATTATGAGGGAAAAATGTGTCATCCTTTTACCTCTTATTTATGTCAAACCTTGTCATCTTTCCTAATGTTTCCTTTCATTTCTATCACGTTCCATTAATGAATAGAAGGTGTTTTATGAAATAGAAGAAAAGGTTAAAACTAGTGAAAATGCCGATTTTGTTGACTATTGTTAACTGTCTTTTTTGTTCTAGTGACAAGAAGTGTTTAATGGTTGACAGTGCACATGAAGGATATCAGTGGAAGGATAACTGAATTGCTGAAGTTATATTGTCATTTTGGTTTTACTCGTTGAAGATTAGTCATTCTGTTTTAGGTTGTTACGCTGTTCTTGGAAAACTTTCAAAAGACTTTAAAACTATTTTGATTATCTTCTAAATGTTGTTGGCTGAAAGCCACTAACAACAAAAATTTTTAATTGATTACATCTAAAAGACTATTAGACATGAAGGTAGCTTCAATATGTATATATATGTGTGTATGCTGAAACTGGATATCAATATACATAATTAAAAAGAAGAACCGTGGTGATTTTCTATATACTCTGTTTATGTTGTTTGGATGAATGGAAGTGATAGTAGAATAATTTTGTGAATGTGAGTTTTATCATCCAATAACTGGTGAAGGTAGGGCCCACTTCCTCGATTGATTGGTGATTATTACATTAAGATTATGTGTGTGGTAATGTATGCTTTGAATTCATAAGTTGTTTGATTATTTCATTTATGTATTGTTGTTTAAATCTTTTGTTGTGTGATTCATTTCCATGAAATTATTAATTGGTATTGAGTTGTTAAATGCTTAATAGTACAATCTGTATTTACTCAATAGTTGTATGTTGGTATCTATAGATCATTAAACATTCGTTATAAGAACATGTTGATATCAGTTAATGGGATTGTTCTGAATTAAAAAGGTTTTATCAAGTAGTGTTGGAAGTTTGTTTTCGATAGTTCAACTTTAACTTTAAGTAACTTCATTTTCAGATAGATTTCTATTTTGTCATAGATTACTTTACTACTCTTTTGTTATGTGCCAGTAACCTATTTTCTATGCAGAACTATTTCTTCACAAGTTCCTGTCACACTTGTGACAGGAAATATGTTGATCTGAATTCTCCCCATAAGCAAATTATATTAGGTTGCATCCATCAACCCTTGGTTTATTAATTGCAGCTCTTCGGCATATTTCCACTACATAGTTCAAAATCCTACATTCTCGGATTGACACTTTAGGATGAAATGAGGAATCCATTTCCAAAAAGTACATCAAACCCAATTTAAAGAAGAATTTAGAAACCACAATTTTATCCAATCACCCCTCATTTTCAATTCTTGTGACTGTTATGATGCTTGGGGCTGCTTACTTTTAACTAGACTATTAATGAAAACTATCTTGGAATCCTTGATGATCAGTTTTGTCAGAATCATGGCTATGTTGATAGTAGAATGCTCTTATTAATAAGGATAAATATTTATCAATAAGGAGATTGCCCCTTACCAATATACTCCACTATCCTTGCAAAGATTGATCTTTAATGCTTCATGGATGGTTTACTTGTGATTATCCTTATCAAATGAAACAATAGGGCAGCAAGCAAGGATCAACCCTTGTGGGAGCCACATTTCACCCCACATGCTATAACCAAATAAACAAAACAACAACCTAATTTTATCTATACTTGCACAATGAGAAAACATGTTAGATAAAACCAAACATATGATAGATATGTTTGATAAATTTCTTGTTTTCCTGGACATCTATGGTATGCAAGTTATTTGAATGCACATGATGATCAAATTATATGGTTATAGATGTATGCACATATTTCGACTGGTGATCCTTCATTGCTCTAACAACACTCTTCTCACTCAAATGCAGGGAACCTAGGAGCAACAAGGAAGACATCAAATTGGAGGCTTAGACAAGCAGGAAGACTGAAGATGATGCAAAACAAAGCAACCAGGATTTGTCATTGAGGCAATGACAGGTCCCCTTTCTCTTTATGTGCATTTTTCTCTTTTATATCTATAAATGTATAGTTTTTCAATTATATGCATTCAAATAGTCAGTTCCACGACTTGTGTGGAACAACATACATTTACATTATCAATAAAGACTACATTTTTTAAAGGATTGTACAATCTTTCCTATATTATATGCATCTGCATAAGTGCAATCTAGTAATGTAATCTTCTTAAAAAACTATGCACATGAATGTAATGTAGCAAAAATAAAAATGTACCTTACTCTTCATTTGAAAATCACAAAAGCTCTACCTAATTGAGCTATTAACTTTGGTGTCTTCATGAACATATGTTGATACAAAATGAATAGAAGAAGCATCCAAGTAATCCTATTTTTTTTCTGCCGAAAATTCATACCAAAGATTGAACAATTTAAGGATATTGCAATAGGTAATTTGTATTGACACAAATAATATTACTAAAGCATTTCAAAGTTTAGGCCATAAGAACCATCCTTTTTTAAACATGGATTGTGTTGTAGCCAAAATTCCATCCTAATTATTTTTTCATACTTACATTTTCACTCATCTCTTACATCCACCATATGCATAGAATACTTGTCATAATAACTTAAATTTAATAAAATCCCTCACGTGAGCTTCCAAATAAAACCCTTGATGAGAGTCCCTCCAAAGTCTCCCCGACATTAGCACAAAGAACAGATCAAAAATGTAGATGAGACACCCCTATGTCAAAGAGCCTTATTTATATGTCTCATCGACGATGTAAAATAGGGAAATGCCAACAAGATACATGCATATCGAGGAGAGAATCACTTATATAACATCGACAAGGTATATCTATAAGTGCTCGTCGAAACACAACTCTTGGATATAATGAAGTAATTTTTGATGAGACAGTGGCATATCGGCAAGAGACATTAACTTGTCTCATCGACACCAGAAACCAACATAAGAGGAACATAAGATCTAATGTCGAAGAGACATTGAGATATTGGTAAGACAAATAATATTGTCTCATTGACACTCTTCAAGTAATGATCAAAAGCATACACCATTATACCACTGGAAAGGTTAGCAACATATGCGGTAGAGAGGTATACATCACAACTCCACAACAAGAAGCCTTGAGCAAGGTGATAGTGTGGTAAACAACAAAAGGGAAGGGAAAAACACTATCATACCGACATATCAAAGAAACAACGTGCATTTTAATTAAAATTCTCTTCGACAGTTATGAAATGATGATTAGTCCGATTGATGTGACTAACAAAAATATTGATGAGACTACTGCTATTAATGAAGAACTTGGTCATAAAGGTGGCACGATGAAGTGTCCTAAAATTTGATAAATACGGCCTCAAAGAATTTGAAATCATTGTGAATTTTAATTGAAGGTTTTGGAGAACCATGTTGGATGATGGTAGGCAGCTAGAAATTTGTAGCATTTATCCAAGTAAGTGGTCTATACTCAGCTCAAAGTATTTTCTCAGTAAGTAGATGAAAGCATTGCATTAGTAAGGTTGAGATGGAAAAAACCCCAGGCAAACAGAAAGAAAAAAGATAGAAAATTGAAGCTAGGCAATTGAATCAAGACTTAATTGATCAGTGTCTTGGGTCTGGGCCAAAATCCAGAAGAATAGCACAGCTTAACCCATCGTGTGTGACATTACAAGGTAAATGAAAAATTCTAGGAGATGTATGGACTCCGTGTAGAGGTTATGACCTCTTTATTTATCATTATAGGAATAAATTCTGGCATAGCCCAGTGTCAAACCTCTTTGTGAATGTAGAGTTAATCAAGGTGTTGGAAAAGAACTACAATCCGAAGATGAGAGCAATTCATTTTCCTGATGGGTCACAATTCATGGTCATAAAGCAAGATTATATTTCCATGATTTTTCAACTAGACACTTCCCTGAAAACAAAATTACGAATTAGAGACTTGTTGGAGGAATACCGTACCATGGACACAAGTTACAAGAGGTGGAAATTTCCTCTACATAGGGTTAAAGGTGTGGGTAACCAAATTATGAGGTTCTCTAGTGAAGATAAGCCCCCATTCTCTGTGGCTTTGTTTGAAGAATAATTTCAATATGTACTTATTACTCGGATGGTGAAGTACTGGGAATTGATGTTCTTGAGAACATGATAATTGCTCCCATGGTTTTAGCCACAATCATCTAGAGCCATAATTATTGACCCTATGATTGTGCAAAGTATTTATCAGAGGCCACCAATAATGCCCTCAATATCATCAAGAATGATAGTAAATCCATTAATTTCAAGCACTATTATCTTTTCATGCACATGATATTATACAAAGGGTAGGTGATGGGGATATGGGGTGAGGAATTAAGAATAAAAGACTTAGATAATGATGGAAATTCAAGGCCTTTACAAATGTGGACATCTGTGTGGGACAGTAGGTGTGGGAGGTCCCACTACCTATATTTTGAGGATAATTTTTTCAAACCACTATACAAGTTGCTAGGCCACAAATGTGACTACAACCTCTCCCCAAAGATCTTAATATTTCTCCGACCAACATATATGGGTCATGAAGTAGGGATAAATCACAATTGGTGGGACTGGTACATGTTTGGGGATTGTACTGTTATCAGGGTTTATGAATTTGAAGTTGCACCTTATTTTTTGTCTAATATTGTGCTAAACTGAGTTTCTTATTTAGAGATCATAAGGCAATTGTCATTTTCAGCTTTCATGCATTTAAAGGTCTATGGGAGGCAGACTTTTCCTTCCACTTTATGCTTTGGTGATTTCACTATTATCTCTGATTCAAGCTATGACTTGGTTAGTGGTAAACTAGATTATTATGGGTTGTCGGTTGGCAACAAAAGGGAAAATTTTGATCTTGAACACTTCATTTGTGATGCCAATTTTTTTTCAGAAATTGAAAGGGTATGAGCATAGTTTCCTTTTAGAAGATGTCATTAGAAATTGTGAAGAAAAAAAAAACATTATGAGAATGAATTCCTACAGTAGGGTTATGATGGTTGAGGCTTGGAAGGTGAATAATAACCCA
Source organism: Sequoiadendron giganteum (assembly GCA_007115665.2). NCBI lineage: Eukaryota > Viridiplantae > Streptophyta > Pinopsida > Cupressales > Cupressaceae > Sequoiadendron > Sequoiadendron giganteum. The sequence continues at coordinate 115,499,839 of CM021100.1, forward strand.
GGCTACATAGGGGCTTTCCCTGAGGTATAGGATCCCACAGAAAGAATTGAATAGTTAATCCTCCATGAAGAAGAACTGATAAGAGATGTGCCACTTGTGGCATTTGAAAGAGGAAGGGGAATCGGTCCTAGGAGGCAAGTAGAAAATATCAGACCACTGGATCACTTATCACCTTAGCCTGCTCTTGAAGCAAGCTTTTCAATTGGTTCCCCATCCATGGAAGAAGATAACATTGAAGAGGAAGAAGAAGTCTCACAGTTTAATGCTCCTGTTATACCCCAATATGAGATTCCATTAGAAAGAAGTGTAATTACCTTTGAAGCCTCTGATGAGCTATTAGATGATGTGAGGCATCGTGGAAGTCAAGAATTTGTTGTAGATGATACTTTGTGCAAACCCCTAAATTTAAGTCCTTTATATATGAGTATAAAGGAAGACTAATAAGAGAAAGGTTAGAGGAAATTGACCCTGAGAAAGAGGCTTATGCCTTGAAAGAGCTGCAACATGAATTTGATAGGGAAATTAGAAACATGACTGCTGAGAGAGGAAGAGCATTATTGAAAGAAGCTAGAGTTATGCTCCTTCCTAGGTGGGATATTAGTTCAACCATTGTGTTTGACAACTTTTTGAAGAGAAAGAATAAAACTTTGTAAATACTGGATGAAGCAGGTGACATGGTCTATACAGGGTCAAGGTACAATCCTGATAATACCACTTTGCAAATTTGGGCTCTTTACCCCCCAGGCAAGAAGCCTTCTCTTATTGACCATGATCATATTTTTGGACATCTCCTGGTGCAAAGAGTAGGGGACACATATCCCTTAGAGACTACTAACTTGAATGTGAATGTAGCCAAATTCATCAAAGCCCGGATCCAAAAGCTAGTAAGAGATAACCAGTGGTTGATAGAGGAAAATGATAGGTTGAAGCAAGAATTAACCAACTACAAATATAGGTTGCTTGCTTCTCCAAGGCTTTATTCTCCTTTAATTGAACATGAAAGAAAAGTGTTAGAGGCCATGTCTGAGACTGCTCAACGGAAGCATAAATTTGAAAATTCTCAAAAGGAACAAGAGGAACTAAAAAGAAAATTGAAGGCTACTACTTTTGAAGTAGCATCAAGGATAATTTGTATGAAATTCAAAGATATGTTCCAACATGCAGATGGTGTCTTGCGTGCTCATAGTGGAACATACAAGGCCCTCATGGAGAACGGAAGACTACTTGATAGGATGAAGGAAATGGAATCCCATATCAAGGAAAAAGATGGAGATAACAATGCTTTGCTCCAAGAATGTCAGAGCCTCATGAATACACATGAAAACTTCCAAAATATCTTGACATAGGAATTGACTGACTTCAGGTAGCCACTATGTATGGCCATGCTAGATTTATTTGAAGAAAAATATTTGAAGGATTAGGAAACTTGAAAAAATGAGATATCAAAATATTTGCTAAGCATCCTTGATGACATCAATTATGAGGATGAGGTACTCAAGAAAACGCATAAGCAACTCGGGAGGATTGTTGGATTGGAGAATGTAATGATAGACACTGTATAGAATGCAAACACTTATGCCTAGGAGAAATACATTGATCACATGTCAAAAGTTAAATTGTTCCTTGCATGAGTTGTATGAGGAGATAGTCAGAGTTCGGTTGTTGTGGACGCATTAACATGGTTCTTGAGCCTTGAATAGATCTTAGGTGGTCACGGGCACTTGTTGATGATTAACAGATTGTGGTGCATCCAACAATAAACTCTTGTTAAGTTTATATGTTATGTTAATTATGCTTTAGTTAAGAAATGATGTAACTTTTGTGAACAGACTTGAAGCTTGTTGCTTCCCGTACAAATAGGGAAACCAAGGTCTGATTTTGATCATCATATTATCATCATTTCAATCCATTAGAATAGATACTAGAACATCTCATCCACTTATTCATATCAAAAGAACTCATGTTATGTATGTTTATATTTTGAGTAATATAATGGAGCAGATACAATATAACTCGTAATCCATTTTCAGTGTTCAATTATTGTGTCGATTTTCATGCTTATTTATTGCTTTGCTATCTCCAAAGTGGTCTTTTCAAGTTGTTTAAATCTGGAAGATTTATCAGGGCACATTTTTTGTTATTGTGTGGATGCTTTGATTGGTTTCTAGTTAGGTGTGAATTAAATTCCTTTCAAATAATTTACTTTAGTTGGTTCGTATTAAGGATTAAAGTCCTCTTAGAGATTGGCACCCTTTTATGGTCTAAAAACCTACATTTTTGAAACCCAACAAATTGCAAATAACTCTAAAAAATTAGAAGTCTATGAAATAGTGTATATATTCTATTAAACAATGTATATATTCTTGTACTTATAAATATTCTTGTATATATTCTTGTATTGTATATTCTATGAAACATTCCTTATTTTCTATCAAACAATGTATATATTTTTGTACTTGTAAATATTCTTTTACTATTATGTCTATTAAAGAAAACAAAGTTTGAATAAAAAATGATTCACCCTTTTGTGTAAGTGAGTATGTGAATTATTGTTCAAGGAAAAATCTTACAGTGTTTACATTTTCAGTTTACTAGTGGGTAAGTGCACCAAGATGGTTCCCATAAAGGGGACTTAAGTGGGCAATTTTTTTCTGAAATCAGGAAATACTGACCTTGGACGTGAAATTGAGGATACTTAGACTCAAAATTTTGAGATGGAACAAAAAGAAGGATTCAAGTGCTCCGAGTCTACTTTCTAAACTACTAATTTATATTTAAAATGATTGAGATTAAGGGGTTCAAATGAGGGACGTACACAAATTGCTTTTTTTTTGTCAGAAAAACATAACATAGCAACTCTTGTATGACCCTCGTACGGTGAATTTTTTTTTAGTATTTTTAAAATCGCAATGGTCAGAAGTTAGCTAACAGTATGTTGTTGATGCATGATTTTTCTGATAAATTTTTAATGAATATTTTATTTTTTACTAATTTGCGAAGTGGACATTTCTTGAAAATAGAATTTTGGCCGTGGTACCCCTACAAATTTTGGAAACTAATTGATTTGTTTTTTTTTTAATTTTTTAATTTTGTAGAATGGAGTCTAGTTTCTAAAAATGTAATTTATTTGAAAAATTGATGAACGGTTAATTTATAATGAAAAAAATACCAAACACTGCTTTTTGGGAAAAAAAAGACATACAGATAAAATAAATTATGGATGAAAACCTTAACATTTTCAGAAAGTGAAAAAAATTACATCGTTGGATAGTTAAGAGATAACCCCAACATTACCCATGTGCTCGATTTTTTCGATATTGAACCACATGCAATCCTGATAGTGAGCACAAACTCGATTATGAGAAATATGGTGGATTTTTTAAAAACACGTCTCTAGTCGTTGGGAATACCCTCCAAGCCTTTGGGTTGGTATTCCATGGCAAATACCAAGCTTAAAGTTTGGGAATTCCCAAAGCAAGATATAACGCGAGCGCGTTATAACGCGCTCGCATTATATCTCACTTTTGACATTGTTTTTGCTTCTACGGGGAACATGTCTACTAGCACATAACGCGAGCGAGTTATAACGCGCTCACATTATGTCTTACTTTATTTTAAATGCTAATATATTTATGTATGCTGATATATTTTTATGTACATGTATGTATGTATGCTTGTATGGATGTAAGATTATATGTACATATGTATTATGCTTGTATGGATGCATTTATGTATGTCTTTAGACGAAGGGAGAATTTAGAGAGAGTCTACAGAGATGGAGAGGGGGTCGAAGTGAGAGTTTAAGAGAGAGGGAGTCGGAGAAAAGGGGTTGGATTGAGGGGGACTTAGCTAGGTAGGGTGGGAGGGATAGAGGGAGGGAAAAAGAGAGAGGGGGGTGGGAGAGAGAGAATTGAGGGAGAGGGAGAGGGAGAGAGAGAGAGGGATGGGAGAGAGAGAATTGAGGGAGAGGGAGAGAAAGAGAGAGTTATCTAGGTAGGGTGCAAAATGGAGAGACTTGAGAGTGTGAGAGGAAGAGACTTGAGAGTGTGAGAGGGAGAGACTTGAGAGATAGGTAGTGAGATGGAGTGTGAGAGAGAGGGAGTGTGAGAGGGATGGAGTGTGAGATAGAGGGAGTGGGAGAGAGAGGGAGTGTGACTGAGAGACTTGAGAGAGGGAGCGGGTGTGAGAGGGAGTGACCTGATAGAGGTAGAGAAAGAAGGGGGTGGAGTGAGAGGGACTTATCTAGGTAGGGTTGGAGGGATAGATAGAGAGAGGGGAGAGAGACAAAGACAAAGTTACCTAGGTAGGTTGCCAGATGGAGAGACCTTAGAGAGAGAGGGGATGGGAGGAAGAGACATGAGAGAGAGGGAGAGAGAGGTAGTGGGAGAGAGTGGGATGGAGTGGGAGGGACATAAAGAGAGATGGATAGAGGGAGTGAGAGAGGGTGGTAGGGATTGATTGAACGAGAGGTACGCAAAAAGAGGGAGACGATAGATAGAGACAATTAGAGAAGGTGGGAGGGAGGGAAGGAGGGAGAGGTGAGATGTATAGATAGAGAGAAAGTGATAGGGGTTGAGGGTATAGGGTTGAGGGATTAGGGTGGAGAACCTATAGGTTTGGTGGTTTCTAGGGTAAAATGGTTTAAGGTTTGAGGGTTGAGGGAATAGGTTTGATGGTAGAGGGTATTTGGTTGATGGTATAGGGTAGAAGGTTTAAGGTTTAAGCGTTTAGGGTTGAAGGGTTTGGGGTTAAGGGTTTACTTGGTTGAGGGTAGAGGGTTTAGGGTATATGGTTGAAGGAATAGGTTCAGGGTCCAATGTAGGGGGTAGAGGGTTTAGGGTTTAAGGATTGAGGGTTGAGGGATTAAGGGTTGAGGATTGAGAATTGAGGGTTGAGTGTTTAATGCATAGGGTAAAGGGTAGAGGGTTTAAGGGTTGAGGGTTGAAGATTGAGGGTTTAAGGTATAGGGTCGAGGGATCAGGGTTGAGGGTCCAAAATATAGGGCAGAGGTTATAGGGGTTGAGAGATTAAGGGTTGAGGGATTAGGTTTTAGGGTAGAGAGTATTAGGTTGAGGGTAGAGGTTAGAGGGTAGAGGGTAGAGGGTAAAGGGTTTAATAGTTTAGGGTTTAAGGGGTTAGGGTTGAGGGTCGAGGGTTTAGGGTAGAGCGTTTAAGGGTTTAAGGGGTGAGGGTTTAAGGGTCAAGAGGGTTGAGGGATTAGGGTAGAGAGTTTACTAAGTGGGTTTAAGGGTTGGGGGATTACGGT
>CM021100.1:115505204-115532363 GCA_007115665.2 Sequoiadendron giganteum
ATGTATCAAAACATTAAGCATGCATTCTTCTAGCCAATGGAGAAGGAGATGATTACTTTGCTTCATTTTCATTTGCATAGCCATATCATGGCATGGGAACCAAGAAGACCAAGGATGTCTAGTTTTATGTGGAGGTAATGGATGTGGTCCAAAATTTAGGAGGGGAGATCTTGATGTCTACCAAGAGGCATAAATTCAGATGAATTAAGTTCACCTACATGTCTGCCAAAGTTTACTTCCAATTTTTATGACTATTTTTCTTGACTGTCAGAGTTTACTTACAAATTTGATTTTTTTTTCTAGTCATTTTGGTGAGGATATATTCAGCCAATGTGTAAGCACCTTTTGTTTGTATCACAAGAATATGTGCATTGCAAGAATTCTGATTATCTATGGTCTACAGCTATGTCGTTTCACTTATTGGATCTTCTATTTCAATGTTTTCTATGGACTTCTCTATTTGAGGTAGCACCTAACAATCCTACCTCCTTTCCTTAGCTGAGAAGTAGATTTGAATTTGGAAATACTACACTTTAAAACTAGCTGTGGTTTAAGGAGATCTATTCTATCTTTGTTGTTGACACCCTCAATCTTCAACAAGGACTTAGATGCATGGACTGAAATGCAAGCTTTCAAACTTAGATTTGAATGTGCATAATTTGATTGATTATGGTTTTCACATGAAGTTGTATTTACATGACTATTATAGATTGTCAATACGTGTAATAGTGACTGCATCCTTATCAATTTTGGCTACCCTTATTCAGAATGACTTGGTTTTTCGACTCAATACAAAGTTGTGCATTTTTATTCCATATTTGTAACATGGACATTTAAGGGGTACAACATATAGAAATTCAGTACTGTCATCCAAGGAAAAATTACAAATGGTGTATCAAGAACAATAGAAAATTATTTTATTAGGGTTAATGCTTTCTTCCCCCACGTTTCTGATATTTTCACCAAAACATGTTTTTTTTATTATTTCAATGCATCTCAAAATTCAATGTATTGATAAAAATTTGTTACATATTTCAGTTGTTTATGCAAATGGTGCATATATGTTAACTCTATCAGTGTTGTTACTTTGGTAGCTTGACTTCTATGACAACTAGCCATTAGGCCATTATGTGTGGGAGAACATTTGTGCTTTTAGTTAGCTTTTTTGGATAGCTCTAGCAGGTGTTGAGGACATTCCATTTATCTTTTGAATGTTAAGAAGACAGAGTTTCAAGGATTTATCAAGAAAGTAAGAGAGCTATGGGAGTAGCCTCATCTAAAAGATTTTGAACTATATTTTTATATACCATTTAGAGAGCTTGGTTTTCATGGAGTTCTTTTCAAAGCCTCTGCTTTTATTGTTCCTACATTAAACTATTTGGTAGATTTGGGGGAATTAACTTTCTTAGTAATTGCTATTAGTGAGATTGAGAATTGTTAACCTTGAGAGAGTAGGACTTGGGAAAAAGGAATTTAATATGGCTATTTTTTTCAAAGACTTCAAGCAGGATGTACTCTGCATGTACGCCATTCCTCAATCTTTGCTTGATGGCATCAAGGAATGGCTGAACTCCATGGATATAAAGTATTATGAAAGTAGAATGAACTTAAACTGGTGGCCAATTTTGAAGACTATTACTGATGATCCAGATAAATTTATTGAAGATGTTGGTTGGGAATTTTTGAATATGGAAGCTAGTGATTCTGATTCTAATAATTCAAAAGAGTCAGATCAAGGATACAAACCTTCTGATGTAGAAGAGGAATCGAAATTAGATGAGGAAGGTTCAAAAGATGAATCTCTTGTGGAGTCAGAGGAGGACAAAGAAGAAGAAGAAGATTCTAAAGAGGAGGAAGGTAAAACATGGGATGAAAAGCTGAAGCTAGAAATGCAGATAAGGAAAAAGGAGATGAGTCTGAGAGTGAAGATCAGGAAAGGTGGCAATGAAAGGTAAAAGCTACATGGAAGTCTTGGGCACCTAATATTAGAGATTCAAGAGGAATTCCTGCCAAGAGGCATAAAGTTAGATGAGTTGATTTCATCTACATCCTTCTACTATTTATTCATACACATAAATGGTTATCTTGTAATCATAAGATTTGAGCTCTATTTACTCATCCTACGCATCAATAAACAACTCAACACAAGAGATGCAAATTGACATATTAACACAACAATATCTAACTAAGTTATTGAAACTAAACTATTGATACCTCGTTCTCCATCCAGATTACAAAATCATTCCACTTTTTGTTTTGTAACATATTCTTTTCAAATTGCTTTGGATGGAGGCCATATTTCTTCTCCTGTCAAAACATGGCACATGGACTAGTTAAACTAATTAATATGCAATCATTTAATTTTTCCAAGGAAATAAAAAATATATCCTTTAACCTATTAAATATACTTACAAATGTATAGATCAAGGCCTATAAACCTTTATGGCCACTGCGATGTGTGGTGCAAGGTTTCTCAAGCCTAGCCTTGGAGGCCTTGTCTTGAAACATATACTAATTCAATTTAACTATGCACAAATAAAATTTAAATATCGTTTAATAAATTTGATATAATCTTATGAGAAAATTGAAATACCCACATACTCTCCTCACAAGAATTTCTCTATGCATCGAACTTCTCATATGTTTTTACAAGCTCTTTCCATACTTTCACACTTACATCAATTGGCCTTCTTTTCTGCCTTAGCTCAGGAAGGATTTTTTTATCTTCTTTGTTTGGTTGCACCGAAATCTCTTGTAGTTTTGAGACATTTGTAGCTTCATCTTCTTTATGAACCAACCTATACCAAATTCAGTCTCCATGTCATGGATAATTTCTCTTTTTAGTTGCATGGTTATCTGTGAGAATGGAAAATGTAGATGGTCTTTGAACCGTTGAAGGCATGATTCCTTCAACCTATTCAAAAATGTCTTCCCACCATCCATCTTCCCTTGAAATCACCTCGTACTCTATCTTCATATTGTAGCTACCAATGCAAGATTGATAACATGGCATGGTGGAAGAAGTCTATGTCCCAGGAGTGGTTGGGACATTGGAAGTCTCTCTTCCCTATTCCACATTCTTAGAGTTTACTATCACTAATTTCCTCCTGGATCCTTTGCTCGATCCAGGATTGGTTATGGAATCAATTGATTCCCTTTCATACAATTGATTTATTTGTAATGTTTGAGGGGTGTTACCATATTTTTTCTCTATGTATCTGGAAAGCATTGTCCATTCCACATTAACCAATTTGTTCATTGCCTCTACCCCCAATATGGAAGCCAATTCCTCTTTATCTTTTTTAGTCTCATGTCCCTATATATATATATATATATTTAAATTATATTTCTTCTTTTAAATTTAGAAATAAAAAAATAAAAAATATAATTCCTCTTTATCTTTGTCAGTCTCATGTACCTCTATATATATATTTTTAAATTATATTTCTTCTTTTCAATTTAAAAATAAAAAACAAAACTACAATCTCTTTATCTTTGTTCTACCCCATGTCCTGTTATGAGATATATTATTTAAATTATATTTTTCTTTAAATTTAGAAATAATAAAATAAAAAACTATAATTCCTCTTTATCTTTGTTAGTTTCATGTCCCTATATATATATATATATTTTTTTTTAATTATATTTCTTCTTTTAAATTTAGAAATAATAAAATAAAAAACTAAACTATAATTCCTCTTTATCTTTGTTAGTCTCATGTCCCTATATATATATATATATTTAAATTATATTTCTTCTTTTAAATTTAGAAATAAAAAACTAAAAAGTAAAATTCAAAGAAACAATGGAAACATTTACAAATCTATAAATTGACAATGAATTACCCCATTGTGGTCAAAGTCTGCTGACAATGCTCGTTTCCTTCTATTGCTTGAAATTTTGAGGTGACCTAGGGAAAATTATTTTCGTCTAGTCTGTGGAGGCAAACAAAGTACACACTGTCAGGTATGAAAGTTTTCATCCAGTTTGTGGTATGAAATTTTTATTTTTTGGGAAAATATGTTTGTTGGGTTTGCTTAGTGTTGATAACCTTATCATGAAAACTCTTTCATAATCTTGCACGAATTTTTCATGGCATCGGTGACTATGGTGCGACCGGGCAAAACCAATGAGTTTCTATGTTTATTTTCAGCAGTGACTGACCCAATTCCCAGATTTGCCAAGCAGTTCACTATTTCCTTGATACCCAGGCAAGGGAAAGAATATAGAGGCATCCTGGCTTCATGCTATAATATTTTGAGCCAAAGCTAAAATGGGTAGGGTAAATTTTTTTGTTGGTTTCTCAATTTTTTTACAATTTATAATGATGGGACAATTTAGAGGTTGCCTAGACAGGCTAGGCCACAAACCAGTAAACAATCACGAATTCAAATGAAATACAAAGGGCAGTAAACAATCACAAATTCAACCAAGAAAAAAAATTGTAACCTTACCTATGGTGTCACAAACTAAATTGAATTTCTCATTAGTTGCTAGTAGCACCCTGCTCTCTTCCTTGGCGTAGCGTTTTTCCATTTTTTGTCGTCTTATTTCTTCCTTCACGCGGGAAATTTTTTAATTTTGGATTTTGATTCAGTAGTCGACGCTTTAGTCAGTGTTAGTTAATCCCAACTTTAGCACCAAATTTTGGCCATTAATGTAACCTATTTGGGGCACCTAAGGCAACACCAAGTGCACCTAATTGAGCTCCTATCATTGTTGTATAGTCACTATTTTCATTGTTGTGTATAATAGGATCCAGAGTGTTGTAAATAATTCTAACTCCTGTCATGTTTTTGTGACCACCGCTGTCTCGTGGCTCCTTCATTAGCTCAGTGCAATAGAATAGTTTTTACCGTAGTCCCACAAGGTGCTTCATCCTTCTCGGTGGTAGTGCGGTGAAAGATTTTGTGGCGGAACGCAATTCTTCCTTCTATTCTTGGTAGTGTTGCAGTGACTCTTGCAAGTCTTCTACCAAAGGTGTGTGGTAGTGCAGTGACCACCGCTATCCCACGGCTCCTTCATTAGCTCAGCGCGGTAGATCAGTTTTTACTGCGGTCCTGCAAGTGGCTTCTTCCTTCTTGGTAGTAGTGCGGTGAAAGCTTCTGTGGTAACATTTTTATTCATAGAGGAGGCCATGGAGAGAGGACGTGGACGATGTAGAAATACTAAGTCATTGAGAGGAAAGCATGGAAATAGATGAGACAATGGAATCTGTAGATACAATAGAGGTAAGAAGAGAAAGCAACCTCAACCAAAGGAGGAAGGTGTTTATGAATTCATAAATGCTACAACATAGAGGAGATATTAATATGTCAAATATATAACTAAAGTGAGGTTTTGTGTTGGATAGCATACTCTTTGAAATGATATAATTGGTGTACTAAACATTATTTACTATTTTGTGTAATATAGGGGTGAGACAAGGCCATGGCAACAAATCGTGTCATATCAAATGAGGACACAACAGATGAAGCGGGACATCAGGTACTCAAATTTTGACTTAGCATAGGAAAAAATGATCTTATGGAATTTTGTGATACGTCCATCTTTTTTCACAGTATTATTGAAATTTATAATGTATTATCCAATCTTGACATAAATTAATGCATGTTGTTGATTATTTTAGATGGAGATTGGAGCAAATGCAAAGCCTGAGCATTCAACTAGCAAAAGAAGATATGTACATGAATGTGGACCTAAAACTATTAAATCACATAGACGATAGTGGGTGGAAGAGGATATGACAATGGATACTACATACACAACAAATGATTGCACTGAAGAAGAGGTAGGCCAAGACTAGAGTACATGGGATGAATACTTTGAGAAAATTGTTGTTTGTGGATGTTTTGTATGTCGTGGAAAGAAACAATTCAAACAAGCGATTGTACAAAGAAATTACATATATGATGAGCTTCCAGTTGGTAGTATGCCTCATACAATTGATTAAAACCAAAGAATAATAAATGAGTGTGGACTGGTGTTTTATTAACTATGTTGTCAAAATTGTGTTTTATTTAAATTATTGTATAAAAAAGGTAGTTTATAAAATAATGTTTCATTATTCAATTGATGTATATATGTTCATACAATTTATATTTATAATTTTTAAGCCATATTTTATTATATTTCTTTGAAATTGATACATTTATGATTTATCCAATTTTTGCCAAACATTAAATAATGCTTGTGTTTGTTGATAGGTAGAATATTTTGATGAAACACATACTAATACCCAAAATCCAACTGGATTATTAAGATTTGGATGAGATGATCCAAACCATCCTTTAAACAACACTAGGGTGAAAAGAGCAAGATTGAAGAGAACACTACCACTTGAGAAATATGAAGAGCTGATGAGAGTCACATACACTGATGACATGCCACCTAGCCTTAATGATGATGATCATGATAGTGAAAATCTAGTGCATGAAGAAGGATTGAATAAAATTCTTACAATTTTCTTTGGGGATGGAAACAATGATGATATGGTTGACAAAAACGATGATAGCAAGGGGTAATTACCACCAACGTAATGTTGATGATAACAACATATAAGACTCTATCAAGCAAGCAACGAAGACACCTATGTTCAAATCGGGTGCAAGTAGAACCTCAAAAATGGCATGCACATTAATATTATTAGAAATCAAATCACTATTTGGTTGTTCAGACAAAGGATTCACTACTCTACTGAAGTGAGTTGAAATCTATTTCTTAATTTGCATTGTCAATTGGTGTACATAATTCTTAAACATTCATCAACTTCGTTTATATTTCTTTAAGGGGATTTTAAAACCATATATTATATATAAATAGTCCTAGTATGGATTGAAATACCAAAAATGTTCATCATAAGTCAAACATTCAATTGATTTAATCTCTCACAATCTTACAGGGCACTAAAATTTAAAATATTCCCTAAAGAGAATGTGTTGCCATCAACTTGCAGAGAGGTGCATTTGTTGTTGGTTGAGTTGGGGATTGAATATAAGGAAATTCATTCATGTAAAAATGATTGCATTTTATACAAAGATGAATATCAAAACAAGGTAGAATGCCCTATATGCAAAGAGAAGAGATATTTGTAGACACATAAAAATGGCCTAGACCCGCAAACCACATTTTTCTATATCATGCTTCGTCTCAACATAAGTAAAATATTAAATAAATTCCTAAATTTATTTAATTATTATTAGTCCATTACTTCCTCATGATTATTTAAATAAATAAACTTTATTCATTTATTTAATTCGTCATTAATTATTTATGTCTACTCATAATTAAATAAATTCCTATTATTTATTTAATTATTATCCTCTTCAACTTTCTTTCTAATTTTAAATAAAATCATATTTAAAATTACCCACTTTCTAATTTTCCTCCACAATTGAATAATCTTAATTATTAAATTGTCTTATTGATTTTCTTTCTAAATTTAAATAAAAGCATTTTATTTAAATTGGCGATTTCCCTCTTTCCAAGTAAATAATTTTAAATTATTATTATTTATTGTCACATGAATTTACCATTTTGGAATTAATTTAAAATATTAATTTCAAAATAGCATTTCTCTCCACAAAGTAAGTTATTTCTAAAATAACTTGATTTTCTAACTCATCCTTTTTCTACTTGCTAATTCTCATCTCACTGTCACAACTAATCTCATTCCTTGATTTAATTTCTTAAATTAAATCTCATCCACTCAATTTGAATTTCATCCTAGAGTTGCCCTAACCCTAATTAAGGGGTTGTTATTTTGAATCTTGACCATAGATTTTAGGGCACTTATCAATCTTTAATCTCATCCATCCATACAAAATTGCATTTTTTATAAAATGCCAATTTTGTCTTCATTTCAAATCTCTCTTAATATCTCTTAATTTTCATACATTCTACACTTCTTCTTCTTCTTATTGCTTTCTTGCAAGTTTGTGGAAATACTTCAAATCTTTGTTTAGGGCTAGGCATCATAGAAATTTGCTCATCAAATCTGAGGGCACACTCTTCATCACAGCAAGCTAAGAAGGTGCAATGGAAGTCAACCATGGAGGAGGGAAGATTGGGTGAGATCACTTTACATTTTATTTTCTTATTCTCTCCTATGCATTTCATTGCTTGATTGGATTTAATTAATGTTGCATGCATGTGTTACTAACAAATTTATCTTGCAGAAATCCATCATTACAATATCGTACAGATGTGCAAGGTCCTGCAGTTCCAAAGAAGGTTTTACACCACATGCCAATTATACCTAGACTTCAACGAATGTTTCATTGTAATTCAATAGAACAATTGATGGACTGGCATGCAAAGAATAGGAGTAAATATGGATTCATGCGAATTCCAGCCAACTCCAAAGCAATGAAACACAGAGGAAAAATGGCCAAGAAAATTCAAAGATGAACCCTGTAGTATCAGGTTTGGTCTTGCAATTGATGGAGTGTTCCCATTCTCTTTCCTGAGCTCAAATTATAGTGTTTGGCCAGTCAGATTGATAGTATACAATATTCCCCCATGGATGAGTGTTAGAAAGGAGCACCTTGTGCTGATTCTCATTGTTCTAGGAAAAGATCAAGTTAAAAACATGGATGTTTATCTTGCACCTTTTATTGATGCAATTGCAATGGAAAGGCATAAGAATGTATGGCATATCACGTCCTCCATCAAATAGGTCCTTCATGTTGTATGGTGTGCTATTTTGGACTATTCATGATTTCCCAGGACTTGGTGTTTGTTCTGGTAAGATAAAATATTTACGTATTTACACTCATAATTTATTTTCATCCCAACTTTCATACTTAGTTTTATACTATTTTTTTTATGTTATTAACATTACTTATTGAATTGTAGGGCTTCAAACAAAGGGGATATTTGGATGTCTGATATGTGAAGAACAATTTCAAGGGTGGTATTCTAAAGATCTACATAAATTTATTTACGCAAACAACAGGGTTTTTCTACCACTAGATCATAGGTTTAGAAATCGCTTGAAGAATTAATTTGATGGAAAAGTTAAAAATAGAGGCCCTCCCATGATTATGGGTCTAGGTGATTGGCTTAATAAGTATGAAGATGCTGAATTGAAAGCTTGGGAGGATTATTTTGATCGGGGTGATTCAATTGAAGAACCAGAACAAGTTGTAGTTGATATGCTAGAAGGAATGAAAAGGAAATCCATATTTTATGAGCTCCCTTACTGGAATGATCTATTAATATCTCACCTATTAGATCCTATGCACATCTTCAAAAATGTCCCAGAGTCTATATTTTGACATATATCAGGAAAAGAGAAGGACATTTTGTCTTCGAGGAGAGATATTTATCTTTCGAGTACCAAATTTGATAGAAAACATTTGTGGCCAAATAGGGAAAATGAAACATATGCAGAAGCTCCATGTATTTCTTTTTAAAAAGAGCTAGACCAACTAAAAAATGTCATATGTTCAATAAGGACACCTACTGACTATGGGTCATCATTGGCTAAAGCTTTTACAATTGGACATATCACAAGATTTAAAACACATGATTTTCATAATTTAATGAAGGTATTATGTATCAACATTTAACATTTACTGGTGACATTGATTAAGCACTAAATTTATTTTGATATTATTTTTTGTGAGAAAAAATTACTAATTCCCTTTTCATAAATGTCTTTGATAGAATATCATGTCATTGGCAATTAGGGGGGATTCCTATCTTACAATTGACTTAAGGAATGCCATAAGTAGATTGTCAACATTTACAAGGTATGTAGTTATATGAAATGTTCATGTGTGAGAGACATAGAGATACTATAGTACATTTAAATTTATGAATAAAAGTTCATACTAATTTACCATTCTTATATTAGGTGGGTGACCTCCAAGGAGATCCATGAATATGAAGTTCCAAAGTGGAAGAAGGAAATTGCAAAAATTGTATGTGTATTTGAGAAGGAGCTCCCTACAAGTTTCATGGACCTACAAGTCCATTTAATTATACACGTAATCAATGACATTGAATTGATGGGTGTCGTATCAACGAGGTGGATGTTTTTCTTTGAGAGGTATATGAAAACTCTTAAAAGATATTTCTGACAAAAGGCACATCTAGAGGGTTGCATGGTTGAAGGGTATGTATTGAATGAAACATTTTTCTTCCTATGTGAATTCCTTGGTAAGGATTTTGAAGATGGCCCATGCGTCTGGGATGAAGAACAAGCATCATATATTATTGATGGAGAAAAACCATAATCTAATGGTGTTGAAGTAGAAATTAGTAAGTAAATTCATGATCAGTGCAGTTTTTTTCTTGCAATCATTAATTCACTCTATAATTTATTTGTCAAATTAACAACATGACATTTGGAGTTTGAAATAAACATGTTGACATGTAATAGGTGTAGACGAACGTTCTATACTTGACAAGTTCATTATGTACCACATGGACTTTATGAACAAATGGACTAATCTGTATGATAAAGAGAGAGAAGAAGTGTTAGAAGCAAGGAGATAGTTTAAGAGATCAAACCCAAGGAATACTCCACTTCCAAATCATCTGCTTGGGGAATGGGGCAAATATTGCACACTAAAATGGGTTATTGAACAAATTCAAAATCAAATAAAAGATGTAAATATAGATTCAAACATAACAAAAGATGAAATCAACATGTCTAGAGGATGTGAAAGAAAGGTACAGTTGGAATTATACAAAATGTTGTTTCCTTACAGTTTTGACAGTATTAACTTTTTTAATATTCATCATTATATTTGTTTTCACTGAAATAAATGGTCTTACACAAGTGAGGAAATATCCAGCAATGTGGGCATATGGTCGACATTATCATGTAGAAAGTGTAGACGTAAAGAGACGATCCTTCAATTGTGGCATCATGGTTGACTTCAAGCAATCCTGTCGATCAAGCTCAAAAGATAAGAATATAATTGAAAGGAATCTACAATATGTTGGGAAAATAAAATAAATTATTGAGTTGGATTATGAATCTTTTAAATGTTGTACTTTTAAGTGTAGATGGTATGAATCATTTGAGAGGACATAAAGACATGATACCCATAGTCAATTATTTTCTATAGATTCTTCATCGTTCCTACCGAAGGATAAGGAGCCTTATGTTATACCAATTCATTGTGAGAAGGTATTTATTTAACTCAAGCAAGAAGTAGTAGTGATCATTAATCTATTAATTCATCGCTTATTGTGAATATATACATGTGTTTATTAATCAATAAAATTGTTATAGCATACGTTTAATATATGTATGTCGTTCATGTGTAGGTATTTTTCTATGAAGATATTTTGGACCCAAAATGGATATTTGTCATACATTATGATCCAATATTAAGGCATGTATTTGATGATGCATTAGTGGATACTGAGAAAAACAATTATGGCCACCAAAATTGGAGAGAGGGTTTAGAGAACATCGAAGAAATTGAAATCCATGATGATGTTGAAGATGGTTATGTTTAGGCACAAGAAGACAACAATCCAGAGCTAGATGATGTTATGGAAGACAACAATATGGATGGTATAGAAAATGATGATCCAAATACATCTGGTATCAATATAGATGGTCTACACTCAAATTTCAATGATGATGAAGATGATGCAGGTCAAGATGAGGATGATGATAATATTAAATACTTGAAAGAACATATGAACATTGGCAATGATACACTGGATGAAATTGTAGCAGACAATAATGTTAATGACCAAGAATTCTAAATTTTCAGAATTATTTGTAATCCATGTTTAAAAAAGGATGATTCCTATGGCCTAAACTTTGAAATGCTTCAGTAATATTATGTTGTACTTGGACAATTGAAAACCTATTTTATTCTCCTAGAAAATAATATATACAAAAAAATGCAAAGAAAATGTTTGAAATTTAACATGCAACCTACTATGTTGTGCTGAAAGGAATCAAGATTAACTGGGACAAGAAATAAAAATAAAATTTTGATGATTGTACTTAAAAGTGAACATAATATGAAAAGTGTGGACAATGATGGTGCTAAAATTGAAAACCTTGTTTTTGATGACATTACTGTTTTATGTTATTAGAGATAAAGAGCACATACAATATTATATACATAGAAAATGAAGATTTGAAACTAGGGCGGGTGCATGGAAATGGGTAGCAATTCCGTGGACACCCTAAAAAAAAAAAGAGTTGAAAATCATAACGTGAGCGCGTTATAACACACTCGTGTTATCAACTGTTAAAAGCAAAAAAACAAATGCAAATCTCTCATTTGCATTTCAATTGGTTTTTTTGTTGCACCTGCGGCCAAAAACCCCAGAATATCGTGCTCACGTTCTAGGAGGATAATTTCTTCACCAAGAATCCCTATTTCTTCACAACGATGGCAGCACGATGACGAGGAGCTGTAAGAGGTAAGGATTCTATGGTTTTTGTTTTGAATTTGTTAGTTTTAGGTTGAATTTGCTATCTATTTGTTTGAATTTTTAGGAGATGCAAATCAACCTCCAAACCCTCAAAATCATCAACAGGAAGACCAACTAAATCCTCAAGATCAAAATCAACCACAACATCAACCTCCTCCACCAATCACTCAACCCCCTCTTGGCACTCAACAAAATTTAATGAGTGAAATTGAGAACAATAGAAAACAAATTAAGGATTTGATCAATAGGTTGAGTGATCCAAATGGTTCAACCACAAAAAGAATGACCCTAGCAAATTCATTGAAAGATATGTTAACTAACGTAGATTCAATTAGCAAACAAATAACTGGATGGGAAGATAGGAGGCGGGTGGCTAGGGACTATTATGCAAATAAACTATCATACAAGGATGTGAAAGATTTAAAAATTACAAAAGGTGATTTGTGCTCATTATTCACCGACCCACGCACAAATAAAAATCTTACCCTCAATGCGAAGAGGTTTCCTATCAATTGGTGCCACCACCAACAGATGAAGGACTGGTTTTATGATAGGTGGTACATGGTCTTTGATTACCCATCGTGCAACAATTGCGAGATCCCACAATATTTCCTTAGGAAACTATACAGTGAGTTCATATTGAACAAAATCCCAAATTATTTTGATATGAGGGATTTCTAGGGGAGAGCTGGGGGGTCAGGTTAGGATAGACCTGGTGCACAGTCGGATCCTACGCGGCAAGGTATACGAGATCTCGCTAGGCCACCTCATGAGCACGTTGTTATGCCTTCCATCGTGAAGGAAAGTGCTGATGTAGAGACATTGTAGACAATTAGCACTTTGACCTAGAGTGTCATCCATCATACTAGCCCTATTCTACAGTGCCATCCAGGGGAGTCTTCTAGTGGTGGCCTTTGAACACATGTGTGTCAATCTTGCGGGGCTACTTGTTCACATGACCCCACCGACCCTCAGGAGACTAGTACGCAGGATCAGTCTGCAGCTATGAAGATGGAGAGGGCAGCTGACATTTTGCATGAGGCATATGGCATTGATAGTCAGGTAAAAGTTAGTGCATGTGCTCATTGAATTGAATTTATTAAATTTCAATTTTGAAATGCAAGATTAACTAAAAATGTTTTATGATTTTAATAAAATTGTAGGGTCATAGTGTTGAGATTGGATACACCGGCCCCACACCAACCTATTTTTGCAATACACCTATCGCTAGGGTATGTAACTAGTAAACAATCATAAGTTTATTGCATATTAATGGCATTATTTTATGAATGGTAATTTAATATGCAATTTTGGATGTTGAACAGACAAATATTGGAGGTTTTGATGGAACACTTCCTAGTGGCAATGGATTTACTCAAACCTTCACATAGGTAATAGAATAAAGAGTTTAACTAATGAATCAATTACTTAATAGATTTGTGTAGTTATACATGCACATCATTGATTACGTTGAATAATTTGTTGTTTTATTTTTAGTTGTTGCGAGATGATAAACCTCCGAATGTGATGAGGGAAATGGATATTGGTGTGACATTTGCTATACAATCCTCGATGGCCCTAACAGAAGAGGTATGAGGCAAATTAGTAAATTTTAATTTACATTTGTTGTTATAGATGTTAGTTAGTGAAAAATCAAACCATTATTGATTCACTTATTTTTTGTCTATTTGTATGGTTTATACAGGGCTTGAGCATGCTTAGCACGCCTAAGCATGGGCGTGAGGATATTTCCCTCATGGAGAGAGATTGTGAGATGGCTGTAAGTGATTATTTTGTCAAATATATCATTTTTTATAATGTAATTTCTATATATTCATGTCTTTACTTCTTATTGTAACAGTTAAAACTTCACCATGAACTAAACCCTAGGAGGAGTAGTAGGAGCACTCCACGAGCACAACAAAAATGAGTGACAAACCTATCGCCATCCGAGCAAAAAGGAAAGGGAAATATTTTATTTCATGTGCATGGAGAGCAATGACTTTTGATTCCAGAGTCCTTTGTTGTATGCCTCCATGGCAGTTTTGTACTTATTTTTTATTGGACATATTTGACATTGTATGCCTAGATGGCATTCTCGTAAGCCTATATGGCTATTTTGTACATATATTTCATACTTATATCGACATAGATTGATGTATGCCTACATGGCTATTTGGTTAATACAGATATCTTTTATCTATGCATGTCCATATTTGCATTCTAAATTGATGGTTCAATAGATATGTGTTACATGTATTCAAGTGTATACTTTACAACTTATGTGTATAATTTGTGACTTACGTGCATTCGAGTATATACTTTGTGGCTTACATGTTTTCATGCATATACCTTGTATTCGTGCATATAATTTGTTTTAATTTGTGTATACTATGTATTCGTGTGTATACTTTTTGAGGCTTACGTGTTTTTGAGTACTTGTACTTCCCTTATTGACATGTACACGTTTGACTTATTTACCTATATAATTATTAATTGGTTAGCCCTAGCATTGATCTATGTAATCCTCAATGCATGATCCTTGATATGGAGTAAGTACACCCTCAAGGTCAAAAGGAGTTTCACATGCATTCTTCGTAGGCTCATTTTGGTAGTGAAATCAAAAATCTCTTGCATCATTGAAACAATTTTTTTTTCCTTTATAGTAGGTCTGAAGCCATTATCATTCTCCATCAGTTCTTCATGTATCCACTCCCCATTAATGGTTGTCTCATGACCTTCATGAAACCAAGCACTTATCTCATTTGTGATAGAAGAAATGTATGAAGATTTATCTTCCTCCTTATGAACCATTCATTATCATGAGAGATGGGTTCTTGTGAACCACTATTGATGAATCATGGGTCAATGAGTTTGACTTGTAAAACTACATGATTGAATCCTGATAGCAATATCACAATATTTATATATCTAAATGTGTTATTTCCTTTAGCTAAAATTTGTGCTTATACTTATGTGATTGATGTATGTTTGTGTATGGGATCATAGTAATTTCTATTTGATGATGCTATTGTGTCTTTAAGGTTTATTTATTAAAAGGTGCATGAAACAAGTTTTAAATCCTTACAAATCTTTGAATTTCTTAGGTTTTTCTATTTGTCAAGTTTGGGCTCTAAGCCCGAGTCCAAGTCAAAAAATGGCTTATCAAGTTTGAGGAGAGTCCTAGTCTTGTAACACTGGTGTGAACACATCGAGGAATAATGTATATGCCGATGAAGAGAGAACCCATCCTTATTTCCAAATAAACCATGGTATAGATATGGTTGGTCAAGATAAAACATCACTCTCCTGGATAGTTCAAACCATAATCTTTCATGCCTACAAACACACCTTCATTATGTGTGTTCTTGATCCTACTGAATAAATGGTGGAACATGCTGTAGATCAAATATTGCAACCCTAAGTCCATAAGAAGGTTACTTGTCCTGATTTCCATAAATTTCTATAAGATATTCATCCTTCTTGAGTAATGTGAACTATTGATGTTATCTAGATCTTTGAAACTATCTGCAATCATGTGCAATACTGTAGAAGCTAGAGCTATATCTAATACTACAAATGACTGCTCAATGGAATCTTGATAACATTTTCACAATTTGACACATTGTAGAAAATACCTCCTACTTATCAATTGATGAGCTAAAGGGGCTCTATAATGAATTTTTGATAAGGCACAACACTTACTGAAGGTTTTGCAAATGGGGTTGCAAGCTAAGTGGGCTTAACCTTTGGGGAAAAACTTCATGGTTAAGCGCTTGAGCTGGAGTATACTGGAATGGGTGACCTCCTGGGAAGGCCTAGTGCCTCACCTCTGTGCACATCACTTAGATGCAATGAGTGCTAAGTGGGCCATTCAATATCATTTCAAATTTGTTGCTTTAAGACAACTTAAAAATTTGCAACATAAGACTCCTCCAACCTAAGGGATCGATCCGGTGGAACATAGCTCAGAGCGATTCCACATGTTTCAGTGCAAAAGAGGACCATGCCTAGCGTAAAAATACCTATTTGGATGTGTTGGAACAGTCTGCTTGGTCACACAAGTTGCAAAATGAAAGTTGCACCACTTTGCAACTTTGCACTCCTTGCATTTGATGTTTTTCCCATCAAGTGAAAATCTGCCACCACTGAAAAACCACTTTGAGATAGCCAAAACTGAGAGAGGTTTTTGTAGATAGGATCAACACGATCCTATAGGATCAGATGAGAAGTTTCTAAGAATCACAGCATCTGAGGAATAGCATGCTGAAGTTTGCAACCATTTTGCATTTTGGACCCTTAAGGGATCGATCCGGTTGAACGTAGCTTGGAGCGATTCCACATGTTTCAATGTGAAAAAGGACCATGCCTAGCGTAAACATACCTATTCAGATGTGTTAGAGTAGTTAGTTTGTTCACACGAGTTGCAGAGCGAAAGTTGCACCACTTTGTAACTTTGCACTGCTTGAATTTGACACTTTTTCCATCAAGTGAAAATTCGCCGCCACGAGAAAACCACTCCAAGATAGCCAAAACTGAGAGAGGTTTTTCTAGAGGGGCCCAACGGCTTTCTATAGGATTAGATGAGAAGTTTCTAAGTGTCACGGTATCCGAGTAATAGCATGCTGAATTTTGCAGCCATTTTGCACTTTGGACCCTTAAGGGATCGTTCCGGTTGAACGTAGCTCGAAGCGATTCCACATGTTTCAGTGCAAAAAAAGACCATTTCTAGTGTAAAAATACCTATTCAGACACATTGGAGCAGTTAGTTTGGTCACATGAGTTGTAGAGCGAAAGTTGCACCACTTTGCAACTTTGCACTACTATAATTTGACACTTTTTCCATCAAGTGAAAATCTGCCACCACGAGAAAACCACTCCAAGATAGCCAAAACCGACAGCGGTTTTTTTAGAGGGGCCCAATGCCTTTCTGTAGGATCAGATGAGAAGTTTCTAAGTGTCACGGTATCCGAGTACTAGCATGCTGAAGTTTGTAGCCATTTTGCACTTTGGACCCTTAAGGGATCGATCTAGTTGAACATAGCTCAGAGCGATTCTACATGTTTTGGTGTGAAAAAAGACCGTTCCTAGCGTAAACATACCTATTCAGACGTGTTGGAGTAGTTATTTTGGTCACACAAGTTGCAAAGCGAAAGTTGCACCACTTTGCAACTTTGCACTGCTTGAATTTGACACTTTTTCCATCAAGTGAAAATCTGCTGCCACGAGAAAACCACTCCAAGATAGCCAAAACCGAGATAGGTTTTTCTAGAGGGGCCCAATTCCTTTCTATAGGATTAGATGAGAAGTTTCTAAGTGTCACGGTCTCTGAATACTAGCATGTTCAAGTTTGCAACCATTTTGCACTTTGGACCCTTAAGGGATCGATCCGGTGGAACATAGCTCAGAGCGATTCCACATGTTTCAGTGTGAAAGAGGACCATGCCTAGTGTAAACATACCTATTCAAATGTGTTGAAACAGTCCGCTTGGTCACACAAGTTGCAGAGCGAAAGTTGCACCACTTTGCAACTTTGCACAGCTTGAATTTGACACTTTTTCCATCAAGTGAAAATTCGCCACCATGAGAAAACCACTCCAAGATAGCCAAAACCAAGAGGTTTTTCTAGAGGGGTCCAATGCCTTTCTATAGGATCAGATGAGAAATTTCTAAGTGTCATGGTATCCAAGTAATAGCATGCTGAAGTTTGCAGCTATTTTGCACTTTAGACCCTTAAGGGATCGATCCGGTGGAACATAGCTCAAAGCGATTCCATGTGTTTCGGTGTGAAAGAGGACCATGCCTAGCATAAAAATACATATTCAGATGTGTTGGAATAGTCCTCTTGGTCACACAAGTTGTAGAATGGAAGTTGCACCACTTTGCAACTTTGCACTTCTTGCATTTGATGCTTTTTCCATCAAGTGAAAATCCGCCGCCACGAGAAAACCACTCCAAGGTAGCCAAAACTGAGAGAGGTTTTTCTAGAGGGGCCCAACACCTTTCTATAGGATTAGATGAGAAGTTTCTAAGTATCATGGTATCTGAGTAATAGCATGCTGAAGTTTGCAGCCATTTTGCACTTTGGACCCTTAAGGGATCGATCCAGTTGAACGTAGCTTAGAGCGATTCCACATGTTTCAGTGCAAAAAAAGACCATGCCTAGTGTAAACATACCTATTTGGATGTGTTGGAGTGGTTAGTTTGGTCACAGAAGTTGCAGAGCGAAAGTTGTACCACTTTGTAACTTTGCACTGCTTGAATTTGACACTTTTTCCATCAAGTGAAAATCCATCGCCACGAGAAAACCACTCCAAGATAGCCAAAACCGAGAGAGGTTTTTCTAGAGGGACCCAATGCCTTTCTGTAGGATCAGATGAGAAGTTTCTAAGTGTCACGGTATCCGAGTACTAGCATGTTGAATTGTGTAGCCATTTTGCACTTTGGACCCTTAAGGGATCAATCCGGTGGAACATAGCTCAGAGTGATTCTACGTGTTTCAGTGTGAAAGAGGACCATGCCTAGCGTAAACATACCTATTCTGATGTGTTGGAATAGTCCGCTTGGTCACACGAGTTGCAGAAAAATGTGTACAAATTATTTACATGACCTTTATATGAACTTCTTCACATTGTTTACATTTCAAAATTCAAAGTTTGTAAATTTTCCTACTCAAGGCATTTACAGAACAAGGTGCTACTACACCAAACATGAACTCCAACCTTACAATATTTGAGTATATCTCATTATGTAATTAAATCTTATTACAATTCCTTTGGCACTTCGTTCTCTCAGATCTTTTACAATGTCACTCATACATTCAAGATTCTCTTTAAATGTCTACATCATAGGTGCTCATTATGAGGTTAACTTCAAATGAGTAACTTGAGATTCCCTCACTAAGCTTTACATGCTCTCTTATAATGGCTTGAAATAAAAATTGAGATTTCTCAAAATCATCAAAATAGGTATGTTGCATTGCTTTTTTGGCTGAGATTCTCTTTGATGGCTCTTAAATCAGCATTTTCTGCAATGAAAGATCAATCAACCCTTAGTAGTTTACTTACAAATATGCAAAGTAAAAGAGAAAAAGAAAGAGCATCCAAAATGGAAATGAAATAAAAATAGATGGAAGGCACTTACAGATGTTGCATGCAGACATCAAAATAAGGATGTTGCATTGGTTTTCTAGTTGACATTCTCTTGGATGGCTCATATATCTGCATTTTTTGCAATGGGACACCAATCACTGTAAAAAAAGATGATAGCATTGGCATCAAACAAATTAATGTGCATACAAGTATAAATTAATAAGAACCAATGTGCATATACTTACAAATTAATCCAACGAACCATCCGGGTCTGCTCTACTCTTTATTGTGTCAAGTATTGCCTCATGGTCAAACTCACGGACCTTCCATAACGTCTTGTTCAAAGGTTTGCCCCCATATTTGGTCAAATAAACATTGGATGCCACGACAAGGTTCGAGTAATGAAGAATCTTACGATGCATGTCAAAGTCTTGAAATAGCCCATATTTAACACTTGAATGTGGGTACCTTCTAAGCCATGTTCCAGTAACCACAACTGAGCCTATAGGGTATTCGATGTTTTCTCCATCTATAACTGAGGCCTCCAATTTATTTTTGGTCTCAACACAACGACACAATTAATAGTTTGTTCCCTCTTCATTGTCTTCATTTGCAATAACTACATAAACATGCCCTACATTGATATGTGCAAAAAATCTCTTGAAATTTGTCACCATTACGAATACAGTACAAAATAAGATCTAAGGATATGGAATTTCAACAACTAAGAAAGTAGATATATCACCTTGTTGAACTAGATCTGATATGTGGTCAAAGTCAATTGATGATTCTATTTGTGTCAGTTCCAATGCCGTCGGAGGGCGATACATGTGAAGTGGGCTAAGATAACTTGTGAACCATTTGTCAACCCACTCCCCTGACTCACAATCATTCCAGTCTTGCATTGTTCATGAAGAACAAAAGCATGCCAAATTTCGTGTATCGATACTCCATGAACCTATATTTGAGCTAAGGAAAGAGTATACCTCACTTGATCCTATTAGTGTACAACAGTCTTCATATGGTGCAATGTTAGTATCATCCATCAACCAAAAAAATATACGAACTAAAGACATACCTTCATTACCTAGACCCATCAAAGCATTACACCACTCGATGATTGATTTTGCATCTGTCAACTTTGCACTGTCTTTATACTTTAACTCTTCTCGTGCTAATTCTCTTTTCATGCATGCTCCTGCACCATCATGCTCCCCCTTTCCATGTCTGGCCTCACAATAGTTCCACATATGTTGAACACCTGTAATGACATGCATCCTGCACAACCAGTAGAACATGCGTGAGTTCTTGAACTGTGCTACATAGTTATCAGACCATATTAAATGTTGATCGTATTCTATGCCCCTCTGAGCCAAACCATTGTAGAAAATCTAGAAGCAACCTTGCACGAACTCTGGAGAATGAGTGTGCATCACTAATGTAAAAGTGGTACTCCCTCAATACCTTCCTTTGCTCATTTGTACTATCAGATGCATGAATGAATACTATGTGCACAAATATCGAAACTTGTGTGGAATTGTAATACTGTGACTACACCTCATGTTGTGGCTGTAGAGTGTAGTTCTCTGCAAAGTCAACCACGGATACTATGCTTCCAACTAGAAAGGTGTCCTTGCATAGCTTGAACTGCATGTCCAACCATTGGGTTGTATGGGTATGCATTGCTTGAGACCCATCTTTTGTACACTGGAATCTTCTCAATAACCAAATCACACCTTTTTGCTTGAGACCCATCTTTTATAGCATATGCCATTGTTTTATACTTCCCAAACTCTACTAGTTTTTGTTCCACCTCATCTGTGCTTTCCATATGTTGACATACTGGCATACATTGGAAGCCACCACAATGCTCGCATGAACCATCCAAGCATGTTGTCCTATAGAATGTTTGGCCATCTTCTATTTCACATAATTTTTTTGATAAGAACTCTCTTGAAGATTTTGGTGGGGTTTCTATGGCACAATCCTGCAAAACATCGTTAGTATGCAAATCTAAACATATAGAACGATAAACATCATAATGGTTAGAAAAATCAATATGTAGTCTACAACAACAAGTAGTGTGTGTGTGATTTATCTTGACATAAAAAGGTTTAAGAATTTCAAAAAATCTTTGAGAAATACTAATTTCAGGATAATCATTTTCAAATTTCTGAAAAAATTGGGTTTGAGTCATATCCAAAAAATGCTTTGGATGTGGCTCACGATTCTGACTACCGATTCTCCTTCTTACCACATCCCTTTGATTTGGAGATGGCCTTGTGTTATTCTTCCAATACTCTTCAATTAGTGTTCTCAAGGCTTGGACAACTTCTTTATCTTTTTGTGACAGTCTCCCCGAGAATGCCCATAATTAATTTTTATCATTGCCCTCAATTCTTTTTCACCTTTGAATGGCTCTTGATAAAGTTTTTCTACTAATTCCCGTTTGTTCACTAGTCTTTTTAATTAGAAAAGCTCTCTTTGTTTGATATCTTACAAATGTCAATGTAATGATACGTCGGGTGACATTACTATCCTTGGATTGTGAGGTCTTACCCACACTCTCATAAGAATCCATTATATTATTCACAATAGTTTCTTCACTCGATGCATTCAATGTTCTCAACCCAAGAGTCTTCATGATGTTCCTATACTTTACACCCCGCATCATTTCAACAAATAGTTGACATCTTGCAGTCTCATTTATAATTTCAAAGAATCATTCCCAAATCTTATCAGCATATCTTCTACAAGTGCATCTTGAAATCTTACCTTCCATGTGCTACAAAATCTCATCATCAATATTAATCAAATACTTTGGATTTCTATGCAAAATTCTAGGTGGTGTTCTCTTAGGTACATACATCTCAACATTAAGAATTTCATCAATATTTAATTGAGGTGGGCTAGATTGCGTACCTTTGATTGAGGGTGGAGAAGAATACATACCTTGAGGTTCACATGGGGATGATGGCATACCTTCTTCGTCAATTCCGAGTGATGATGTACTCTCAACTTGAGATGTGTTGGATGGTGTCCAACAATATTCACTTGCAGTACATGGTGTCCCTTCATATTCACTTGCAATAGATGGTGTTTTCCTATATTCACTTGTGCTAGATGGTGTCCCTCCATATTCACTTTTTCTTAATGGTGTCCCTTCATATTCACTTGTCGTAGAGGGTGTGTCTCCAACTACGGTATCTCAATCTGTCTTATGACGATGCTTTCGCATTCATGCATGTTGTGCTACCAATTCCTGTTCTCTTTTTGATGGTTGAGGTTCCTCTACAATCAGGTTGTTTTCATCAATCGCTTCTAATTTCTTATTTTCATGATATGCCACCACCTAAACTCTCTCCTTTTCTTTCAAGGTTTCATTCTCTTCGTCTCTTAGTTTCCTCTTTGTCTTTTTCTTTGGCATGGCGGATAATTTTATCTATACCATGGTAATGAGATGAATATTAGTTCCTAAAAATATGTATCCATTCAAGTTAACTGAAAATAATATTTCATTAAAGGCTTCATTTTAATAATACTTACAATCATCATGTACAAAATTTAACAATAGGATGGGGTTCTTAGCTCAAACAAGAACTTTTCCATGAGAATTTGAAGAACCAAGGAGTGATTTTGAAAAAGTGTTGGAGTGGTCTATGTAATGAAATTTTGACCTTGTGCAATGTATTTTGAAGATGTTTGATGCTTTGGAATGGTTTGGGAAGGCCCGGGTATAGGAGTTTCTATAAACCCTCCCTCTTTGCATTGAAAAATGGGGGTTTTTATATTGGAAGCCTAGTTGAGTGGGTAAGGTCCTAAGACCTAGAAATTATCCTATTTTGAGACCTAATTAAAGGCTATTTTTGGGTTTGGAAGTCTGGTGTGAAGATCTAAGGGTAGTTCCTTTGTAAAATTGGCCTACTTGGAGGCCTAAAATAGTGAAAAGGTCAGTTTTCTTAAAGTTGTCCCAAAGGAGTCATGTGATGGGTTAAGGTATTTCTTGCAACTTTGAAATTGGTGCTAGAATCATTTCTTTTATTTTCTTGGTGTTTTGGAAAGTTTTGGAGGTAAGGGCCCAAAACTGGTTTTGCACAATAAATAGATTCCAAAGGTGAAATGTGGGAAATAATATTTTTGTTTGCTGTCCAGCTTGGAGGAGTGTTGGGATTGATCCATTACACCTTTTTAATCTTCTTAGATGTCTCTTGAAGGCAATTTGACATCTTCAATGGTTTTGGGTCCTCTAAATCTGCATAAAAAATGAGTATCACAGTTTGAAGTGTGTGCATGGTTTGGGAGATACATGTGATAGTTTGCAGATGCTTGGCTACTAGTAATGTGGACAGTGAACAAAGGAACTAAGTTTGTGTGTAATGGCATACTTCTGAAAGGTTTCCATTTTGTTGTACTAACTCAAAAAAATATTTATTAAGCAAATAATTGTTTGGTTGTGCCTTAAGAATTATATTTTGTGTTTGTAAACAATGGTGCCATTATGGAAGATTTAAGACAACTTGTGAATGACATAATCATTAGTTGATGTTTTGAGGAACCTAGTTGATTGTAATCAGTTATTTTCAAGATTTTCAAGGTTTTTTGAAGGTCCTTAAGTAAATGGGAACTCTTAATGCTAATTTGAGTATACGAATCAAATGTTTTGTGAAGGGAAATATAGTTGAATAAGTGTGTCAAGAAAGATGTTGATTTCTTCCTTTGTACTGCATCAGTTTGTGCAGAGGTATTGGAAGGTGTTTGGACCCTTTAGAAGAATGGGAGAGGCTTAGAGTTGTCTTAAAGGATGAATTTTCATGAATGGTTTTGAGTTTCTAATTAGCTTTATGCTATGTTACAATCAATTTTATGATGGTTAATTTATTTTTTTGAGTCTGAAAAAGAGTTGAAACCAAGTTCTAATGTTTTGATGAAAAGATGATTGAGTTTGTTTGTTGATCTTCTTCAATTTAAGTTAGGGTCAGAAGTACCCTTGATGATTTGTGGATCCTTGTAGATGCTTTGCATCAAGAATAAAATGGTAATTGGCAAGTGTATATAATTGTGTATATAATGGTAATTTAAAATGTGCATTGACAACCTAAGGTTATAATGACAAAAAAAAATGAAATCAAGCCATAATAGAATGAAAGAAAATGTGTAAAGACTTCACATACCTTAAAAACCAGACTTTCAAATGGAGGAGTTCAACCTAATTATGTAGCCTTAGCTTCTTCTTTCGTCAAACTCCACAACAATTTGACTTGTTCAAAAGCTTGTTCCTTTCCACAATTCAATTGTATATCAGTTTTCAATGGAATTCAAACTTAAATTGAGATTATATGTCTTTCAACATGGAAACTCTGCTATTTCAAGCAAAGGTGGTAAAACGATCATGGAAAAGGTGATGGAATGTGAAAAAGATGCTTGCACACTTCACAACATCATCAAAAAGTTGTTTTTTGTCAGAGCACGTGCAGAACCAAGGGAATATGCAGACTGTGGGCCTTCAAATCATGGATATATAGAGTTTTTTACCATTTTAGTGGAGTAAATAATGCAATCGCATTATGTGAAATTTGGTTTTCTTAGTATATAGAGAGGGAGAGAGTGGGAGAGTGGGAGAGAGGGAGATAGAAAGGGAGGGAGAGAGGGGGAGAGGGAGAGGGAGATAGAGAGGGAGGAGAGAGGGGAGAGTGGGAGAGAGTGGGAGAAGAGGAGAAGTGGAGGGTGGGATACCGAGAGAGTGAGAGATAGAGAGGGAGGGAGAGATGTTGAGAGTGGGAGAAAGATAGAGTGGGAGAGAGTGGGGGGGAGTGAGAGAAAGAGAGAGTGGGAGGGAGAGAGGGGGAAAGTGGAAGATAGAGAGGGAGGGAGAGAGAGAGAGTGAGAGTGGGAGAGAGTGGGGGAGAGTGGGAGAAGGGGAGAGTGAGAGAAAGAGAGAGAGGGAGATAGAGAGGGAGGGAGAGAGGGGGAGAGTGGGAGAGAGTGGGAGAAGGGGAGAAGCGGAGGGTGGGAGACAAAGAGAGTCTCAACCCTCAACCCTAATCCCTCAACCCCTATACCCTCTTAATCCCTCAACCCCTATAGCCTCTTAATCCCTCAACCTTTAAGCCCTAATCCCTCAACCCTTAAACCCTAATCCCTATACCCCTATACCCTCTTAATCCCTCAACCCTCAAAACCTAATCCCTCAACCCTCAACCCTTAAACCCTAATCCCTCAATCCTTATACGCTCTTAATCCCTCTACCCTCAACCCTCAACCCTTAAAACCTAACCCCTCAACCACTACACCTTCTTAATCCCTCAACCCTCAACCCTGAACCATTAAACACTAATCCCTCAACGCCTATACCTTCTTATACCCTCAACCCTCAACCCTTAAAACCTAATCCCTCAACCCCTATACCCTCTTAATTCGTCAACCATCAACTCTCAACCCTCAACCCTTAAACCCTAATCCCTCAACCGCTATACCCTTTTAATCCATCAACCCTCAACCCTTCAACCTTAATCCATCTACCCCTATACCCTCTTAATCCTTGAACCCTCAACCCTTAACCCTTAAACCCTAATACCTCAACCCCTATACCCTCTTAATCCCTCAACCCTCAAGCCTTAAACCCTAATCCCTCAGCCCCTATACGCTCTTAATACCTCAACCCTCAACCCTTAAACCCTAATCCCTCAACCCTTATACCGTCTTAATCCCTCAACCCTCAATCATCAACCCTTAAACCCTAATCCCTCAACCCCTATACCCTCTTAATCCATCAACCCTCAAACCCTAATCCCTCAACCCTCAACCCTTAAACCCTAATCCCTCAATCCCTATACCCTCCTAATCCCTCTACCCTCTACCCTCAACCCTTAAACCCTAATCCCTCAACCCCCTATACCCTCTTAATCCCTCAACCCTCAACCGTTAAACACTAATTCCTCAACCCCTATACCTTCTTATACCCTCAACCCTCAACCATCAACCCTTACACCCTAATCCCTCAACCCCTATACCCTCTCAATCCCTCAACCCTCAATCCTCAACCCTTAAACCCTAATCCCTCAACCCCTATACCCTCTTAATCCCTCAACCCTCAACCCTCAACCCTCAACCCTCAACCCTTAAACCCTAATCCATAAACCCCTCAACCCCTAATCCCTCAACCCTCAACCCTTAAACCCTAATCCGTCAATCCCTATACCCTCTTAATCCCTCTACCCTCAACCCTCAACCCTTAAACCCTAATCCCTCAACCCCTATACCCTCTTAATCCATCAACCCTCAACCCTTAAACACTAATGCCTCAACCCCTATACCCTCTTAATCCCTCAACCCTAATCCCTCAACCCTCAACCCTCAACCCTAAACCCTTATACCCTCTTAAACCCTTAAACCCTAATCCCTCAACCCCTATACCCTCTTAATCCATCAACCCTCAACCCTCAACCCCTAAACCCCAATCCATCAACCACTATACCCTCTTAATCCCTCAACCCTCAACCCTCAACCCTTAAACCCTAATCCCTCAACCCCTATGCCCTCTTAATCCCTCAACCCTCAACCCTCAACCCTTAAACACTAATCCCTCAACCCCTATACCCTCTTAATCCCTCAACCCTCAACCCTTAAACCCTAATCCCTCAACCCCTACACC
>CM021100.1:115532463-115706851 GCA_007115665.2 Sequoiadendron giganteum
GCTCCTCGTCATCGTGCTGCCATCGTTGTGAAGAAATAGGGATTCTTGGTGAAGAAATTATCCTCCTAGAACGTGAGCACGATATTCTGGGGTTTTTGGCCGCAGGTGCAACAAAAAAACCAATTGAAATGCAAATGAGAGATTTGCATTTGTTTTTTTGCTTTTAACAGTTGATAACACGAGTGTGTTATAACGCGCTCACGTTATGATTTTCAACTCTTTTTTTTTTTAGGGTGTCCACGGAATTGCTACCCATTTCCATGCACCCGCCCTAGTTTCAAATCTTCATTTTCTATGTATATAATATTGTATGTGCTCTTTATCTCTAATAACATAAAACAGTAATGTCATCAAAAACAAGGTTTTCAATTTTAGCACCATCATTGTCCACACTTTTCATATTATGTTCACTTTTAAGTACAATCATCAAAATTTTATTTTTATTTCTTGTCCCAGTTAATCTTGATTCCTTTCAGCACAACATAGTAGGTTGC
Organism: Sequoiadendron giganteum; assembly: GCA_007115665.2. Lineage (NCBI taxonomy): Eukaryota > Viridiplantae > Streptophyta > Pinopsida > Cupressales > Cupressaceae > Sequoiadendron > Sequoiadendron giganteum. The sequence continues at coordinate 115,532,958 of CM021100.1, forward strand.
ATGTTAAATTTCAAACATTTTCTTTGCATTTTTTTGTATATATTATTTTCTAGGAGAATAAAATAGGTTTTCAATTGTCCAAGTACAACATAATATTACTGAAGCATTTCAAAGTTTAGGCCATAGGAATCATCCTTTTTTAAACATGGATTACAAATAATTCTGAAAATTTAGAATTCTTGGTCATTAACATTATTGTCTGCTACAATTTCATCCAGTGTATCATTGCCAATGTTCATATGTTCTTTCAAGTATTTAATATTATCATCATCCTCATCTTGACCTGCATCATCTTCATCATCATTGAAATTTGAGTGTAGACCATCTATATTGATACCAGATGTATTTGGATCATCATTTTCTATACCATCCATATTGTTGTCTTCCATAACATCATCTAGCTCTGGATTGTTGTCTTCTTGTGCCTAAACATAACCATCTTCAACATCATCATGGATTTCAATTTCTTCGATGTTCTCTAAACCCTCTCTCCAATTTTGGTGGCCATAATTGTTTTTCTCAGTATCCACTAATGCATCATCAAATACATGCCTTAATATTGGATCATAATGTATGACAAATATCCATTTTGGGTCCAAAATATCTTCATAGAAAAATACCTACACATGAACGACATACATATATTAAACGTATGCTATAACAATTTTATTGATTAATAAACACATGTATATATTCACAATAAGCGATGAATTAATAGATTAATGATCACTACTACTTCTTGCTTGAGTTAAATAAATACCTTCTCACAATGAATTGGTATAACATAAGGCTCCTTATCCTTCGGTAGGAACGATGAAGAATCTATAGAAAATAATTGACTATGGGTATCATGTCTTTATGTCCTCTCAAATGATTCATACCATCTACACTTAAAAGTACAACATTTAAAAGATTCATAATCCAACTCAATAATTTATTTTATTTTCCCAACATATTGTAGATTCCTTTCAATTATATTCTTATCTTTTGAGCTTGATCGACAGGATTGCTTGAAGTCAACCATGATGCCACAATTGAAGGATCGTCTCTTTACGTCTACACTTTCTACATGATAATGTCGACCATATGCCCACATTGCTGGATATTTCCTCACTTGTGTAAGACCATTTATTTCAGTGAAAACAAATATAATGATGAATATTAAAAAAGTTAATACTGTCAAAACTGTAAGGAAACAACATTTTGTATAATTCCAACTGTACCTTTCTTTCACATCCTCTAGACATGTTGATTTCATCTTTTGTTATGTTTGAATCTATATTTACATCTTTTATTTGATTTTGAATTTGTTCAATAACCCATTTTAGTGTGCAATATTTGCCCCATTCCCCAAGCAGATGATTTGGAAGTGGAGTATTCCTTGGGTTTGATCTCTTAAACTATCTCCTTGCTTCTAACACTTCTTCTCTCTCTTTATCATACAGATTAGTCCATTTGTTCATAAAGTCCATGTGGTACATAATGAACTTGTCAAGTATAGAACGTTCGTCTACACCTATTACATGTCAACATGTTTATTTCAAACTCCAAATGTCATGTTGTTAATTTGACAAATAAATTATAGAGTGAATTAATGATTGCAAGAAAAAAACTGCACTGATCATGAATTTACTTACTAATTTCTACTTCAACACCATTAGATTATGGTTTTTCTCCATCAATAATATATGATGCTTGTTCTTCATCCCAGACGCATGGGCCATCTTCAAAATCCTTACCAAGGAATTCACATAGGAAGAAAAATGTTTCATTCAATACATACCCTTCAACCATGCAACCCTCTAGATGTGCCTTTTGTCAGAAATATCTTTTAAGAGTTTTCATATACCTCTCAAAGAAAAACATCCACCTCGTTGATACGACACCCATCAATTCAATGTCATTGATTACGTGTATAATTAAATGGACTTGTAGGTCCATGAAACTTGTAGGGAGCTCCTTCTCAAATACACATACAATTTTTGCAATTTCCTTCTTCCACTTTGGAACTTCATATTCATGGATCTCCTTGGAGGTCACCCACCTAATATAAGAATGGTAAATTAGTATGAACTTTTATTCATAAATTTAAATGTACTATAGTATCTCTATGTCTCTCACACATGAACATTTCATATAACTACATACCTTGTAAATGTTGACAATCTACTTATGGCATTCCTTAAGTCAATTGTAAGATAGGAATCCCCCCTAATTGCCAATGACATGATATTCTATCAAAGACATTTATGAAAAGGGAATTAGTAATTTTTTCTCACAAAAAATAATATCAAAATAAATTTAGTGCTTAATCAATGTCACCAGTAAATGTTAAATGTTGATACATAATACCTTCATTAAATTATGAAAATCATGTGTTTTAAATCTTGTGATATGTCCAATTGTAAAAGCTTTAGCCAATGATGACCCATAGTCAGTAGGTGTCCTTATTGAACATATGACATTTTTTAGTTGGTCTAGCTCTTTTTAAAAAGAAATACATGGAGCTTCTGCATATGTTTCATTTTCCCTATTTGGCCACAAATGTTTTCTATCAAATTTGGTACTCGAAAGATAAATATCTCTCCTCGAAGACAAAATGTCCTTCTCTTTTCCTGATATATGTCAAAATATAGACTCTGGGACATTTTTGAAGATGTGCATAGGATCTAATAGGTGAGATATTAATAGATCATTCCAGTAAGGGAGCTCATAAAATATGGATTTCCTTTTCATTCCTTCTAGCATATCAACTACAACTTGTTCTGGTTCTTCAATTGAATCACCCCGATCAAAATAATCCTCCCAAGCTTTCAATTCAGCATCTTCATACTTATTAAGCCAATCACCTAGACCCATAATCATGGGAGGGCCTCTATTTTTAACTTTTCCATCAAATTAATTCTTCAAGCGATTTCTAAACCTATGATCTAGTGGTAGAAAAACCCTGTTGTTTGCGTAAATAAATTTATGTAGATCTTTAGAATACCACCCTTGAAATTGTTCTTCACATATCAGACATCCAAATATCCCCTTTGTTTGAAGCCCTACAATTCAATAAGTAATGTTAATAACATAAAAAAAATAGTATAAAACTAAGTATGAAAGTTGGGATGAAAATAAATTATGAGTGTAAATACGTAAATATTTTATCTTACCAGAACAAACACCAAGTCCTGGGAAATCATGAATAGTCCAAAATAGCACACCATACAACATGAAGGACCTATTTGATGGAGGACGTGATATGCCATACATTCTTATGCCTTTCCATTGCAATTGCATCAATAAAAGGTGCAAGATAAACATCCATGTTTTTAACTTGATCTTTTCCTAGAACAATGAGAATCAGCACAAGGTGCTCCTTTCTAACACTCATCCATGGGGGAATATTGTATACTATCAATCTGACTGGCCAAACACTATAATTTGAGCTCAGGAAAGAGAATGGGAACACTCCATCAATTGCAAGACCAAACCTGATACTACAGGGTTCATCTTTGAATTTTCTTGGCCATTTTTCCTCTGTGTTTCATTGCTTTGGAGTTGGCTGGAATTCGCATGAATCCATATTTACTCCTATTCTTTGCATGCCAGTCCATCAATTGTTCTATTGAATTACAATGAAACATTCGTTGAAGTCTAGGTATAATTGGCATGTGGTGTAAAACCTTCTTTGGAACTGCAGGACCTTGCACATCTGTACGATATTGTAATGATGGATTTCTGCAAGATAAATTTGTTAGTAACACATGCATGCAACATTAATTAAATCCAATCAAGCAATGAAATGCATAGGAGAGAATAAGAAAATAAAATGTAAAGTGATCTCACCCAATCTTCCCTCCTCCATGGTTGACTTCCATTGCACCTTCTTAGCTTGCTGTGATGAAGAGTGTGCCCTCAGATTTGATGAGCAAATTTCTATGATGCCTAGCCCTAAACAAAGATTTGAAGTATTTCCACAAACTTGCAAGAAAGCAATAAGAAGAAGAAGAAGTGTAGAATGTATGAAAATTAAGAGATATTAAGAGAGATTTGAAATGAAGACAAAATTGGCATTTTATAAAAAATGCAATTTTGTATGGATGGATGAGATTAAAGATTGATAAGTGCCCTAAAATCTATGGTCAAGATTCAAAATAACAACCCCTTAATTAGGGTTAGGGCAACTCTAGGATGAAATTCAAATTGAGTGGATGAGATTTAATTTAAGAAATTAAATCAAGGAATGAGATTAGTTGTGACAGTGAGATGAGAATTAGCAAGTAGAAAAAGGATGAGTTAGAAAATCAAGTTATTTTAGAAATAACTTACTTTGTGGAGAGAAATGCTATTTTGAAATTAATATTTTAAATTAATTCCAAAATGGTAAATTCATGTGACAATAAATAATAATAATTTAAAATTATTTACTTGGAAAGAGGGAAATCGCCAATTTAAATAAAATGCTTTTATTTAAATTTAGAAAGAAAATCAATAAGACAATTTAATAATTAAGATTATTCAATTGTGGAGGAAAATTAGAAAGTGGGTAATTTTAAATATGATTTTATTTAAAATTAGAAAGAAAGTTGAAGAGGATAATAATTAAATAAATAATAGGAATTTATTTAATTATGAGTAGACATAAATAATTAATGACGAATTAAATAAATGAATAAAGTTTATTTATTTAAATAATCATGAGGAAGTAATGGACTAATAATAATTAAATAAATTTAGGAATTTATTTAATATTTTACTTATGTTGAGACGAAGCATGATATAGAAAAATGTGGTTTGCGGGTCTAGGCCATTTTTATGTGTCTACAAATATCTCTTCTCTTTGCATATAGGGCATTCTACCTTGTTTTGATATTCATCTTTGTATAAAATGCAATCATTTTTACATGAATGAATTTCCTTATATTCAATCCCCAACTCAACCAACAACAAATGCACCTCTCTGCAAGTTGATGGCAACACATTCTCTTTAGGGAATATTTTAAATTTTAGTGCCCTGTAAGATTGTGAGAGATTAAATCAATTGAATGTTTGACTTATGATGAACATTTTTGGTATTTCAATCCATACTAGGACTATTTATATATAATATATGGTTTTAAAATCCCCTTAAAGAAATATAAACGAAGTTGATGAATGTTTAAGAATTATGTACACCAATTGACAATGCAAATTAAGAAATAGATTTCAACTCACTTCAGTAGAGTAGTGAATCCTTTGTCTGAACAACCAAATAGTGATTTGATTTCTAATAATATTAATGTGCATGCCATTTTTGAGGTTCTACTTGCACCCGATTTGAACATAGGTGTCTTCGTTGCTTGCTTGATAGAGTCTTATATGTTGTTATCATCAACATTACGTTGGTGGTAATTACCCCTTGCTATCATCGTTTTTGTCAACCATATCATCATTGTTTCCATCCCCAAAGAAAATTGTAAGAATTTTATTCAATCCTTCTTCATGCACTAGATTTTCACTATCATGATCATCATCATTAAGGCTAGGTGGCATGTCATCAGTGTATGTGACTCTCATCAGCTCTTCATATTTCTCAAGTGGTAGTGTTCTCTTCAATCTTGCTCTTTTCACCCTAGTGTTGTTTAAAGGATGGTTTGGATCATCTCATCCAAATCTTAATAATCCAGTTGGATTTTGGGTATTAGTATGTGTTTCATCAAAATATTCTACCTATCAACAAACACAAGCATTATTTAATGTTTGGCAAAAATTGGATAAATCATAAATGTATCAATTTCAAAGAAATATAATAAAATATGGCTTAAAAATTATAAATATAAATTGTATGAACATATATACATCAATTGAATAATGAAACATTATTTTATAAACTACCTTTTTTATACAATAATTTAAATAAAACACAATTTTGACAACATAGTTAATAAAACACCAGTCCACACTCATTTATTATTCTTTGGTTTTAATCAATTGTATGAGGCATACTACCAACTGGAAGCTCATCATATATGTAATTTCTTTGTACAATCGCTTGTTTGAATTGTTTCTTTCCACGACATACAAAACATCCACAAACAACAATTTTCTCAAAGTATTCATCCCATGTACTCTAGTCTTGGCCTACCTCTTCTTCAGTGCAATCATTTGTTGTGTATGTAGTATCCATTGTCATATCCTCTTCCACCCACTATCGTCTATGTGATTTAATAGTTTTAGGTCCACATTCATGTACATATCTTCTTTTGCTAGTTGAATGCTCAGGCTTTGCATTTGCTCCAATCTCCATCTAAAATAATCAACAACATGCATTAATTTATGTCAAGATTGGATAATACATTATAAATTTCAATAATACTGTGAAAAAAGATGGACGTATCACAAAATTCCATAAGATCATTTTTTCCTATGCTAAGTCAAAATTTGAGTACCTGATGTCCCGCTTCATCTGTTGTGTCCTCATTTGATATGACACGATTTGTTGCCATGGCCTTGTCTCACCCCTATATTACACAAAATAGTAAATAATGTTTAGTACACCAATTATATCATTTCAAAGAGTATGCTATCCAACACAAAACCTCACTTTAGTTATATATTTGACATATTAATATCTCCTCTATGTTGTAGCATTTATGAATTCATAAACACCTTCCTCCTTTGGTTGAGGTTGCTTTCTCTTCTTACCTCTATTGTATCTACAGATTCCATTGTCTCATCTATTTCCATGCTTTCCTCTCAATGACTTAGTATTTCTACATCGTCCACGTCCTCTCTCCATGGCCTCCTCTATGAATAAAAATGTTACCACAGAAGCTTTCACCGCACTACTACCAAGAAGGAAGAAGCCACTTGCAGGACCGCAGTAAAAACTGATCTACCGCGCTGAGCTAATGAAGGAGCCGTGGGATAGCGGTGGTCACTGCACTACCACACACCTTTGGTAGAAGACTTGCAAGAGTCACTGCAACACTACCAAGAATAGAAGGAAGAATTGCGTTCCGCCACAAAATCTTTCACCGCACTACCACCGAGAAGGATGAAGCACCTTGTGGGACTACGGTAAAAACTATTCTATTGCACTGAGCTAATGAAGGAGCCACGAGACAGCGGTGGTCACAAAAACATGACAGGAGTTAGAATTATTTACAACACTCTGGATCCTATTATACACAACAATGAAAATAGTGACTATACAACAATGATAGGAGCTCAATTAGGTGCACTTGGTGTTGCCTTAGGTGCCCCAAATAGGTTACATTAATGGCCAAAATTTGGTGCTAAAGTTGGGATTAACTAACACTGACTAAAGCGTCGACTACTGAATCAAAATCCAAAATTAAAAAATTTCCCGCGTGAAGGAAGAAATAAGACGACAAAAAATGGAAAAACGCTACGCCAAGGAAGAGAGCAGGGTGCTACTAGCAACTAATGAGAAATTCAATTTAGTTTGTGACACCATAGGTAAGGTTACAATTTTTTTTCTTGGTTGAATTTGTGATTGTTTACTGCCCTTTGTATTTCATTTGAATTCGTGATTGTTTACTGGTTTGTGGCCTAGCCTGTCTAGGCAACCTCTAAATTGTCCCATCATTATAAATTGTAAAAAAATTGAGAAACCAACAAAAAAATTTACCCTACCCATTTTAGCTTTGGCTCAAAATATTATAGCATGAAGCCAGGATGCCTCTATATTCTTTCCCTTGCCTGGGTATCAAGGAAATAGTGAACTGCTTGGCAAATCTGGGAATTGGGTCAGTCACTGCTGAAAATAAACATAGAAACTCATTGGTTTTGCCCGGTCGCACCATAGTCACCGATGCCATGAAAAATTCGTGCAAGATTATGAAAGAGTTTTCATGATAAGGTTATCAACACTAAGCAAACCCAACAAACATATTTTCCCAAAAAATAAAAATTTCATACCACAAACTGGATGAAAACTTTCATACCTGACAGTGTGTACTTTGTTTGCCTCCACAGACTAGACGAAAATAATTTTCCCTAGGTCACCTCAAAATTTCAAGCAATAGAAGGAAACGAGCATTGTCAGCAGACTTTGACCACAATGGGGTAATTCATTGTCAATTTATAGATTTGTAAATGTTTCCATTGTTTCTTTGAATTTTACTTTTTAGTTTTTTATTTCTAAATTTAAAAGAAGAAATATAATTTAAATATATATATATATATAGGGACATGAGACTGACAAAGATAAAGAGGAATTGTAGTTTTTTGTTTTTTATTTCTAAATTTAAAAGAAGAAATATAATTTAAATATATATATATATATAGGGACATGAGTCTGACAAAGATAAAGAGGAATTATAGTTTAGTTTTTTATTTCTAAATTTAAAAGAAGAAATATAATTTAAATATATATATATAGGGACATGAGATTGACAAAGATAAAGAGGAATTGGCTTCCATATTGGGGGTAGAGGTAGTGAACAAATTGGTTAATGTGGACTGGACAACACTTGTCAAATACATAGAAAAACAATTTGGTAATGCTCCTCGAACATTGCAAACAAATCAATTATGTGAAAGGGAATCAATTGATTGCCCAACCAGTCCTAGATTGAGCAAAAGATCTAGGAGGAAATTAGTGACAATAAACTCTAAGAATGTGGAATAGGGAAGAGAGACTTCCAATGTCCCAGCCACTCTTGGGACACAGACTTCTTCCACCACGCCATGTTATCAATCTTGCATTGGTAGATACAATACGAAGATAGAATATGATGTGGTTTCAGGGGAAGTTCGAATGACGAATGCTGGGAAAACAATTGTGAATAGGTTGAAGGAATCATGCCTTCAACGATTCAAAGACCATCTACATTTTCCATTCTCACATATACGCATGCAACTAAAAAAAGCAGTTATCCATGACATGGAGATTGAATTTGGCACAGGTTGGTCTGTAAAGAAGATAAAGCTACAAATGTCTCAAAATTGCAAGAGATTTTGGTGCAACCAAACAAAGAAGATAAAAAAAAATTGCTCCTGAGCTAAGGAAGAAAATAAGGCCAATTGATGTAAGTGTGAAAGTATGGAAAGAGATTGTAAAAGCATATGAGAAGTCTAATGCACAGAGGAAGTCCGGTGAGGAGAGTATGCAGGTATTTGAATTTTCTCATAAGATTATATCAAATTTATTAAATGATATTTAAATTTTATTTATGCATAGTTAAATTGAATTAGTATATGTTTCAAGACAAGGCCTCCAAGGCTAGGCTTGAGAAACTTTGTGCCACACATCGCAGTGGCCAGAAAGGTTTACAGGCGTTGATCTATACATTTGTAAGTATATTTAATATGTTAAATGATATATTTATTTTTTCCTTGGAAAAAGTAAATGATTACATATTAATTAGTTTAACTAGTCCATGTGACATGTTTTGACAGGAGGAGAAATATGGCCGCCATCCAAAGAAATTTGAAAAGAATATGTTACAAAACAAAAAGTGGAACGATTTTATAATCTGGATGGAGAACGAGGTATCAATAGTTTAGTTTCAATAATTTAGTTGGATATTATTGTGTTAATATGTCAATTTTCATCTCTTGTGTTGAGTTGTTTATTGATGCATAGGATGAGTAAATAGAGCTCAAATCTTATGATTACAAGATGACCGTTTATGTGCATGAATAAATAGTAGAAGGATGTAGATGAAATCAATTCATCTTTATTTATGCCTCTTGGTAGGAATTCCTATTGAATCTCTAATATCAGGTGCTCGAGACTTCCCTGTAGCTTTTACCTTTCGTTGCCACCTCTCCTGATCTTCACTATTAGACTCATCTCCCTTTTCCTTATCTGCATTTTTAGCTTCGGCTTCTAATTCATCTCATGTTTTACCTTCCTCCTCTTTAGAATCTTCTTTTACTTGTTCATCCTCCTCTGACTCCACAAGAGATTCATCTTTTGAACCTTTCTCATCTGATTTTGATTCCTCTTCTACATCAGAGGGTTCGTATCCTTGATCTGACTCTTCTGAATTATTAGAATCAAAATCACTAGCTTCCATATTCAAAAACTCCCAACCACCATCTTCAATAAATTTATTTGGATCATTAGTAATAGTCTTCAAAATTAGCCACTAGTTCAAGTTCATTTTTCTTTCATAATACTTCATATCCATGGAGTTCAGCCATTCCTTGATGCCATCAAGTAAAGATTGAGGAATGTCGTACATGTGGAGTACATATCACTTGAAGTCTTTGAAAATAATAGCCATATCCAATGCCTTTTGCCCAAGTCCTACTCTCTCAAGGTTAACAATTCTCAATCTCACTAATAGCAATTACTAAGAAAGGTAATTCCACCAACTCCACCAAACAGTTTACCGTTGGAACAACAAAAGTAGAGGCTTTGAAAGGAACTCCATGAAAACCAAGCTCTATAAATGGTATATCAAACTCTAGTTCAAAATATTTTAGATGAGGCTACTCCCATAGCTCTCTTACTCGCTTGAAAAATCCTTGAAACTCTGAATTCTTAACATTCAAAAGATAAATGGAATGTCCTCAACACCCAGTAGAGCTATCCAAAAATGCTAACTAAAAACACAAACGTGCTCCTGCACACAATGGCCTAATGGTTGGTTGTCATAGAATTCAAACTACCGAAGTAACAACACTGATCTAGTTAACATATATGCATCATTTGCATAAACATCTGAAATTTGTAACAAATGTTGATCAATACATTGAATTTTGAGATGCGTTGAAATAATTAAAAAAAACATGTTTTGGGGAAAATATCAATAGTGTGGGGGAAGAAAGAATTAACCCTAATAAAATTATTTTTTATTGTTCTTGATACACCATTTGTAAGTTTTCCTTGGATGACAGTACTGAATTTCTATATGTTGTACCCCTTAAATGTCCTACATGTTACAAATATGGAATAACAATGCACAACTTTGTATCGAGTCCAAAGACCAAGGAATTTTGAATAAGGGTAGCCAAACTTGATAAGGATGTAGTTACTATTACATGTATTGAAAATCCAGAATAGTCATGTAAAGACAACTGCCTGTGAAAACCATAATCAATCAAATTATGCACATTCAAATCTAAGCTTGAAAGCTTGCATTTCAGTCCATGCATCTAAGTCCTTGTTGAAGATTGAGGGTGTCAACAACAAAGCTAGAATATCTCTCCTTAAACCATAGCTAGTTTTAAAGTGTAGTATTTCCAAATTCAAATCCACTTCTCAGCTAAGGAAAGGAGGTAGGATTGTGAGGTGCTACCTCAAACAGAGAAGGCCACAGAAAACATTGAAATAGAAGATCCAATAGGTGAGATGACATAGCTGTAGACCATAGATAATCAAAATTATTGCAATGCACATATGCTTGTGATACAAACAAAAGGTGCTTACACATTGGCTAAATATATCCTCATTAAAATGAACAGAAAGAAATTTCAAATTTGTAAGTAAACTCTGACAGTCAAGAAAAAAAGTCATAAAAATTGGAAGTAAACTTTGGTAGACATGTAGGTGAACTTAATTCATCTGACTTTATGCCTCTTGGCAGACATCAGGATCTCCCCTCCTGAATTTTGGACCACATCCATTACCTCCACATAAAACTAGACATCCTTGGTCTTCTGTGTTCCCATGCCATGATATGGTTATGCAAATGAAAATGAAGCAGTAATCATCTCCTTCTTCGTTGGCTGGAAGAATGCATGCTTAATATTTTGATACATGATATCAACTGTGTCTTCTGCTCTCATGGTTGAATATCGAAATCCATTATGGTGGGCCTCCAGAGTTCCTTTCATCTTTCAACCACTTCCACCAAATGTTGGCCTAATCCACATGTCTGCCAACCTAATTGGCTTTGTTTTTGAAATTTGAAGTTTCTCCTAAGTCACTAGTGTAGCTCTCTTCCTTTTCAGACTCTTTCATTGCTACATATCGTCTCTGGGATTTAATCATTTGTACCACATGGTTGATGTGCTTTGAATCCTTGCATCTAAAGGAAATTCCTTAGCATAAATACTACTAGGGAATTTCAATGTTGCCATTGTAGTTGGCATTAAATCCGGTACCTGCAACATTGAAAATTATCCTTATATAAGAATTCCCTCCATCTTGTTGGCTTGTAACACTCTTGATGGTGGCTACATGAAATTTTATTTTGATTCCTCTTCTACATCAGAGGGTTCATATCCTTGATCTAACTCTTCTAAATTATCAGAATCAGAATCACTAGCTTCCATATTCAAAAGTTCCCAACCACCATCTTCAATAAATTTATTTGGATCATCAGTAATACTCTTCAAAATTGGCCACTAGTTCAAGTTCATTTTGCTTTCATAATACTTTATATCCATGGAGTTCAGCCATTCCTTGATTCCATCAAGTGAAGATTCGGGAATGGCGTTAATGCAGAGTACATCTTGCTTGAAGTCTTTGAAAAAAATAGCCATTATATCAAATTCCTTTTTCCCAAGTCCTACTCTCTCAAGGTTAACAATCTCAATCTCTCTAATAGTGATTACCAAGAAAGGTAATTCCACCAACTCTACCAAATAGTTTACCATAGGAACAATAAAAGAAGAGGATTTGAAAGGAACTCCATGAAAACCAAGCTCTCTAAATGGTATATCAAACTCTAGTTCAAAATATTTTAGATGAGGTTGCTCCCATAACTCTCCTACTTGCTTGACAAATCCTTGAAACTCTGTATTGATTTTATTTTTCATGTCCCTCTCTTGTTGTTCTTCCTCAATTTCATCAGGATGATACATTGACCTTCTTTCCCCTCCTAAAGTTTGGACCACATCCATTATCTCCACATAAAAAGGGGCATCCTTGGTCTTCTTGGTTCCCATGGCATGACATGGTTATGCAAATGAAAATGAAGCAAAGTAATCATCTCCTTCTCCCCTGGCTAGAAGAATGCATGTTTAATATTTTGATACATTATATCAGCTCTCTCTTCTTCTCTCATGGTTGAATAATGAAATATATTATGGTGGGCCACCAGAGTTCTAGTCATCTTTCTTCCTCTTCCACCAAATGCTGGCCTAATGCACAAGTCTACCAACCTAGTTGGCTTTGTTTTTGAAAGCTAAAGTTTCTCCTGACTCACCAGTATTAGTTGTAACTTTTTTGAAATTTTATTATGGTATGTGCATTTTGATATGATGTAATATGATTATGCTTTCATCTCATATGTTGTAATATTAGATATATAACAAAAAAATAAATTATTGCATGAAATAAATAATAACTTTTCATTTTATATGTTTTTTTTTTTGTAGAACATAGGTCTTCCAAAAGATCAAGATGATCCTCAACATGATATAGATCCAAAAAATATTGGTTATGTCAGTATAGATCACATGGTAGAGAATGATGATGATGTAGATACGGAAGACACCAAGGCCAATGACAATGATGATGATGATGACAACGATGACGACGACGACGATGACGACGATGATGACGACGACAATGACGACGATGACGACGACGACGACGACGATGATGATGATGATGATGATGATGATGATGATGATGATGATGATGATGAAAATGATGACGATGGTGATGATGATGATGATGAGACACTTGCTGATAGTAATTAGTGACATTCATTATCATATAGACTACATCATTGTTGATATATCATTATGATGACTATTTTCATGGTTACTATCATATGTATCATTTTCATGGCCTAAAATACTATATTGTTGAGTTGTATCATATTGACATGTATCATTTTTACTAAATCATTTAGGCATGTATAATATTCACTTGTATCAATTTGAGTTACATAATTTGTCAATTTAATTTATATCATTTGTACATGTATTATTTTCACTTATGTTGACAGTTGGACATGTATCATTTTGACATGTTTTTGATATACTGGCATATTTAACTTTCACTTGTTTTAGTTATATATGATGATGATCTTTTCAGTATTGACTTGTCAATTTATATATATTAAAAGTGGTCAATGATTTTTGGATGGATATTTATTAAGTATGATGATTTTAATTTACTGCTCAAGATGGATGTTGTCAAATTCAATTAAATTACAGATATTTGACTCACTTGTTTTAATTATAGATGATGTTCATGTTACAATAATTATATTGTTATTTAATCATATGCGTTAAATAATTAAATTACTTACTCTATAATCATATGAGTTATTTAAGAGGCACGATATATTTAACTAATTAAATTGAAAAAAAAACATATTAAATTAATAAATGGAAGCAAAACAAGAAGCATTTTTACAAGAAAAAAAGGAAGCAACAATGGAAGCCAAACTAGAAGCAAACCAAAAGAAATCTTGGAAGAAAAATCAGAAGAAAACCTGGAATCAAATTTGGAAGTAAAACTGGTAGCAAACTTGGAAGCAAAATTGGAAGCAAAGATGGAAGAAAAACTAGAAGCAAACCTGGAAGCAAAACTAGAAGCAAAACCAGAAGCAAAAATGGAAGCAAAACCGGAAGCAAAAATCGAAGCAAAACCAAAAGAAAAATTAGAAGCAAAACCAGAAGGAAAACTAGAAGCAAAACTGGAAGAAAAACTAGAAGCAAAACGGGAAGCAAACTTGGAAGCAAAACCAAAAGAAAAACTGGAAGCAAAACCGGAAGCAAAACTAGAAGGAAAATTGGAATCAAAACTCGAAGCAAACCTGGAAGCAAAACTGGGAGGAAAACCGGAAGCAAATCTGGAAGAAAAACTCAAAGCAAAATTGGAAGCAAAATTGGAAGCAAAATTAGAAGCAAACCTGGACGCAAAACTGGAAGCAAAACTGGACGTCAAATTGGAAGTAGAACTAGAAGCAAAATATGGGAGTAGACATGGAAGAAAAACTAGAAGCCAAATTGGGCGCTAATGGAGGTGCTATGATTTTCTAGGGCTAAAGACGATGCTCAATCCGGTGCTAAATTCGGTAGAAAAGTTGATGAAAAATTTGACACCAAATTGACAATGCATGTTTGCGCTAGGTTGAGTGCCAGCCAAATTGTTCAGTTCATGTACTCAAAATACTCTAAAATATAGCACAAAATTCAGCACTAATTTCTTGTTGTGTTGTTGTGATAGTAGCTTCCAACAACCATGATCAACATATTTGAACCACACAAACATAGGACCAAAAATCAAACCAACCACAAAACACCTACAACCTTTCCTTTATAATTTTCTCAATATCCTCGACATATACATCCGATAACCTAGATCCATGGCATCAATGACAACAAAAAATAGTTGATAACTAGTTAACCAATTGACATCAATGACAACACCTTCATTCTTGCAACAATCTCCCCCTTTTTCATTGATGGCAACACATGATGTGAAAAACCATCAAAGACAACACACTAGATCTGAACACACTTTTCATGATTTTTCTTTCAATTTCTCCCCCTTAGTAGATAATCTCTTTCTTTTCACATCTTCCTCATTCCTCATCTCTCATCTCCCCCTTTGACATCAATCGAAAGGGGAAAGGATATTTTACATTGATTTCCCCTTTGACATTAATAACATAATACTTTTTCAATGACAACACATGAAACTACCTGCTCCCCTTGAGAGGTAGCCACCAAAACATCAATCCAGAAGAAATATAGATCCATAGATCCACCAGAATGATGCATCTCCATATATATCTAGTTCAAGAAAGGAGGGAAATGACCCCTAACTTCTCCCACAGATACTAAAAATTATTGTTAGGAAGAGCCTTCGTAAATTTATCAGTAATCTGATCCTTCATATGTACATACTCAAAACTTACTTCATTCTCCACAACCTTCTCTCTTGAGAAGTGATACCTGATAGATATATTCTTTGTCCTTGAGTGTGTCACTGGATTCTTTGAAATGTTAATCACACTTGTATTATTTGTAGTGTAGAAAATGGATCCCTTGACATTTTCACACTTGTTTGGGCCCTCCTTCTGGATTTTGGCTTAATGTTGCCTTGATTTAGTGTTGTAATGTGGATAAAACATTTGCATTAGGTCTTGGGCCCTTGTGAACTAATGGATTTTAATGGTACCATGCTAAAGCATTGTAAAGTGTTGTAACTCACTTTCACACTTTTCTAGGGTTTTATCAAATAACCAAGCATAATAAACACAATTTTAATCAAAATCAACTTTAATCTTACCTTATTTGGAGTTTTGTAAAGTGTTGTAACACACTTTCACAACTCTCTAGGATTGTCATTAATAATTAGGTATTTTTATGCTTTAATTGGCCCTATTTTTCATCCATAAGCCTCATTTATTACATTTTTTTGAGGATAATCCTGACACCAATTAGTAACCAATCATAATTCATGTGTTTCTAGCTTGTGTGGCCTAGATTTAGGGATCTGGGACTCATTCACCACCTTGGGAAAATGGGTTCCACTTGGATTTTTTGGCCCCAAACCAGTTTTCACACATTTCTAGACACTTTTGGTTTTTGGTCCCATACATTATGTCTAATGGGACTCATTTGTCACCTTGGGCGAATGAGTCCCATGTGACCAAAATTCAAATTTCTAGTGAGATTTTATTCTCTTAGATCTGATTTCGGCTTGTAGTGTTGTAATTTTGGGAAGTCTTGCACAATTGAGTATAAATATAGGGTTCTTTCTCTCATTTTCATACCTGGCATTTAAGAGAGTTCACAAGAGAATTTGAGCATTCACAAGTGCATTTCAGAGCATTCAAGGACAAATTATCAATCATTTTAGAGCAGCATTCAAGTGCCAACCATCATGTCAAGGATTTCATATGTCATGTTTGTTATTGTGCTAACAATTGTGATGTACGGTTTATAATTCAAGCAAGTATTTCAAGAAAGATCAACACCATTAAAGAAAGAGTCAAAAACCACATCCATTGGAGCCATTTGAAGCATATTTTTAGCACCTTATTGCTAGGGTTTGGTGAGTTGCAACATTGTCTTTTGTTCATTCATCATTATTCATTCATATTTTGTTTCATTTCAAGGATTAATTACCAAAAAGGGGTTTGACCAAGGCAAACCCCTATTCACTAACCCCACAACATTTTTCCCTCTCCTTTGTGTGTGATTTACAGGTTTAGGTTGCATATTGCATAAGGAGCAAGATTGGAGAAATTTGTCAAGTGATCAAAGTTTCCAAAGTTTTCATCAACCCTTGGAGAAACTTGGAGAAGATCTACGGGTGGCAATTTTTGGTTTTGGATCTGGAAATCAATCAAGAAGAGTAGAACAGGCTGAGAGGAACAAAATCAGGTCCTGAACTTCTAGAAAAGAAGAAGTGGACTAATTCACCACAAGTGGTGAATGCAAACCATTATACAGGCCTGGAAAATATTTTTACTAATTTGGATACCCTTTTGGTAGAAATCTATTCTTACACATTTTCCCTGAAACTGGACTGATTCACCTAGTCTAGCAAATGAGTCCCATTCAGCCCTTAAAACAGATTTTTCAGTGATTTTGACCTCCATTTTTTCCTTCTCCAATTTCCCAAGTGCACATTTTCCATCTTTATAGTTTTCTATTGCATTCCATTAATCTTTCTAGGTCATTTAGAGTTAGTTTGCATTCAATTAGGGTTTGGTTTTACATCTTGCATATCATTGTATTTTCCAAGTCTAAACTTGGTGGTGAACCCCTCATTAGATCTAATTCAACCTTTAGGAAAACCCTCTTGTAAGATCTTTTTCTCCCTTGCATTGAGATATCAAGGGTTTGTTCTTGATTGAAGTGTTTGAAGATTGTTCCTTTCCTTTTAGGTCCAAAACCCTAGAGGTAAAAGGAGAGACCCCCAATATTTTTTTCATTTCATTACCATAGAAGATAGAAATAGGATCATCATACACTATTTTGATATCTTTTAATGTTTGTTTTATCCATAAAACTTGTGTACAACAAGATGTAGCAGCAATATACTCAGCTTTAGTAGTAGATAGGGAAATTGAATCTTGCTTTTTACTGAACCATGCCACCAACTACAACAAATAAAGAATGCACCACCACTTGTAATTTTTTTGATATCTACACATCTAGCCCAATCTGCATCTATATAAGTACTTAATGTGAAGTTAGTATCCCTAGGATACCATAAGCCATAATCTAGAGTTCCATTCAAATATCTAAATATTATTTTAACAACAACATGTGTTTCCTTAGGATCTTCTTGAAGTCTAGTCACAAGATGAACATCATGCATAATATCCAATCTAGTAGTAGTCAAATAAAATAGTCCACCAATCATAGATCTGTATTTGCTCTGATCAGCCTTAGGTGAATCATCATCTTTACCTAATTTGCAAATAGTCACCATAGGAGTGCATACCAATTTGGAACCATCCATCCCAAACACCTTCAAAATATCTCTCACATACTTTGATTGTGAAATAAACATCCCTTTCTCTATTTGATTAATTTGTAGCCCAAGAAAGAATTTTGTCTCACCAAACATGGACATCTCAAATTCTTTTTGCATTTCTTCTGCAAACATTTTGCACATAGTTTCATTTCCTTCAAAAGTAATTTCATCAACATATATAACCACAATCAAGATTTTGTCATTTTTAATTTTAAACTACCAGGACCATTACCATATAACATTCTCTTGGGAAGACCATGGATTCATGATTTGGGAGAAGTTACTTCTACCTTACATCATTTTGTGAAGTTTGTTACTAACAATGAGGTGATCATAATTAAGGTTGAACCTAATTCTATACACCTATGTGAAATGACAAGTGTTGGTCAAAATTCAATTACACCTACTCTCAAAAATCTTATCCCTTTGTTATCTTCTAATGTGTTGACATCCACTCGAGCAATACCTATCACAAAGGATACTCTTGAGATAGATGTCCTTACGGAAGATCCTCTCGAGGTAGAGAATACTAAGTCTATTCCTTTTGATTCTTCTCCTAAATTGAATGTATGTCTAGGTGATGACTGGGGATCCTTGAACTTTACCAAATCTTATATAGGGGAGTAAAAATTAGATCCTATCTACCTAGAAATTCCAAAAAATTGATTCTCTTTTGTTAAAAATGATGGTTATGCATTTGCAAAGAGAGGTGATACTTATAGTATGGATTACACTCTTTACACTAATCCTCCCACACCTCAAGAATTTCAATCACATTATAGACCAGGATTCAATATTTTTCTAAATTTAGTTATCAAGGTAAAGGTTGTGGGTATAATGAACAAGGTATTAAATTCCCCTTAGATACTAATTCATGTAACTCTAAATTTGGTCTTGGATACCACCCCACAACCTCTAAGGTGAAACCATGGTTGAATGTCAACATGGTCTCCACCAAATCTCAATGTCTTAAATTGATTCATCTTGAACATATCAAAAGAAAGGTATAATCTAGGGAAGTTCCTCTAGATATTTTCTCTTCGGATGAAGCTCTAGAATACTTCTTAGGTTCCTATTGTGACTTACCTTCTTATCACCATAAACAATGATTCCCATATTGCTTGAATGGAATTGTTTTTGGATAGTTTGTTATAAGTTCTGATGAAGGGGCTCCTCTATCTAATGTAGATGATAGTGTCTTTATACATCATCTTGAATACAATAGTACTCTCCTCAAAGGGGATAAATATGATGTTTTCATTGATCCTAAATCTTTAGAGAAAGTGATTAAGATTGGAAAATGCCTCTCCTTAGAAGAGTCTCAACAAGATGTTGATTTATTACATTCTCATCTTGATATCTTCACTTGGTCATATGATGATATGCCCAATATTGATGAATCTATGGTAGTTCATAATATCGTTTTATGTCTTGATAACAAGCCCATGAAAAAAAATATTTGTATAATGAATCCCAAGGTTACTTTATTAGTTAAGACTGAGATAGAAAAGCTTTTAAAAACTGATTTTATATGTCATATTGAATATTCACCTTAGATACTAAATATTGTTGTCTTTAGTAAATCCTTAATTCTCATTGATTTAAATATATCTAGCTTCAGTGAAGCTCAATAAAGTTCTATAAAAGTGTATCTACATTTGACATATAATTGAAATTGATTGATAAAAAATTAACTAATTTTCACACATGTAAAACTTTTATCAACATTAGAACTAACTGCCAACTTTCACACATTCAATTATTGATTATTCTAACACTTTTCTCATAAACATCTTAGTCATTAGAAATTACCTGCAATATTTTAGGATTCCCAAACATAGGAAATTTTAACATGCAAGTCACTCCACCATCATTTGAAATCTAAAATTATACTTCAAAATGATATATTATTATTTTGAGACGCTCTATATAATATAGAAAGATAGTAGAGCAATTGCAATTTTAGCAGCTTGTTTACCTATCATATTTCAACTAAAATCTACAATAAGAAGTAGTTCCAACAGACCCTGATTCAAGTATGTCATGTGGAATTTAACTAGGTACACAATACCAATGGATCAGTATTATGTATTTTACCATTATATATTAGTCTGGGGGAAACTTAATTTAATCTATTAATCTTAAATTTGGTTACAAAACTATTTTGTGTTTTGTATGGTATAAATATTAGTCCATCAATCATTCATTTTGCATTATTGTGTGACCTTTTAATGAAATATTTGCAACAAACCTACAAAAATACCATTGTAGTTGCTATCGTCATGTTATACACAACATTCCATGACCATTGCATTCAAAAATTTTGCAAGGTTCTTCCATCCAAACACAAAATGTTGCAAGGTTGTTTTGTTTGAACATGTAATGGCTTCTTGCAACTATGGTTTGAAATATGTTGATGAACTTAGATCGGTTTACAAGATGCAAATTATATTCCATGCCAATAAATAAAAAATAAATCACTACACATAAGAATGAACATGCTATTGTAACATAAACTACATAATATTGAGTAGGTTATAAAATAAAGTATGTTAATTTAAGCTATTTTCTATTACAGTTATTGGATTACATAGGTCAAAAATTGGTTGAAAAGTTACTTCGGGTATGTCTAAAACAAAGTCAATACAAGGAAAGAAGTCCAGTTCAGTAACTAAATAAATATAATCTTAGAGAATATACCCTATAATTGTTACACCAAATCCCTAACACATGTCTACCTGAGCTATGGGCTGCCTTATTGTGGTTCCAAAGATTTGAAACATGGACAATCACTTACAATCGTGCTCAATTAGTTTAACAAAATAATCCTTTGAATGATTTATCTTAATTAATGGTTTTACATAGTGTGTAGGGTTTGGTTTTAGGGTCTAGGTTAAGCCCTGGCCTTGGTTTTCCTATGAGTTAGAATACATGTGATGTGTACTTGGATCTCTTATTGGCATTATGGACAATTACTTTAGCCGAATTTGTTTTGTGATTTCATCTCAATGTTCTCTATCCATTACAACATTTGTAGGCCTTATTGTAGTGAGGAGATTTGGACCTATGTTACACTCTTATAAGTGTTATCCACTATCAATTTATCACACCTTATGAAAATTCAATTATTTCCAAGAAGCTTAGAGGCTTTGCAAGTGAGGTTGAAGTTGAAATGGAATGAAATATCCTATATGGTTATTTTGAAGATCTCTGTATTATAAGAACAACAATATTGTCAACCTTGCAACTATTATAGATTCAAACTTTCCTTTCTATAAAAATTCATTTTTTTTTCTAATTATTTTGAACAAAACATTGGAATAATTTTAGGAAATTATCCTTGCACTTCATAATTATTAAAGATGCAAAAAATTTCAACCTATAGCCTAGCTATCCTCCCAGATTTAAATGGGAAAGAGTTCCAATCATCTAGAAAAATTGATTTTAAGATTTAGGCATAGCATGGAAAAAATCAATGTCAATACTCAAAAATTACACAAGAAAATCACAAATCTTTCAAGGAAAAAATGAACTATAATTCATTGATATGGTATCCATCCACTGATACTGTGATAGAGAATACATTTCAGTGATGTTGGGTCCCACATGTTGAACACCTTGCCAATTGTTACCACAAGGATCATCTGCACTTTGAGCCCATCTTGTAAGGGGCAAGGATCCTAGGTTTTTATATAGAACATTTACAACATACTCTGTAGAAAAAATAGCACAATATAAAGTTAGCCACAAATCAATTTCAACATAATTTGTAGAAATATGCAATTTCCTACACACAATCTTCTAAACTAATTCTAACAAGTGCTATTAAATTCAATAGACTGACTAAATCCAAATCTCATCTATTATGAACATCAAGAGTTAAAATAGATTAGTTAAATTTTATACATTTATAAGAGCAACCTTGTCTAGAACAAATATTTGAACAACCATAATACTCACCCTAGCAAGATTGAAAAATTTGATGCACATCTCCAATAAGCTTGGTGGTGGCTGATGAAACCTACCCCAAACATGGTGTACATTGTAATTTATTATGTGAATAATTATACCAAAAATTATATCAAGATACAAGACAATTTAAGCTAATCTAATGTTGTATTTAGGCATGGATAGCTAGGGTGTCAGAAAATCTAAATGCACAGAATAATGGAGATTTGCTGCTACATTTCCCAATCAACTAGGAATACAAAAAACTCAAAATGTGGAAGCACAAGGAGACATGCAACTTTCGTTTGTATTCATTAAAGCTGGAAATGATAATACAAAAGGAAAAAAAAACATGAAACTCAGAAAACTAAAATCAAGCTACAAATTACAATTTTCTGGGAGCCTTCAGGAGCTGCTCAACCAGACTGCTAACTTTCAGGAGCTTCTAGGAGCTCATTGTCAAAGCTGCATAGAGCTCATTCCGGAGAAATCACTACTTAAACACAAAACAAAATACAACTTATGTTGTTCAGGATATACCGGGAGCTTACACAAAAAATTCTTCACATAGATTGTTGCTACAAAAAGTTCTTCCAACTGACAGAACTCGCTTCCTTCATTCCTTTTGTCTCTTCAACATTCCCTCTAAAATTTGAAATTACCTACCACCATTACTTGAAAATTCAAAATGAGCTACCACATTTAATTCTAGAGCTGCTAGGAGCTACAGGGAAGATCCCCCAAAATCAAAAGGAGCTCCTAATGGGTAGGTGAGACAGCTAGGGATCTGATGTGAGAGTAGGAGGCTTTAGGAGCAATAAATTTTCCAACACTTCCCCTTGGTCCTGAGCTGAAAAAACAAGATCAACTCTAATCCAACTCAACAATTCCCAATCTGCTCCTTATGCACTCAAAATCGCCCCTCCTCAAAGGTTTGGTCAATATGTTTGCTAGTTGTTGCTTAGACCTACAAAATTTCATTTTAATTTCACCATTTTCAACCAATTCTCTAATAAAATGATAAATAATTTCAATGTGCTTGCTTCTTCCATGAAACACAAGATTTTTCGTCAAAGCTATCGATGAAATATTGTCACAAAAGATTGTTGTTCCATCTTCTTGTTCTTCTTGTTAGCCCACAATTGTCGTTGCACCAAAAGATCAACCTGTTAATGCCCGATACAACCGCTAGAGTTAATGGATCCAAGGGAGGTGGTTAAGCCATGTCACAAATCTCAAGGGGAGTGCTGACCATCTGCCAATAATCTCCCCCTTAGCGTTACCCGAGGGAATTCAAACCTGGCACCTTTGGCTCTGATACCACTTGTTGGAAAAATAAGGATAGACAAATGAGAGGGGGTGAATCAGTTCTCACAAAATTTAAAACTTATTTAACCTTATCAACCTTTAATCTCATATTTGATGAATAACAGTGAAAGCATGAATCAACAACACATCATAAATACACACAACACCAATATTTTTGCGTGGAAACCCTATTAGGGGAAAAACCACGGTGGAGGTTAATCCACAATTTATACCCTATTAAAAGTATAAGAGAAATGAATAAGGAATGCACATGCATTTAGACACACTACCTAGAGCTCACTGCTCAAAAGGGAAGACTCACTTCCTTACATAAACATTCAGATTAAATCCATCTGATGAGGCTGAACTAAGAAATTAGCTTCTTCAAAAGCCTGAGGATAGTTATAGTTAGGCACATAAATACTTCTTCACGCTTCACTCAAACTTCTTCACACTTTTATTTGCAATTGAATGATCTGTTCTTTATTCATACATATCTCACACACACTTTTCATACATACACCTCAAATAAAGAAAATAATCGCTCTTATATATTCGCTTCATAAAATTACATCAACAACTATGTCGGTTAGAAATAAATAATAGATGAATACAAATTGTCGGCCCAATTCATGAACAAATCTCAATGCGTACCAACCTAAGTTAGTCACAACATAATGAAGACCTAAAATAACATCCTTGAATTTGAAAATAAATCAAAAATTAATCCATAAGGATTTGCAACATGCTACAACCATCATGTCGGCCAAGAACATGAAAACTCGAACATGCAAAGGAAAAATATTTGATCACGAACACATCGATCAATGTGGATGTATTACAATGTTAGAGTATGATTTAGAAACATCAATGAACATCATAGGAGCATACACAACAATTCAAATTCTTAGAATTAAATTCTCTTCTTCCAGAAACACCTGCTAGAGTAACTGAATAACTGTAGGAACACATAAACTCATAACTTGCTCCAATCTTGATGCGCACCTTTGAAACTTTCAAAGAATATACTAGATAGGCTTAGCAACAAACCCTTTAATTTGAAAATTTTGAATACCAACTTACTAAACTTTCCACCACTCTAATATTCACAGCTTCACAGACTGCTTGCAACATATTTATTATAATTTTCTCAATATCCTCGACATATACAACCTTGAAAGCACCAATGCTAATAGTGTTGACATCAATGACAACCACATATTAGAAACACAACCATAGCATCCAACAATCTCCCCCTTTGGCATTGATGGCAACACATGATGTGAAAAAACCATCAACACAACTAGCTCTTCTCCAACAGTCTCCCCCTTGGATATTGCACTCTTCTCCTCTTTTCTTAACTTGAATTTTCTCCCCCTTTCTTCCTCAAAGGTTTTTCACATTACTCTTCTCCCCCTTTGACATCAATGGAAAAGGTATACAAGCTCTGAACCACATATCTGAATTATCTGACTACTCCCCTTGAGTAGCAACCACCATAACATAAATCTGAAACAAGATCTGACTGTAAGTGCACGGATTGATGGAAAGACTTGCATCTTAGTTCAGATTAGGAGGGTAAATTACCCCTAACTTGCGTCTGAGATACTCAAAAGTATCTTTATGCAACGACTTAGTAAATTTGTCTACAATATTTTCCTTAGTAGGCGCATACTCACGTCTGACTTCTTTATCATTCACTTTGACTCTCAAAAATTGGTACTTGATAGATATATGATTTATATTTGAATGTAGCACCAGATTCTTGGAAATGTTTATGGCACTTGAGTTATCAAAAAATATAGCAATAGGCTCATCATACTCAATTCTAAAATCTCTCGGCATCTACTTCATCTATATTACTTGAGTACAATTGTTTGTAGCAGCAATATATTTTGCTTTAGTAGTAGATAAGGAAATGGAATTTTTCTTTTTACTTAGCCAAGACACCAACTTCTTCCCCAAGAAGAATGCACCACCACTAGTACTTTTCCTATCATCCATATCTCCTACCCAATCCGCATCTGTAAAGGCATTTAAAGTAAGATCATCATCTTTAGGATACCATAGACCAAAGTCAACTATCCCTTTCAAGTATCTAAAAATTCTCTTTACTGCAGTGACATGTGATTCCTTCAGATCAACTTGATATCTAGCAACCATGCATACAACATTCATGATGTCTGGTTTGGTCTAAGTCAAATAAAGCAATCCACCAATCATTGAACTGTACCTTATTTGATTAGCCTTAGGAGAATCATCATTCTATGTTAACTTGCATCTGGTTATCATGGGTCTACCTATAGGCT
Source organism: Sequoiadendron giganteum (assembly GCA_007115665.2). Taxonomy (NCBI): domain Eukaryota; kingdom Viridiplantae; phylum Streptophyta; class Pinopsida; order Cupressales; family Cupressaceae; genus Sequoiadendron; species Sequoiadendron giganteum. Next base: position 115,558,869 of record CM021100.1, read on the forward strand.
TTGAGTCTTCCATGCCAAACTTTTTTTAGTAGCTCTCCTACATACTTGGACTGAGATATAAAGATTTCATCATCTAACTGAGTAATTTGTAACCCCAAAAATAATTTCAGTTCTCCAATCATTGACATCTCAAACTCACTTTTCATTTCATCAACAAACTTCATACATAAGTCATCATCACCTTCACAAATGATGTCATCAAAAAAAACTTCAATAATCAACTCTTTATCCTGATCCATCTTGAAATACATATTACTGCCAGTAGTACCTTTATTGAATCCAAGCTTCAACAAAGATTCTTCTTAGCTAAATAGCTTGACATGCTACTGCATTTGTTGCTATATACTTAGCCTCAATTGTTGATAGAGAAACTATGGTTTGTTTCTTGGAAGCCCATGAGATATCTCTCAAACCCAAATGAAACACATAACCTGATGTGCTCTTCCTATCATCTAAACTTCCTACCCAATCACTATCCATGTATCCAACCAACCCAAACTTATTTGCTGCTATGTAACAGATAGCATATCCTTTGGTGTCATTCACATACCTTAGGATTATTTTACCCGCTTGCCAATGGGTGTCTCTTGGAGCCTCCATAAATAGGGAAATAAGAATCACTCCATGCATTATATCTGGCCTAGTTGCATTCAAGTACATCAAGCTTCCAACCAAACTTTAATACATGGTCGGATCTACATTGCTGCTGCAATCTTTCTTGCTCAACTTTAGACATATAGATGTTGGTGTTGGGGCAAGCTTTCTTTCAAGCATCCTAAACCTCTTTGGGATCTCGGCTGCATACTTTTCTTGAGAGATTAAAATACCATCATGCATTTATTTTACTTCTATGCCTAGAAAATATCTCAAGAGACCTAAATTTTTTATTTCAAACTCTTTTTTCATGGCCTCTTTAAATCAGCAATGAGGAAATCATCATCCCCAATAAAAACAAGATCATCTACATACAAGACAACAATCAAAATCTTACCATTTTCTGCCTTGATGTAAAGAGTAGGCTCACCATCACTTTTGCTAAAGCCATTTCTCTTCAAATATGAGTCAATCCTATTGTACCATGCTCATGGAGCTTGCTTCAGCCCATAAAGAGCTTTCAGGAACTTATATACCTTGTGTTCTTCACCCGAAACTTCATATTCAAGTGGTTGCTCCACATAAACTTCCTCTTTCAACACTCCATTTAGGAAGGCCGACTTCACGTCCATTTGAAACACCTTCCATTTGTGTTGGGCTGCAATTGCTATGACTTCCCGCATCGTCTCCATCATTTCAACATGGGCATATGTCTCATCATAGTCTCTCCCAAACTATTGTTTGTACCCCTTAACTACCAAACGTGCCTTATGTCGCTCTATGCTTCCTTCGACATTGCATTTGCTCTTGTAGACCCATTTCACCCCAATAACTTGGTTGTTGTGAGGCAAATTAGTTAGCTCCCATGTGTTTTTCCTCTCTATTGCATCTATATCCTCATCCATGGCCTCACACCATTTATCCTCTTTCAAAACATCCTCAAAATAAATCGGATGATTATAAGAAAATAGTGCAAAATTATGTTCTCATCAAAATCTTCATCATACCCTTCATCTTGGTAGATCTCATTTAGAATATTGGTCTTCTTTGGAATTAGGAAGGTGAGATTAGGGTCTTAACTTTCGCTATTGTTGCTACTCTGCTGAATAAGCTAGTTCAAGAGCTGTCAGGAGCTTTTAGGAGCCAATCTTTTGGCTGGCTGTGGCTGCTTGCCTTTTTGTTTGTTCATTTTAGGAGTTGTCAGGAGCTCTCTATCTGTGACTATCTTTCTAATTATCTACCTTCTTCAGGAGTTGTTAGGATCTGACTCGAACTCTCTCCAACTGAGTTATGTGACAGTCTATTTAACTACCTATTTGTTTTAGGAGATTTCAGGAGCTGTCAAGAGCCGATCGTTTTTGCTGCTTCAAGATCTTGTTGATCTTCTTGTTCATCTACTTCATCATCCTGAACTATCGATAGCTTTTTGAGAGTTGTCAAGATCTATTGGCCCATCCCATGACTCGTCCTTTAAGAATTCCACATCTCTACTAATGACCATTTTCTTGGTGATCAGGTTATACAACCTATAAGGTTTGGACTCTTCATTGTAGCCTATGAAAATGCAGTTCTCACCCTTGTCATCAAATTTCTTCCTCTTTTCTTTTGACACAAGTGCATATACCACACACTTGAATGCTCTCAAGTGCTCAACTGTCCACTTGCATTTTATCCATGGGGTAAATGCAAGAAGATGAGTCCACGAAACGTGGAAATTTGTGCCTTAGGCAAAAAAATTAAATCGACTTGCAAAAAATGGGATCCCGTTTAGCTTCAGGATCTCGAGCCTAAATTCTAAATAGGATCCCATTTTTTTATAAATGAGATCCCATTTAAAAAAAAAACGTTTTTGGAAAATTTTCAAAACGGGATCCCGGTTTGAAAATTGATCTGCTTTTGAAATTTTCCAAAAACAAAGATCCCATTTTGAAAACTTTCAATTTTAGAAAAATTTCCATTTTCAGCAACTTTTCAAAATGGGATCCTGTTTTGACAACTTTCTATTTTTGGAAACTTTCCGTTTTTGGCAATTTCTAAAACGGGATCCTATTTCGTAGAACCATAAAACAAATTATTTTATGAAATGGGATCCTGTTTTTTAAAATATGAATTTTTGGTCAGGTTTTTGACTTTTTTTTTGGTTTAGGAAATGGCTTGGGGATCCGAACCTAAGCTTTGGACTTGGTTTGACTTGCAAGTTGAAGGTCATGTCAATGTGACAGGAAAATAGTGACTTTGGACATATGTTTGAAGACCTATTTTGAAGAATTTTTTAACAAAATTAAAACCCATTATAGATGAGACAGTGCATATTTCAAATATGTATTTTTTTAACAATTTGATGATTTTTTCCATTTTTCAATTAATTTATGATGAAACTGGTCCATAAACTTGAATTATCAAGGTTTTTTAGTATATTAATAACTTTTTATTAAAATAGTTTTTCGTAAATCGAATTGCATCAAAACGCACTTCAGACAATTCTTTTCAATTTTAAAAAAACTCAAAAAATGATAAGTTTAGGTCATCTTATGTGTGACGTACTTGACATTTTTTTCAAAACAACAAATATAGCCAATAAGAATTTAATAAAAAAAATATTCAATAAAAAATTACGAAAAAATATTGAAAATGTGCTTCAATGAGTTACGAATATTTTCCCAAGAGGATTTAGAAAAATATGATTATTTAGTTCAAAATATGGATGGTGTACACATGCTTGGTATGCAAAAAAAAGTGACTTTTAAATAGTGGTTTTTAGAAATGCCTATTGAAAATCAATTTTTATCATCTGGGTATTGAAATAAATTACATATTTGAAAACTAGACTCCGAGTAATACATTTTATGATTAGTGACTTTTTCCAAGATTCCATCTCTAAGTGCTTCAAATTTTAAGGTCAAATGTGACAAGTTCTGAAAATCAAGGAAAACACTTCCACTTTTTGGCCAAAAAGTGGACTCAACTTCTTGCACACACCCCATGCCTCTTGTGGGATTTTGTCACAGACCGCCTTTGTTGGAATTCTATTTATCTGATACACAACTATTTCTACAGCCTCTCCCCAATATTTAGTTGGGATTCCTTTTGCTTTCATCATGCTCCTTGTCATCTCTACGATGGTCCTATTCTTTCTCTCAGCCACTCCATTTTGCTGCGGAGTATAACTGACTGTTAGCTCCTTCTTGATGCCATTTTACCTACAAAAATTCACAAAATTATTGGAGGTATACTCTCCTCCTCGATCTGACCTTAGGACCTTGATCACATGTCCACTCTCCTTTTCAACCCGGGCCTTAAACAACAAAAACTTATCAAATGCTTCAGTCTTATGCTGCAAAAAATAGACCCATGTCCTACGGTTGAAATCATCAATAAAGGTCATAAAATATTGGCTTTTACCAATAGACATGATTTTCATAGGGCCTACCAAATCCATGTGCACCAGCTCCAATGGTTCTCTTGCCCTTGTAGAGTTTCCCAATTGAAAGGGATACCTATATTGCTTGCCTAAAATGAAAGCCTCACACCTAACATTAGGCTCTACTATTCTTGGCAAACCATCAACCATTTTGTTCTTGGACAAAATATTCAAACCAACAAAGCCTAAGTGTCCATATCTGAGATGCCATAGCTTGGAGGGGTCTTGAATGGTGCTCCTGAGGGCTATTGATTGTACTATTGTACATTTTTCATTTATGAGAGGTGCAGCTACGAACTGAGATGAGAAACACATCCCAATATTCAAAGGAAATATCTGGTTCTTTGTCATTTGAATTTTTGCAAACACTTTCGTCCTCTCATTCTTGTCATAAATGATGCATTTGTTAGTGTAATTAATATTTAATCACACTTGCATAACTTTACTTAGGTTGAGCTAATTTTAGGTCAACATTAGGGTTGCATACTTTGCTTTTATAAAGCAAATCATCTCATTGTAATATTGAATTCCTGAATATATCATTTTGCACATTCGCATGCAAAGCTCTACTTTTCTGATGTTTTCTCTTTTTTGGAAGGTGTTTAGGTTTGCATGTCTGATCTAGGGTTTCTAACATGGTATCAGAGCCTTGACATGCAGCCCCTTCTCAAATTCTGGAGAAAACCATTGCAGATTTCGTTCGGGGTTCCTCGAGGATTTTATGCCTTGAGTTCATTTATGTAGGGTTTTGGATCAGATCAGGCCTCACCAATGGATTCAGAGCACTGGAAAAAGTCAAGTTTGGCTTTTATTTTGTAGATTTTGGCCATGATTTGCCAGATCTGTAAGGGTTTCAAGTTTGGTATTTTTTTGCAAGTTCTGGAGGTCGCCATTTTTTTGAAGCATTTTGAGCAGAAACGGAGGTCACCATTACATTCGCAGTGGCCAAAAACCCTAAGATCTCCTTTCGTTTCGTCGATTTTGGTGAAGTTGATCCGGAAGGCAAAAAAATTTTGCTAGGGAAGCTGTATGGCCTCCCCAGCATGCATTCCGAGGCACTTTTTCTCACGAAAATCGAGAAAAAAAAAATGCGTCAAAGTTCGCGCCGCCAGTTCAAAAGCTCGCCGCCACCGCCACGCCACTGGGCAGTCACCCAGCAGCCACCACCGCCGGTGTCTCCACTGGTCCGCCGCCTCCCATCCAGCTCTGCCCGCCAGCGCTCAGCCCCCGTGGGCTCCAACTCCTCCAGCCACGGTCATATGGGGGACCGGGCGCTATGTGCCCAGCCCCCGGCCCCTTCTGCTTCATCTATTGGTCATATGGGGGACCTGGGGCTCCACTCCAGCCCCCTGTCCGCTAGCCCCTGGTCGCATGCAGGACTAGGGGCCGAAATTTTTTAGCCCCCTGGGCTGCCTGCAGGTCTTATTGGCCTTTCTGGAGCACTTTCACAAAATCGGGCATAACTTTTGCATACGGAGTCTGTTTTTCACAAACGAGATACCGTTGGAAAGCTAATTCTTGCGCCGATCTATTCAATATTTTATTTTTTCTATATTTTTCTCTAGATTTATTTTGTAGGTCTTTGAACTCAGATGTTGTTGTTTTCACTCTGGAGGGCATATCTTTTGACTCGGTGATCCTTTTTTCGCCATTCTTGCGGCATTGGAAAGCTGGTTCAGTCCTCTACACAGATGTGAGCTATTTTTTAATTTTATATTTATGCATGTTAGGAATTATCTCCTTTTGTAGTTATTGGGGATTGTAATAAACAAACTGATATAAAATTCCATCAGGGGGGTTTCTTGCATAATAATCTTCATTGTGTTTTGATGACAATTCACATGGGTTGTAATCTGGTTTCTTAATTTTTTATTGGCCATATTTTGTCTTAGCTTGACACATACTAGATTCATTTTGGTTCACACTTTAGATTGAGAGCCTATGGTTAGTGATCCGCATCGGATTCATCTCAGTTTGAGGGCCACTAAATTTGTGGTTATTGTTCTCGAGTCTGTATGGTACTTTTTCCCATGGAAGAGTTTCAGTCTCAGTTTTGACATCGGCATCAAGATTCACGGCTTCCAGATTATGTCATCATCATATCATCTACTGTTGCTTTATGGATTCTAGGGTTGTTCCAGTTTGGAGTGTTCGAGTGTTCCGTGGCATCGGGTCTGCTGTCACATTATTATGATTCTGATATGGTTTCTTGTAGACAGAAGTATCTTTCCTTGCTTTCCAAATTGTGGTTCCAGTGTTACTCACAGTGTTCTTCTAGTGCTTCTTTGCAACAGTCATCTCATTGTAGGGGGGGTTGTCCCACTGGGTTTTTCCTTCTCTACCTCATTATTGCATTTATACATGGATACCTGATTAGGCCTTGTTGCCGGGACCCATTCATGCTTTCTTGCATTCATCTTAGTTTTAGGTGCATGCTTATTTAGTCTCCCTAAGTTGCACTTATGGGGGGGTGTTAGTGTAATTAATATTTAATCACACTTGCATAACTTTACTTAGGTTGAGCTAATTTTAGGTCAACATTAGGGTTGCATACTTTTCTTTTATAAAGCAAATCATCTCATTGTAATATTGAATTCCTGAATATATCATTTTGCACATTCACATGCAAAGCTCTACTTTTCTGATGTTTTCTCTTTTGTGGAAGGTGTTTAGGTTTGCATGTCTGATCTAGGGTTTCTAATAGCATTTACACTTCTCCATCAACACTTTATATCCATTTTGTATCAGCTATCCAACACTCATGAGGTTATGCTTTAACCCAGGTGCAAAATATATATTTTTAACCTCCTTCTCACCTTTCTTGGTGTAGATCATGATAGATCCTTTGTCCTTTACTGGAACAAATCCATTGTTCCCCATTATTATCTCTGATTTTACATTCTTATCAATGAAAGAAAAAAACTTTCATTACCACTCATGTGGTTGCTGCAACCACTCTCCAAATACCAGACTTCGGGGCTGCCTTCTTCACTAATGTTGCACATAATGAAGGTTGTGGATTGATTGCCTTCAACCACATTCGAATCAACCACATTTTCATTTTGTTTTGGTTGATTATTGTGCTTTTTCCAACACTCACTTGCATAATGACCAAATTTATGACAGTAGTAGTGTTCAACATTGCTTTTGTCATTCCTCTGATTCAAACTATTTCTCTTCATGCCTCTTCAGGAGTTGGTATGTGAGTTATTTGTTCTCTCTTCGCTGCTTGCATGTCTTGAGCTTTCTCCTCCATCATTTCCTTGTCCAGATCTGCTTCTACCTCTTCGGGAGTTGTTTTTACCTCTCCCCCTTCCTCTTGCATTTGACTGAGCTTTAAAAGCTTATTCTTAGGAAGAAGTAGCATACTTATTTAGGTGTTGCTCATGGGTTTGAAGAGAACCCATCAACTCATCCACCATCAAAGTAGAGAGGTCATTTTCCTCTTCAATAGCAATGATGATTGCATCATACCTCATGGGTAAACATCTGAGAATTTTTTTTACAATCTTCTGCTCCTCCATGATTTCTCCATTTGTTCTCAACTGGTTTATCAAACCAGAGAACCTTGTGTGAACGTCTAAAATATGCTCATTGTCCTTCATTTCAATAGTCTAAAAATTTCTTCGAAGTATCTGGAGCTTCACCAATCTGACCTTATCAGTCCCTTTATAACTAGTTTGGAGGATTTCCTAAGCTTCCTTTGCATAGTTAGTTGTTGCTATTCTAAGAAAAATGGCCTCTGTCAAGGCTACTTCTATCAAACTCAATGCCTTAGCATCTTTCCTCATTTGCTCCTTCAACTAGGTCTTTTGGTTGTTTGTGAGAACTACATATGTTGCAGGATCAGTTACATCATTGAACCCACTGATCACACTCCCACAAATCATTTGCAACCATTATGGTTTTCATCTTCTTATCCCAAACATCATAGTTTTGTCCATTAAAGGATAGTGGCTGCTGCCAACTCTTCCCTTCATCTCCAATGGTGTCTCTTACAAAAAAAATTAATACCTAAAAAAAAAATTCCCTAACCCACAAAGAAATGGGGCCTATGGATCTCATACCATGTTAGAAAATCTAAATGCACAGAATAACGTAGAGTTGCTTCTTTGTTTCCCAATCAACTGGGAATACAAAAAACTCAAAATGTGGAAGCACAAGGAGAGATGCAACTTTTGTTTCTATTCATTAAAGCTGGAAACGACAATACAAAAGGAAAATAAAACATGAAACTCATAAAAATAAACTTAAGCTATAGATAACAAATTTTTGGGAGCCTTTAGGAGCTGCTCAACCAAATTGCTAACTTTCAAGAGCTTCTAGGAGCTCCCTATCAGGAGCTACGCGGAGCTCATTCAGGAGTAATCACTGCCCAGACACAAAACAAAATACAACTAATGTTGTTCAGGAGCTTCTAGGAGCTCACACATAAAATTACTCACACAGACTGTTGCTGCAAAAACTTCTTCCAACTGACAAAACTCACTGCCTTCATTCCTTTTGTCTCTTCAACATTCCCTCTAAAATTCAAAATTACCTACCACCATAAATTTAAAATTCAAAATGAGCTACCACATTTAATTCTGGATTGTCAAGAGCTATAGGGAAGATCCCCAAAAATAGAAATGAGCTTTTGATGGGTAGGTGAGATAACTGGGGGTCTGACGTGAGAGCAGGAGGCTTCAGGAGCAATAAATTTTCCAACATGAGGTAGGGGAAGGCTTGTAGAATCTATTTGGTTGTATATTTTTAACAAACTTACTATGGTAATTAAGTTTTAGAATTTTCACGAAATAAGTTCACTCATGACACTAATCCATTAAAACTATCCAAACAATTATGGTGTACTACAACCATTTGGTTGGTGTGTAGATAACCACTTTTTTAATAATAGAAACCAATAGCCAATGTAGATTTTTGTGTTCATTTTTTTATTACACTACAACAAAAATTAAAGAAGAGTAAATGTATCAATGTATTTCCTGCATTAGAGAAGGAAAGATTCTACCATGAATTTGTTGAACAAGGATGGAGACAACACTTGCCCACTTTAACTTCAACTTCTTTAATCAAGTAGCCATTTAGAAAGGAACTAGAAATTTTCTACTAATATCCATACTCATCTACCCTATTGAAGTTGATTGTTTATTCAAACGAGATATTTGTGTGCTTTCTTATGGCTAGTTTAATATACATTTTTTTATATCTTGTATGTTTTTTGGCCCCTTTCTTCAAATTTCATCTTTGTTAGCCCCTTTGAATTATGAATGCCTGTTGAGAGTAAATAATATGGTTGGGTTTCAAGTAAAATTCTTGACATGATTATCAATCTATTTTGCTAGGCTTTGTCTACATGTTATGTTTTGAAACATCTTTTTTTTGGTGAGTAGGTGGACATAGAATTAGCATAGGAACAAGAATTTAGATCAAGAGAAAATATTAGTATGTTCTCGTTATACTATAAATAGAACCAAGTGGGAGAATTTTTTTCACTACATTTAAATTGGGCATAAAAGTGCTTGACTAGTAACAAAGTTAAAATAAGTTGGTTGGTGCTAAATAAGCATCCATTGCCTCTAGTTGTACTGATATGAATGACCTAATTTGTGAAAGGAGGTGGTCTCAGACAATGATTTTGAAAAGGAACTCAAGCTAGAAGTCACTCTTGCAGGCGAAATTGGTGTTACTATTATCACCAAAAAGTCCACCCTTACCAAGTTGCAAAACTTGACCTACTAGTGAAACATGGGATAACTCCCCTAATTGAGGGCTCATAATGTGGGATTTAACCTCTAGAGTGAGATGGTTCTCTAGGTGTTCACCTATCCTAACTTAAACTACTACTTTTTCTAATGGAAAAGGATAGAAGGATGAGATGAATTGAAATCTAACTATGTGGGCGATGCACCTAAATGTTTACAACTTTCTTATGCTATTTTGACACATAATATCTTAGTTATTCAACTATTTTTCACACAACTCAAAGGTATAACATGCTAATGCATAAGTATTTCACAAAAAGTTCAATGTTTATAGATTTAAGAAGGAAAACTTAGTATGTTGCAATGTTTACAAATTAATAGTGTAAATCTCAGCTACATAACTTGTGAGTTGTATAAGACATGTTTATTTGTTTAAAAGGTGCTTGAATGAGATAGCATATTGGAAGATTTGCACATAAAAATCACAAATATATACATCAATCATCCGTATACACACAAGAAAATAGTTATTGAGAAGGAAATAATCACAAAATTTCATTGAAAAAGTGTTCTTACACCTTACACAAGTCTGAAAATGAGCTTCATGTGCTACTCTTGCTAGAAAGAACTTTGAAACAAGTTACAATACAGTAGATGAGAATAGATAGAACTCAATTTATGAGTTACATTACATCATATGAACTGAAATAACTTTTTACAAGTTATAATGCTTTGCCAAAAATGCAAGAACTAACTAAAATTTGAACCTAAGTGTGCCTTTTGAGCATACAAGTTTTCCTAATTATTAGTAACTACTTAAAATAGATAGATGACATGTGTCACAATTTGAACAAGTCACAATTCTCCTTGAATTGATTACTTCTTCTCCACTTGGGTGCCTGAAACTATTTTCCTTGTTTGACTCCACCAAAAACTTCAAGTTTGGATAGAAGAATGTTGACCCTTTCAACTACTTTTGTCTCATTTTATGTTAAAGAGATTCTTACTTGTTTGTTGACTCCTCCTAGATCTCTTTAGCTGCTCCATAAATGTTCTTTTACTTCATCAAACTACTCCAACATGAAAATAGGGCATGTGTTTTATGAGTTTTTTGAAGTGGAAAATGATTTCTTGGGGTGTAGGATAAGGTTTATGAATACTTCATTAAATAGTAACTTTTCCCCTATATTTGCAAATTATCCCACTTGACTATCCATTTGCTTCATAGGTCCATGTTTTTACTTATGATTTCACTCTTAGATTAAACCCTCTTTATTTCCTAACTCTGCCCCTTAAGCTCCATAAGAACTTGGAGATCATTCAAACCCAGTGTTTCTTCTTGAAATACTGGCCTAATCTACAAGTTTTCCATCCTGATTGGTCTTCCATATCACTTCACAGACTCTGTGAGCTTCCTTATGAACTACTTCTTGTCACCTTTTTCCATATGTCATGGCAGGGATAACTTGCCACTCAATATCATTGTGGAGTGACCTATTCAAGGATTGTCTCCTTTGATACTAATGCATGATTGTGCTATCTTTCCTTATGTTACAATAGGTATTCCTATATACAAAGAAAAAAAAAAAATTTAGTATCACTCAAAACTAATTCACTGTACTTTATATCACTCCCTTGCATAGATCTATGGACTGCCATTACATCCTCTTTGATGACTTTTCAAAGGCATATGACTATCATTCACTATCATTCACATTGTGATCTTTGGATTGTCATGTTTATTTGGATTTCCATATTTATCTCTATGCATCTCTTGGACCTCCTTCTATTGTCTTCTTTGTCACTCTTGAAAATTCAATTCAAAGGTAAATGTCCTCTTATTATAGAATTTACATCATTGCCATTTCATCATGGTACCCATTTGGATATTATTGTCCTCTTCAAAACATGCTTTTGGAATGTCACTAGTTTCAAGAGTTTGTTGGATGTCATTGCATTTATGCTACAGCTATCCTCTAAAGGACTTTCAAGGTGCCAAAATACAATCAAATGACTATCAAGAAGGATAGATTTTCCTTTACATATCATGACCTTTTGTCCTTCAAACCTTCACTGAACTCTCCATAAGATGTCATGGCTACCCTTTGTTATTCATTATTATGACTATCCTCTTCAAAACATGCTTTGTGACTATGATAAAATTCCCTTATCACCATGCACTATACTATCTATGGCCACTTACATCCTCTTCATTTCATATGACTGCCACAACATCTATTCTATTGGTAATAAAATACACTAACCCCCTTTGAAAGTAGTTAATCATATGATAGCAGTCATATCATTGTCATTTCATAACATTCTTCCACTTACTCACTGTATTATGTTATATCATGTGTGTTCTAAAACTGACCTCTTTTCTTTATATCTCTATGCATTGTCAACCTAATTTACCACTATTTTATCTTGCTTATTGTCATAGATCCTTTGAAACATCATGCCATTTAATCTATCTTATCCCATTTATCAAAACTTTGTCTTATTGTGTCCATATCTCAAAGAATCTCCCAAGACACTATCCTTGGTTCATTATTGACTTAGGACTGCTCATTTGTGATTGCACAGTACAAAACATTATTCCACAGGTTTTTGCATGGTATAGTCCTTTTTTTAATACTTGCCATTCTTTGTGACTTTATAATTGTTCATGATTTCCTTGATGGCTATTACACTTTTCTAAAACTCTTACACAATCATTAACACTGTGACTTGGGCATAGTACAAACCTTAAGACTATTGACAACCTTGAACCTTATTGTCATAGTCTACTACTCTATCTATCACTATGTTTTCTAAAACAAAGTCATCACTAGAAGCTTGTTTCTTTTGAACATGTTCTTATGGTATTCAAGATCATTAAGTTTTCCCTTAAATTACTGTACCATCTTGACCATTGTCATAAATTATTCATATCACTAACCTTTATGCTTACATTGTCCACTATCTTGATAGCCATTTTCACCATTTCACTGTGCAGGATGATCAAATTCAATCTCTACACACAGTCATAAATGGCAGTCAAAGTCTTGTTATATATGGAAATTTTCCTTGTTCATAGGACTTCCTTTTCAAAATTTCCATGAGACCATGCCTTTCAATGAAAAAATGACTAAGTTAGTTATACATTCGATCTCCTCTGTTCAACATAATAGTCTCCAATTGTTTTGCATGAGAGTTCATTCAACAATGTTTTGTTATAGCCACCATCATGTTGACAACCATTGTGAACTATGAGACATATTCTTTGGAATAATTTCATAAAAAGACTTGAAAAACTAAAGAAGATAGCCAAATAAGGGAAGACAAATAAAACACATAAGAGAAAGAGGATGGGGATGAGGCATAATCTGCCACATAAATGATGCTTTGATGTTGAAGTTGAAAGCCCCTTTTTCTAATAGACCTCATAACTCCTAATAACTGATGAGGGAAAAATAACCTCATCATAATGAAACTAGAGAAGTTTATTTATATAAGCTCAATCCTCAGTCTCTGCCAATTAATTAAACTTTAGGAGAAATAATTGCTTATCTTTAAGGAAAATTATGCAAACTTTATTTCTTATGGTCAATTGAGGTAATCTACCAATACGGGTTTAATGGGTTGTTTTGAGTGTTTTTGTAGGGCAATAAGCAGATATAGTAGAAAATTTGCAAAATCTTTAACCAACACGTGCCTTAATGATGATTGAAGATAGATGTTGGGAACCTGCTCCTGAACATCGGGCTGATGAACCGAAGATATAGTTGTTAATTTAATTTTTGTTATGATCTTTTAATCAAAAACTTCATGGCTCATCTCGAGCCTTCTTAATGTTTATGTAATGGGTTTTAAAGACAAAGGGAGATAGTTATAAGCTGTTATAGACTTTTTCAATGGCTATCCACGCCATTTGAAATCTAGGATTTAGTTAAAAGTTTTTCTATAAAAATGTAATTTCCTAAAGTAGAAGGGAGACACTCAATAGTAATGTTATGTTGTTAACATGATCTCTGAATACTTATGAATAAAGAACTATCTTCTGTCAATTGTTGAGTTTTTGAATCATGGATGATAATTGTCTTTAATGGAAGAACTTCAGAACCAGTAGTGTATGTGACTTGAGAACGAACGTGATAATCCACTAGCTAGCCACTCGAGGGAAGATAGCTTAAATAGATAAGTACTTACTGTTATTTTTTTTTGTTTGTTACATAGATAACCATTCAGTAGGAAATCATTAAGTCTATTGGTTGTTGAGTCTGAAGTTCCAGAGCACTCTTTGTTTTCAATTATTATGAGTTATTTATTGCAACTGTTAGAATATTTTACTGTTTAAGAGAATGTTTCATGGTTTGTTTACTCATTTTTCCACTTTTGTAGTTTATCAGTTGTTCAGTTTATTTATTCTTGTGCTTTCTATCTTAGTTGTTGTGCTTTCTAAATTAGTTATTTTGTGCTTTCTAGTTTAATATTTCTAGTTTTCCTAGAATAAATTGTTTTCCAATTAAGTAGTTAGATGGCCTTAGAGTAAAATTGATTTTAGTAGTTTAAAGAAAAACAAAAAATCTAAGATGAGTTATCTAAATCTCTTCTATTGCAAACTGCCTTGGACACTGTCTGGTCAACTTATTGACATTTTATATTCTAAAGTAATGGGACCTAATGATAGCCTATCACTTTTTGGCACCATTGTCAGGGATTAAAATAGTCTTTTTGCTTAAGTGTTACTAGGAGACAGTTTTAATACCTCATTTTAGGCCAAAATTCCACCGTCAGCTTCCTTTTCTGCATGGTCAGGAAAAGAGGCCCCCACAAATGATTTATACCAAAGACACCCCAAAATACATACCAATCATACATAGGGAGGACCAAGGCTCAGACGACCATACTTTTGAAGAATTATTTGAGCCTACGCCACTAGAGGCTTTCCACTATTTACCTAAAGATCAACTGGTAGAACAAGCAGTTATAGAGGAAATTGTCTTTGAGGAGATGATTCCTCTAAACATTATGGGAGATCGTAGGGTTGAACCTAACCAACATAATCCCAACCACAATGAACCTCAGCCTCCTCAAATGTTTACCTATCCTATTACTTTGAATGTAGATGATGATACTGTGATGAAGAACATTTCCCCATCTTTCCTTCCAACCTTCTGTGGCTTGTCCTCGGAAGACCCAAACCAATTTCTCTTTGAATTTAAAGTCTTGTGTCAAACTTATGACTATAAAAATGATAACTAGAAGTTGAAGCTCTTTCCTTCTACTATGAAGGATTCAACAATGCATTGGTTCATGGGACTAGGTTCTGGTAGTATAACATCTTGGGGGAAAATGGAGAATGTTTTCTTGCAAAAATACTAGAGTTACTGTAGGATGAGTGATCATAAGGAAAAGCTATTTAAACTAAGACAAAACAAGGATGAAAGTTTAGAAGACTATCTTGATAGGTTCCTTTTCCTATCTAAACGATGTGGAGAAGAGGCTATTAGTATTGAGATTCTCAAAACTATTTTTCTTAAGGGACTTGATGATGATGCTAGAAGAAGCCTTTATCTAATGGGAAAAGGTGATGTGTCTCAACTGACCCTTAAGGGAATATGTGAATTATGTCATAATTTATCCCATACTCGGGGAGGAATCCGTAAAACTAATCTTTTTAAAGGATCTAACGAGATAGGTAATCTCCACAAAGAAATAGAAAATCTAAAAATGGACATTCTAGTTCAGCTGAAAACTACATTAGATGGCATACAAGCTAAAACTCGCAACCCTGAGACCTTGTCAATCTATTATCCCAGGTGTCGAAACAAACACCTGTTGCATGAACGTCCTTTAGACAAATTCAATGTTTGTCACTCTGTGAGCAAAACCATCCTACCAATCAGTGTGAGATTTTGTCTGATCTTAAGAATACTAAGAAAAAAACTATTCAAGTTGAAGAGGAGATAAACGCATTAAACCAACATCAAGGAGGTAACTTCTCTTATGGACAGAATTCCAATCCTGCATGGAGACCACAAAATAACTAGGTTCATAATCAATGGACTCCATCTTGGAATTAGTCACCTCCACCACAACCTAACTAGGGAACTCCTTACTGGGGATCCTCGAATGGGAAAATCAAACATGGGGAACTCAACAATGGTCAAACCAACCACAACAACAATGGTATGCACAACATGTTGCCCCCAATGGAATCTGGGACATAATCAATTTTATACTAGACCTAGGAGGAATCAACCACAAAATTTGTTACCACTAGCTCAAAACCCTCCTTAGAATGAGGAGGTAAATCAACCACAGCTTCCAGTGCAACTACTTCCCAACCCTAAGAATAATTGCCAGAATACGCCAAACAACTCTACTGAACACAAAAATATTACAGGACTTAATGCGATACATTATGGAAATGTCCAGTTGCACTTTGGTAGAACTATTCAACCCCCAACTATTGAAGAAATAGTGGAGGAACCCGAGCCTAAAAGTCCTATAAAAGACACGCCACCTAATCTTGCCACTCCCATGAAAGATAAAGAGCCTTTTCCAGCAGCAAGAGCTATTGATTTATCTCAGGGGGAGGAAGGTCAGTCTTTGAGTGAACATAGGGAGGATTCCACTCTAAAAGAGAGAACGATAGCACCATATCTAGAATGTCTAAAATCAATAACTCTGGAAGGTACTCTGAAAATACATGTGGCTTCTGAAACCACGTTAATTCAAGAAATCAAGCAACTGCAAATTGAGGTTCCTCTATTGCAAGCAATAAAGGAAATTCTTGAGTTAAACCAGTTAATCAAACAACTATGTATTAAAACACCAGGGAGAAAGCCAAAGAAGATAAATACTATTCATATTGATGGTTATTTAGCTGATTTTTTGTTTGGGAAGACTATTGCTCCAAAATATGATGATCCTAGGAGTCCACTTATAACCGTTACAATTAACGAGGTAGCAATACCAAATGCACTAGCGGATTTAGGAGCAGCTATTAACATAATGACCATGGATGTAATGGAAAAATTAGGTCTAGCTGATTTACGTCTGACAACCACAGTCTTACAAATGGAAAATTAGTCTATAGCCATCCTAAAGGGCATTATTAAAAACATTCTCATCAAATTTGATGGATGGGAATACCCAGTCGACTTCCAAGTAATCCAGTCGGTTGCACCCAAAGATAGCTATCCAATAATTCTTGGAAGACCATGGTTGGCCACGGTTGCCACTAAGATTGATTGCAGAGAATGGGGAATGACCATTTCTCATGGTCTAGATAGTAAACGTTTATTCTTATATCCCCCTGCTAAACCTACTGAGCATAAAAAGGTCTCAGTTGATGAACCAAAAGAATCTAATGGTCAAGACAGTTTGGCCTCGCTATCCATGGTAGTAATTAAACAACATGGAGAAGAACTAGAGGATGAGTTAGTAAATGATGTGACACGCCTTGCTATAAGCCTGAATGAGGAAGAAACGATGGATGCTCCAATAATTTTCGGACAACTAATTGATATAAGTGGGATGGAACGAAGCTATGCTACAATGTGAATGTCTTGTCCCTTAGCTAACATGATCCCTAGAACAAGTCATTTCTTTGAAGATATCATGAGGTTTCACCGACTTATACCTCATAGCTGTCCTCTCAACACCCTGTTGCGACCAATATATACTATTACTTTGGCCCATCCTAGAACAAAATCGATTATGCTGCTGTTAGGAAAAACTCTAAACGTTAATAGCTAGTTGAAAGAAACACAAGAGGATAAATTGTTCAATGTGTTGATAAGAAGGTCTAAAGATTTTTTCTGGGACTACACGGACATGAGGGGAATTCACCCATGTTTGTACTCATCACATTTATACTGATCCTAGTATAAGGCATGTATGCTAGCCTCATAGGAGACTCAATCCTGCATTAAAGGATTTGGTCAAAATTGAAATTGAGAAACTCCTCCGTGTAGGATTTATTTATCCCATCTCTGATATTAAGTGAGTGTCACCTATGGTGGTTGTGCCAAAGAAAAATTGGAAATGGAGAATTTGCGTGGACTATAGAGAACTCAACAAAGCCACCCACTGAGATTATTTTCCCCTACCATTTGTTGATCAGGTGTTGGACAACTTGGCTGGAAGGAAATATTTCTCCTTTTTAGATGGATTTAGTGGTTACAACTAGATTCAGGTCGCTCCAGAAGACCAAGATAAGACCATGTTTACCTACCCTTGGGGCACATTTTCATACAAGGTGCTTCCCTTTGGACTTTGTAATGCTCCAGTGACTTTTCAGAGAGCCGTTCTTGCTATATTTGTTGCACTCGTCAATGAATGTGTAGAGGTCTATATGGACAAATTTATAGTCTATGGGTCAACGTATGATGAAGCTCTTCAAAACCTAGATAGAATTCTACAAGTTTGTGAGGAAAATAGATTATCCCTTAGTCATGAAAAATGTTTAATAATGGTAGAACAAGGAATAGTCTTAGGTCATCATATTTCCTTTAAGGGAATAAAGGTTGATCCCAAGAAAATTGAAGTCATCCAATAGTTGACTATTCCTCAAACACAAACAGATGTTCGAATTTTTCTTGGACATGCTGGTTACTATAGAAGGTTCATCGAAGGCTTCAGTAAAATAGTGACTCCTATGTTCTTTCTTTTACATAAAGAAGTAGAGTTTGTTTGGACACTTGAGTGCCAACTATCATTTGAAACAATTAAGGAAAAGCTTGTCTCTGCTCCCATACATCAAGGGCCAAATTGGAGCCTTCCCTTCCATATATATGTAGATGCTTCAAATGACGCTATTGCTGCAGTACTAGGATAGGAAGATGAGAATGGGGGTAAATATGCAATATACTTTATTACTAAGAATCTTACATCTACAGAGAGAAACTATACGACAATAGAAAAAGAATTCTTGGTTGTTGTTCATGCCATTTCAAAATTATTCCACTATATTATAGGATATAAGGTTACAGTTTATATAGACCATTTAGCCATAAAATACCTAATGAACAAACCTGTAGTTAATGGTCAGATTATGAGTTGGTTATTACTCCTTTAGGAGTTTAATTCTACAATCCTTGACAAGCTAGGGAAATATAATGTAGTAGCAAACTTCCTGTCATGAATCAAACAAAAAGAGGGTGACAGTACACCTGTATAGGATGAGTTTCCAGATGAGAATTTGTTTGTTGTTTCTGTAAAGTCACCCTGGTTCATTGACATTGCTAACTATTTAGCTGCCTCTAAAGTACCCTCGGGGTTCATGTCACAGAAAAGGAAGCGACTTATCAAGGAAAGTGCCCCATTTAAATGGATTAATAGAATTTTATTTCATTGTGGACCTGATATGGTCTTGAGAAGATGTGTCAGAGTTGATGAAACTTACAACATTCTAAGGGCCTATCACAATGATCCTTCTAGAGGGCACTACTATGCGAAAATAACTTCCCATAAAATTTTAGGCACCAGATATTATTGGCCTTCAATGCATAAGGATGTTAGGAACTATGTTCATCTTTGTGATGAATGTCAAAGAGTAGGAACACCAACTACTTCTTTTGAGATGCCTTTACTACCACAGGTAGTCCTCAAACCATTCAAAAAATGGGGTTTAGATTTTATTGGACCCATAGATCCTTCCTCTCAAGGGAAAGAATACATATTGGTTTGCACTGATTACCTGATGAAATGGGAAGAAGTTCAAGCCTTAAGAGTAGCTAGGGAAGAGAAAGTCGCAAAATTCCTCTATAATAAAATCTTCCGTAGATTCAGAGCCCCTCAAACTATCGTCACTGACCAGGGACCTGAATTCATGTCCAAAGTACTCTTAGCATTCAACAACCATTTTCAGGTAAGCCATAGAAAGTCATCCCCTTACCACCCTCAAGCAAATGGCCAGGTGGAAGTAACTAATAGAGAGCTTGAGAACATATTAATGAAAATAGTTTCTTTAGGAAGAAAAGATTGGGCCAGGAAACTACCTAAAGTTGTTTGGGTGTACAACACAACATGGAAATCCACAACTAGATTCAACCCCTATGAGCTTTTCTTTGGGAAGAAACCTCTTCTCCCCATTGAGTTTAAACTTCAAACTCTACGAACAAATATGGAACTAGGTCTGGATTTGAAATGAGCCCAAGTTGAATGAGTTTTTCAATTAAGAAAATTAGATGAGCTTCATTTAGATGTTGTCCATCAAACATAACTAATTCAACATCAATAGAAAATGTGGCATGACAAACATATTAAAGAGAGAGTTCCATAACGGAGACTAGGCCCTGCTATTTGATTTCAGATATAAATATCATAAAGGAAAGCTCAAGACTCATTGGTTGGGGCCTTATGAGATTTTTGAGGTCTTTTCAAATGACATAGTTCAGTTGAAACCAATTGATGGTGATACTCAAAATCTCTTAGTCAATGGTCATCACTTGGTCAACAGGGAAGAATTTTCAAAACTGGTAGAAATGCAAGGAGAGATCCAATGCATTGACTCTGCCAAGGTAGAATCTAATTAGTTAATATTAATATATATATATATATGTATATTTTGAAAATTTGTAATAAAAAGATATGTATACCAAGATATTTTCCTTTCATCAGTTATTCTTCTTTTGGACTTAGCTAATTTTTGTTCCATTTTGTAGGACTTATTATAAGGAGGAAAATAACTTTTGGAGAACCTTCCTAAGATGCTCCAAAACTTTATGGTCCTGATGCCAAGTGCTCCAGAACCTAACGGTCCTTATACCCGATGCTCCAAAGCTTGTACAACAACTCATCACGTTAAAAATTTGTTCCTGCAAAGTGATTCAAAGCTCCTGAAGTTCAAATTCATGGTCTTGCCACTTCACCTTCATTTTGTTCCCACTTCGGCTGCATCTTTCAGCGATGCTCTGGAACCTTCATTCCATTGCTACCCAGCTGCATCTTTCAACGATGCTCTGAAACCTTCATTCCATTGCTACTTCGGCTGCATCTTTCAGCGATGCTCCAGAACCTTCATTCCATTGATGTCTGGCTGCATCTTTTAGTGATGCTCTAGAACCTTCATTCCATTGCTGCTCTGGCTACATCTTTCAACGATGCTCCAGAACCTTCATTCCATTGCTGCTTCAATTGCATCTTTTAGTGATGCTCTGAAATCTTCATTCCATTGTTGCCCAGTTGCATCTTTCAATGATGTTGTAGAACCTTCATTCCATTGTTGCTCTAGATGCATCTTTCAACGATGCTCCAGAACCTTCATTCCATTCTTGCTTCGGCTGCATCTTTCAACAATGCTCTAGAACCTTCATTCCATTGTTGCTCTAGCTGTATCTTTTAGTGATGCTTTCGAACCTTCATTTTGTTGCTTCTTTGGCTGCATCTTTCGACGATGCTCTGAAACTTCCATTTCCCAGCCGCCACGGCTGCATCTTTTGGTGATGCTTCAGAACTTATCTGCCTTCTTCATCATGAATGCATGCCTCTCACGTGCTCCAGAATTTTTTCACTAGTTTCGAGCGTGTTTTTATTTACGTGCTCTGGAACTTATTCATTTGCATTCTGCCACCTTTTCCATAAATTCAAAATTTTGTGATGCTTTTATCATCACATCTTAGTACACATGCCTTCCTATCTATTTTTTTAAAAATTTCTCATCATAAATAAAGCCACCAGTACAGCCTATCCTCATTGATGGCTTTGTCATTCATAAGCTTCCACATCCATGCCATAATAAATCTTTCAT
This sequence comes from Sequoiadendron giganteum, assembly GCA_007115665.2. NCBI lineage: Eukaryota > Viridiplantae > Streptophyta > Pinopsida > Cupressales > Cupressaceae > Sequoiadendron > Sequoiadendron giganteum. The sequence continues at coordinate 115,580,332 of CM021100.1, forward strand.
CACCTTAGCCAATACTATCACATCATCTTGTCAAATCTATAAAGGTTTGAGATCTTTGAACGATCATAGAATGCAAGTAAGTACTAATTTTCGCTTTAAGTAGGTAGTTATTTTTGAATAAAGAATAGTTAATTGGCACAAAATTCCCTCCTAATTTAGCAATTTGTGCCACTCGGTGATCGACTAATTGTACAACAAGATTTTCGCATGCCTCCATGCAAATTAAAATCATTGCACAGTAATCTTCAAGCAAGACAAATAAATAATCTTAGTAGCTATATTTTCAAAAGTAGTTGTGTACGAGTTTCTTGCCTTGATTGAAATCTTTAGTAGAGTGGAAAATAAGAGAATGGGGGGTGGTAAAAAGAAGTCAGAGCCAAATTTCACAAAAAAATTATTGGGGTTAAGCAATATCTCTGGTTTGTTTGAGGAGGTAGGGTGGTTGGAATTTATCAGAAAGTTTGAAGGTTATAATGAAAATATGGTGAATGCATTTGTAGAAAACTACTCAAATGGTCAGGTGATACTCCATGGAAAGTGCTTTAAGGTGAGTCCAAAAATTATCTCTCGTTTATCAGGGTTAGATAATTCAGGCATAAAATTGAAAGAGACCTCTCAAATAACATATCAAAAATTGTTTAAATTATTTATTAGAGAGGGAGACCCTCACCCCATGGTAGTAATTAGTACTAGATGACAAAATAAGGTATTTTAGATAACCATTATACTAGAACCTTGGGGAACTATTGTAGCTTGGATTATAAAATATTTCACTTGTGAATGGCAACTCACTATTGTAGTAGGACCTGCATTTCGAATGCTAATCCATTTGTGCCATGGAAAGGAAAACCCTGCTCTTAGGGTTAATTTACCAGAATTTTTATATGACTCTATAAATTCCTCTATAGAAAGATATAAGACGGGGTCAGGGCCACTTAAACACCATGGGTTAATTCAATTAATCTGCAAATACCATTTTCACAAGAAATTTGAGGGTAAGTGGGAGAAGTTTTCGTGGAAAATTGAAAAGTCTTCAGTTAAAAGAAAATCAGGACCAGGGGAAACATCTCACCAATTTGCTTCACCATCTGGAGGAATTTCCCCTGAGGACTCTCAAGCTCTGAAAGCTCCAATTCCCACAACCCCTGGTGAAGAAGTGCTAAAATCTTTGAATGATGAATTCAAAACCCTTGATTTTCCAGAGCATGTTGAGCTCATCTATTCTGATACGAGCAGTCCCAGGAGAAAAAGGAAAGGGAAAAGGAAGACACCTGTCACCTTCCAAAGTATTCCTCCTTTAAGGAGAAGTGAACGTCTAACCTCTAAATTCATAGAAACCCCAATGCAGAGTATGGAAGGTAGTTCAAAGAAAAAGAAGCCCAAATGGCCATCAAAATCCATTGAGATTTATGAGCCTGTCAATGAAGAGGAAATGCCTCTAGAAAGAGAAAATTCGGTTGAGGAAATTCCTTCCCACTCTGAATATGTGGAGGAAATCCTCGCCGAAGAAATTCAAGAAAAAGAACAGGATGGGGGAGATAATATTTTAAGTCATTTATCTCCCATTGTTGATAGAATTGTAGAGACAATTGAAATAAGAGATACTAATGCAAAGATAGAGAAATTTAGGATAGAAATTGATGATTTAAGGAACAGATTGAACATAAATAATGAACAAATTGAATTACAAAAAGAGGAGCTAATAGTGCATGTTGTTGTAATAAATAAAAGGGATCAAGAAATTCAAGGTTTTAAACTGCAACTCTAGGAAAAAGATACAGATTTATAAATTAAAAGAACAAATTCAAGAATTAAGTCAAGGACATAGAAATTATAATGTTGATATTGCTGACAAAAATAAAGAAATTGAAATGATAAAGAAGAATTTTATGCTTATGTTCTTAGCTTTTGAGGAAGACAAGAAGACAAAAAACAAAAGAATTAAATGATTCCCTTAGGAAAATTGTAGAGCTAGACCAAGACTTACAGGAAAGCACTGCGAAACCAAGAATGGAATCAAAAGAAATCCAAACTGAGCCAATTATAACTAAATGGTTTTAGGTTTGCATTCCCCCATTACTTATGAAATGGATGGAAAAATGCTATTTCTTGAGAAATGTTCAAACTGAGAACTATAGGTTGAAAAAGGAATTGGTACTTCTGAAAGAATCATTTCACAGGACTTATAAAAAGAAGCAAGATGCATGTCAGCTAGTAGAGTGTCTATTATCATGTAGAAGGCCATCTAGATTGTACTCAATGTTTCTAAATGAACAATGGATAAGGTGGAAACTATTCAGAATCTACAGTGATCAGCCTTATGAGCCCAATGATAAAGAATTTGTTAAAATATTTGTGGAATCAACCCCTGAAGATAAATATTTGCTTTGTGGATTATTTTAACATGAACTTTTATTAGAAAATCATACTGATCTATTCATCAATCTATTTGTTGGTGAAGTACAATTGAGAGCTTTGTTGTCTACTATGCGAAACTAGGTTCATTGGCAAGAACACACCAAATAATACGCACGAGCAAAAATAACTATGGGTCTTCAAATAAGATCACCTAATGCTAGGCCTGCATGTTTTAAAGACACCTTTTTGTCTCTCCTGGTAAATGATAAAATGAAAGAAAGATATGATGACAATCTCAAACTCTATTACAATAATTTCATGGAACATGGGAAAAAGTTAATTGGAAAATCCTAGCACGCTTGTGAAGAAATATTTACTCCATTACCAACTCATCTCAAGAAAAGAGAGGCCATCTCTCCCCTTAATATCATATGGTCTTTCAGAAGGGTAGATGCTTTAGTTAAAATTCTAGTAGACCTCAAGACAAACTAGATAGGGATGAGGTATAGACCTCCCTTGTTGCTTAATCCACCTCCTACTTTCCATATTTCAACATATCAGAATGATAGAGTTTTTAATGAATGGAGAGAAGGTGTTGTCTTTCACAGAGGGTTCATCCATGACCCTATAGATTTTGATTCAACAACAAGAGATGAGTATGACCTTAGTGCCAGATATGAGGAATGGAATTAAAGTCAGGGTTACAACTATGGAGCAGGAGGACCTACCAGGAACTAGGAGGGGAAGGAAATTATGAGGTAAAAATAACCTCATCATAATGAAACCAGAAAAGCCTATTTATATAAGCTCAATCCTCAATCTCTGCCAATTAATTAAAATTTAGGAGAAATAAGTGCTTATCTTTAAGGAAAATTATGTAAACTTTATTTCTTATGATCAATTGAGGTAATCTACCAATACGAGTTTAATGGGTTGTTTTGAGTGTTTTTGTAGGGAAATAAGCGGATATCATACAAAAATTGAAAAAAATTTAACCAACACGTGCCTTAATGATGATTGAAGATAGATGTTGGGAACCTTCTCTTGAACATCAGGCTGATGAACCGAAGATATAGTTGTTGTTAATTTAATTTTTTTTATGATATTTAATCAAAAACTTCATGGCTCGTCTCGAGCCTTCTTAATGTTTATGTAATGGGTTTTAAAGACAAGGGATTTAGTTATAAGTTGTTATAGAATTTTTCAATGGCTATCCACACCATCTGAAATCTAGGATTTAGTTAAAAAAATTTCTATAAAAATGCAATTTCCTGAAGTAGAAGGGAGACACTCAATAGTAATGTTATGATGTTAACATGATATTTGAATACTTATGAATAAAGAACTATCTTTTGCCAATTGTTGAGTTGTTGAACCATGGATGATAATTGTCTTTAATGGAAGAACTTTAGAACTAGTAGTGTATGTGACTTGAGAACAAACATGATAACCCGCGAGCTGGCCACTCAAGGGAAAATAGCTTAAATAGATAAGTACTTACTGTTATGTTTTTTTGTTTGTTACATAGATAACCATTCAGTAGGAAATCGTTAAGTCTGTTGGTTGTTGAGTTTGAAGTTCTGGAGCACTCTTTGTTTTCAATTATTATGAGTTATTTACTACAACTGTTAGAATCTTTTACTGTTTAAGAGAATGTTTCATGGTCTTTTTATTCATTTTTCCACTTTCGTAGTTTATCAGTTGTTCAATTTATTTATTCTTGTGCTTTCTAGCTTAGTTTTTATGCTTTCTAAATTAGTTATCTTGTGCTTTCTAGTTTAATATCTCCTATTTTCCTAGAATAAATTGTTTTCCAGTTAAGTAGTTAGATTGCCTTAGACTAAAATTGATTTCAGTAGTTTAAAGAAAAACAAAAAATCTAAGATGAGTTATCTAAATTATCTTCTATTGCAAACTACCTTGGACACTGCCTGGTTGACTTATTGACATTTTATATTCTAAAGTAATGGGATCTAACAACAACCTATCAATAACCTCATCAATGATATTAACCTCTTCCTTTAAACACAGAAAGGAAACCCAAAAAAATAAATACCTCACAAAGAAGTCTAACTTATTTGCATTCCAACTCAAGCAATGTTTTCTTCTTATTGTGAACTGTCTCCATATTGATATAATCCAACCAATCCTTCTACAAGGTGATCATGCTCTGTCCTTTCATAGCTAGCAAAAATTCATTGATACACAAGATCACTATCATTGAGTACTTTTCCACATGGTCACTGCCCCTTGAGCAAATCTGAAACCTTGCTTTTTCTGAATCTTCATAATGCCTTGACAATATTATCTCCATCATAAATAAAATGATTGTCCCCCATTACTACTGTATCATTATTGTCTTTTTGTCTCCTTTACAAATTCATCTACCAAACTTAGTAACCAACTAGAAAATGCAAAACAAGGAGTTTTCTTGTGGTTTACTCACAAATGGCTCTTATACATTGAATCTGGGTTGATCACTATGTAATATCAATAACAAGGTGTTGACATAGGTTATAGTCTTAATGGTGGATCCTAATGTTGAGAGGTCAGTTTTTTATGCTTAGTTTCATCAAAGATTTGATAGTATGAATCAAATGAACAAGACTAATATACATTGGGAGACATGGATCCAAAAATTACTATAACCTATCCTATCCTGTCATGCCTTTCATACCCAAAAGTATCTATAGAGGGGAAAAAATGAAAAAACCTACTTTCTTAACTATCTCCCACGTGCCTTCTCATGCATGAGTTGGAGAAAAACATTTGCAAAGAATTCCTCAACCTACCCAATCTTCTCCTTAACTTCTGAAACATTCCTCTCATCCATTTACAAGCTAACATTACTAATGCCTTGAGCCAACAATGTGGTGACAAACCTCCATAACTTATGCTAAAATGTGGTGTTTAGACTCCTTCAATGCTAATATTGGAGTTCTCTCCACACCAAAACTAGGAAACCCTAGCCTTTAGTGATGCATGGGTCTTCCCAAAGTAAAAACTAAAAAACTCCTCTTCACTTTTTAGTGCTTCACAAACTGTAAGAGCCCATCCCATGTGGCCTTATTAGTCATCGATGGTTCATGTCCTATATTCTTTATGTTGGATGATATGCATTAGAGATTGTTGTCCCTATACATCAATTTGCTTATATTTTGATTTTCTAACTAACTAATCAGTGGTTTTTTTGATTCCACGTGATAGCTAGATGAGTTCTATCCCTGATCTGCATAAGTATGCAACTATCAAGATCATTCTTGGTAATATCATTACATATTAATGGAGTTCATCATGCAATGATTTTATATTATGAATGTGATTAAGTGTGAATATAAAGGTAATGATTGATATTCAATATTTAGTTGTGGTAGTACTTATTATAGGTTAAATAGATTGTGGATAAGTGGTGATATTTTGATCAACTATTACTTGGCTCTTAAAGGACTTATGAAAGTAGGAATAGTTAAATTATATCTTAGTTATGTATATTTAATTCCTTAGTTGATCACCATTAGAAGTTTAATTTTCATAAGCTATCTATTTCAAATACTTATGATAAATATTGGCACTTCCTTTTGGTTGAGTAAGTAGGTTAAAATTAGCCACTATTGATGAAGGGGGTCACAAAGTTATTTCCATAATGTCATTCTTGGAAATTTCTTGTATTGTCAAGGATATGTATTCAACCTTGTTTTGTATGGGTCAAGCGCATGCGGGAGATAGTCTTTGTAAACTCTTGAGTCACCCCCTTAAATGTCATCATTTATTTTCGGTTTTATGATGTTTTTATATGGTTTAAATTGTTTAAAAGATGCCTAAGTGGTAGGTATATTGAGTAGGGATCCTTTTATTCTATAAAATCACTTTAATAAAGTTTAAAACCCAATATTATTCTCCATTTATGAAAAGTGACGAAAATTGGGTTGGTTGGAAGATGGGAGGTTTTGGGGAGTTAGTTGCCCTTTTCCCTTCTATATATTCCTTCCTTTTGAAAGGAGAAGGGGATCCCTCTTTGGCTTGGCTTCACTCTTTTGGCCTTGGATTCTCTCATTTTTCTTTTTCTTTACTCTTGTTCTTTGGATGCTTTCACATTTTTGGGAGGAGGAATGGTGCCAAATGCCATATCACTAATTTGAAGCAACTGCCATCATGATAATATTAGGAAAGATAGTCTTGAGGCCCTCTCTGGGACCCATCCATACATTTCCTAGTACCTTCCCCTTGTTTGTGTAAGGGGTTTAGTCTCCAAGAAGGAAGATACAAAATATTCACACAATAGGGGAGAATGGTTTATGACTGTCCCATACCAGTCCCATTTACATCCCCATCCTCACAAGAGAAAATTCCAAGAATTTCATATCTGATAGGTATGTGCTTGGATGCTGGTAGTTGTTTGAAGTGTAAACCAATTCATGCATTGATAGTGCTAAGTGGTATTTATGTGGTTCAAGGTGGCTAAGTGATTGTTTGTTTAAATGAGTATGTTGGAATCTTAAAAGCGCGTTATTATATGTGTTATGAGAAACTAATGAATGTTATGTGTGTAAATCAAGGTTGGGACATTGGGTATCCAACTTGGGATAAGTATGTGGTGTACATCTAAGATGATCTAATTTTTTATACCCTTGTGTTAATTTATGTGTGATTCTATGTTTGTCATTGTGTGTTATAATTCCCCTAGTGTTGACCACTCCATTTGAAGAAGAGTCCACTAGTGTATCAGGGGTTGAGAGCGTCCCATGTTCATTAGAAAATTATGATTCTTGATGTTTCCCTATGCTAGCCAGTGGGAAAATGTCAGAGATTATGTTCCTCCTTGGAACATTGAGATGGATATTGCTCCCCCTTTGAGGACCACATTTGTTGGTCCATAATGAAAATCCTTTTTCCTTGAGTTGTACCCAATGGGTTGAGGATGGATCTAGTGTGCCAAACCTTGGATGAGCTTTTTCTTGGGCTACAGATGTTACAATGATTGGATATTCAGAGAAATGGTTATTGGATGTAGTATTCTTGTGGTATCATTATCAGTCTATTAACATATAGGTAATGCTTTAACCGGTCATGGTCCACGAGCAATGTTGGAAATAGAAGGAGAAGAATGCAATTGTTTAATTCTTATTATCTAGTATTCCAGAAAGAATATAAAATGACAAAATGCAAGTGAAATATTACAAATTTCTTGAGTCACATACTTATAGTGAATATGGTAGAAATACAGTGATGGTGACATAGATATGTGCTAGTAAATGATGTCTCCTTGGGTAAGATTTAGTGTACAAATAACTTCTTTTACAAGCTACTTGGATGGCATGTTCCAGGTTGTCTGGGACTATGCTTGGTTATTATATTGATATTTTGTGGTTTGAGACCACCATATTATAAATGGTTTGAGACCACTATGTTTTCCAACTATGTGGTTTGAGAACCACTATTCCCCTCCACCCCTCGAGTGGCTTGAAGAAGTCACATAGTGCATGTAATGTACCAATCTTTGTGAGCTGTGTATTATTTTGAAGTCTCTTTTTGTGATTTCGCCAGTAATCATATTTATGGATATTTGATTTATGTAGTCCTCTTTACCTCAAGGACTTAATTCGATTTAAACACATTTTATTTTGGATTGAAATGTTTCCTTTGTACTTGATTTACTCTTTTACTTTACTTTTTCAAGATTTTATTTGAAACTTTAAAAAAAAAACTTATTTTATCTTCTTAAGTTTGAGGCTTTTTTTGAGCTACTGGTAGATGTGTCATGATGTGAACTCTATAAATTGCTATATCCAGGAGGGGTCATTGGAAGTTCATATGGGGTGTACATAGATGTGTTGGGGAATTTTTTTTGTGAGGATGGGGATGTAAATGGGACCCGTATGGGATGGTCATAAACCATTCTCCCATAGTGTGTGAATCTTTTGTACCTTCATTCTTGGAGTCTAAACCCCTTACACAAACAAGGGGAAGGTACTAGGAAATTTATGGGTGGGTCCTAGAGAGGGCCTTGAGACCATCTTTCCTAATATTATCACTATGGTAGTTGCTTTAGATTAGTGATATGGCATTTGACACCATTCATCCTCATAAATCACATTCCCTGAGCCGTGTGTTATGTCAGTGTTGTATTGATGGTGTGGGTGTTGTAAACCAATTTTGTGATTCTTATAGATTAATTGAAAGAATTATCAAGTAAAAGGAAAGGAATGATTGCTTAGAATGTAAATTCATTATATTACTATAAAATGATTGTCCTATTTGTCAAAAGAATTGATGATTGAAGTAAAAAATTATAGGTATAATGTAGTACTTAATAACCATATAAGTGATAGATGAATTAAAGTGAATTAACTTCTACAATATTTTTGTGTAACATGGATGGATCATATTTTGAGTAGACAATTAAATTGTAAAGATGCTTAGAATGCTCTCGAAGATGAAAATTTCTATTGCCATACTTAGGAATTTTTGCATAAAATGTTATTGACAAGTGTTGTTGGATACTTTCACTTCTAGGGACTTCTAGGAGGAATCCCAATCCTAGGGGGAGAGTGTAAGACCCCGTTCCATGTCACCTTATTAGTCATCGATGGTTCATGTCCTATATTCTTTATGTTGGATGATATGCATTAGATATTGTTGTTCCTATACATCAAGTTGCTTATATTTTGATTTTCTAACTAACTAATGAGTGGTTTTTGTGATTATGTGTGATAGCTAGATGAGCTCTATCCCTAATCTGTATAAATATGCAACTATTGAGATGTTTCATTGTTGGTAATATCATTACATATTAATGGAGTTCATCATGCTAGGTGATTTTATATTATGAATGTGAGTAAGTGTGAATATAAAGGTAATGATTGATATTCAATATTTAGTTATGGTAGTATTCATTATAGGTTAAATAGATTGTAGATAAGTGGTGTTATTTTGATCAACTATTACTTGGCTCTAAAAGGAATTTTGAAAGTAGGAAAAGTTAAATTATATGTTAGTTATGTAGATTTAATTCCTTAGTTGATCGCCATTAGAAGGTTACTTTTCATATGCTATCTATTTCAAATACTTATGAGAAATACTAACACCTCCTTCTAGTTGAGTAAGTAGGTTAAAATTGGCCACTATTGATGAAGGGGGTCGCAAAGCTATTTCCCTTATGTCATTCTTGGATATTTCTTGTATTTTCAAGGATATGTATTCAACTTTGTTTTGTATGGGTTCAAGTGCATGTGGGAGATGTTGTTTGTTAAAATCTTGAGTCACCCCCTTAAACGTCATTATTATTTTAGGTTTTATGATGTTTTTATGTGGTTTTAATTATTTAAAAGATGCCTAAGTGGTAGGTCTATTGAGTACCTGGGTATTTTTATTCTATAAAATCACTTTAATAAAGTTTAAAACCCACTCTTATTCTCCACTTATGAAAAGTGGCGAAAATTGGGTTGGTTGGGTAGTTGGGAGGTTTTGGGGAGTTAGTTGCCCTTTAACCTTCTATATATTTTGTAACTAAGAAAAAAATTAAGTTAAACATAAACACAAATGCATAAACAAAACCCTAGCTAAACAATCAAGTACAAAGGAGGAAAATAGCATAAAGAAAAGAAGAATTTCACCAAATAGTCTCCATACCCTCCATGATTGACCTTCATTGCCCTTTTCCATTTGTTGCAAAATAATGTTTGCCATCAGATTTTTGTGAGCAACTGTGACTATGAAAAGACCTAAACAAATATTGAAGGATTTGATCTAAAATGAAAGTGTACTCAGATTTCTACAAGCATGAAGAAGTGTGGAAGCCTAAATTCTGAAGCATGAAGTGTGAGATGATGAAGTGATGAAGTCAAGAGATGATAAAAGTCCCCAAATGAGGTTGAAATTGCCTTTTTTATAAAAAAGTCAATTTTGGATGAATGACTAGGATTAAAATTTGAGAGTTGCCCTAAGATCAAAGGTTGTAAATGCATGTGACAACTAGAAATTAGGGTTAGGGAAAAGTTAGGTTAAAATTTGAAATGGAGGGCTAAGATTTGATTTTGGGAAAATCAAATCAAAGGTCAAGAATGCATGTGACAAGAAGATATTGGGCACAAAAAATGAAGTTGTTGGAGAATCAAATAAGAATTTAAAATTATTTGATTCAAGAAGTGATGTTGACCTTTTGAATTAAAAATTAATTTAATTCAAAAGTGGTGGGGTCATGTGACAGTAAATAATTATTTTAAATTATTTACTTGGTGGGAAAAATAGAAAGTGGGGAATTTAAATAAATGACTTTATTTAAAATTAGAAGAAAAGTTAATGAGACAATTAAATAATTAATGATAATTATTTAATTAAGAAAAAGATGAATAAAGTGGGGTCAATAGTTTAAATAAATCATAAGAATTTATTTAATTATAAGAAGACATTAGAATTAATGACGTATTTAAATAAATAAATAAAGTTTATTTATTTAAATAATCAGGAGGAAATAGTGGACAAATAATAATTAAATAAATTTAGTAATTTATTTAATTATAGAGGGACATAAGAAATTAGCGATGCATTTAAATAAAATAAATGTAATTCATTTATTTAAATAGTCGAAAGGAATAAAAGATATGAATTAAATAAATAATTGAGAATTATTTAATTAATAATCGAATTTGGACTATTGGACATAATTAAATATTTTAATTATGTTAAGAAGAAATGTGGAGAAAATAAAGTTTGCAAGCCTAGGTCAATTTTATGTGTTTAGATTTTTCCCCTCTTTGTCATAATGCAGTTTATCACATTGTGACAAAGAAAATTCAGTTCAAGACATGCCCCAATGAAAAATAGGATGAGGAAGAATGACGAGGTAGTGGTATGCCCCCTCGAGAGGACATGCAGGTTCAGAGAACACGAGTGTACTCTCGAAATGGATGAAAGGACTAGAAGATGAGGAACAAAAGGATAGGGGAAAATAGACAAGGATGATGAAGATGTGAACTAGAAGAAATGTTAGAGCGGAAAAGAGGAATGGTATCATGGAGAAAAAAACCTTCAATATTTTTCCTAAGTACAAATAGGTGTTGCATTAATCATCATTGGGTGGTAAAATGTCACAAATGGACAAAAAAACCATGGTATGACATAGACCAAGGTGTGCAAGGTCATCCACTTGCAAAAAATAGACAGTCGCAGACAAGTAATGTCTCAACTCATATTAAGGGCTAAGTTGCCCTAGTTTTTTTTCCAAGACAATCCATAGACAACAGTCAAAGAAAGAGTCAAGAGACATCATCACTCCTCTAAATCCTTCATGATACATCCTCGAGGAACTAGTAACCTAACCTAGACAAATGCCGAAAGAAAGATAAGATAAGACAAGCCACAATGTCAACAACCAGTAAGAGTTGTTTGCCAAGGTTTGATTTGTTTGAGGGTTATGCAATTGACGAAGCCTAGTTTTAGGAAAGACACATCCTGTATAAGGAAAATGATGATAGTTTGACCAAATGACACTGTCTGGTTTCAGGAAGGACACATCCAGTATAAGACATATGTTTGACTATTTGACTATTTGACTTGATGACCATGTTGGCTTGATTGTCTTGTTGATGCATGACTTGTCTGATGTTTTGATGATTGTTTGTGTGTTTGATGACAAAGTCTGACTTATTGTGATTGACACGAGAAACCCTAAAGGACTGACCTAGGTGGCCTTAGGGGCTCATCGAAAATTGGCCTTGCCTATGTTTAGTCGTAGAGGCAACATAGTTCGACAATGACATGGACTGACAGACATGACTGACTTTGACTCTGTTTTGAGATTTTTGAGTGTTATTTGGATGTTTTTGTGTTTTTGACATGTTTTTATTTTCTTGGATTTTGACATATTTTGATTCTTTTTGGATTTTGACATATTTTCATTTTTTTGGATGTTTTGAAATGTTTTGAGATGTCAATGGATGAAAATTTGGGTAGCCTTTGTGCTAGACACCAATGACTTGAGGGAAAACCAAGTCTAGGTGCAAGGAGATAGATAGGATTGATGGACAAAAGGGTGGGTGATAGGATAAGGGATAAAAGGCTCATGCTAGATGGATGGATAAAAGGATAGGTCATAGTGAATGGAATGAATGTATGCATCATAAGAGAGCAAGGATGTGATCTCCAAAGACTATGTTGCATAGGAATAACATGCCCCATTCTAGGTACAATACTTAAGCTTTTTCATGACAAAGCTTATGACAATAGGATAATGATAGGCTTGGTTTGAAAGATTAGGTATGTAAAAAGATATCCAAAGCATGTTTCAACACTTTGCCCCTATATATTCATCAAGATCAAAAGTAGAAGGGTGGACAAGTGGACTCAATATGATAGGTATGTATGATGGATAAAGATGGTAGGTAGGATGGAAATGATATGACATGAAAATGATAGGTTGCATAGATAAGACATTGTGCCCCCAAGTGTAAGTGACATAGAATATCAACCTACACATGACATCTATATGCCATGATTTCATCATGGTACTTATCTAGGGTTCCTGCTTACCAAGTTTTTACCATTGGACGAAGGGATTTCTATTTACTTTTTTTTTGACTTTTTGACTTTTTGACTTTTTGGATAGGAGAAGGGGAATATGGATAGGAAAGACTCAAGTGTCTAGTTCCATGAAAGGTGGTAGTCCCACTAGAGATGGATGGAATCACATGGACCATGTCAAATGTCATTATTATAATAGATGTTGGTAAGGTATGACATGCAAGGGAGATGGCGTAGGTAGATGATGTATTATGTGATGCAGATTATGTAGGGAAGATGATAGGGATTATATGGGACTTATGAAAAAGATGAATGGGGAGGCTTAGAAAAAATCATGGACCATAAGAAGGTGGTGGGGGAGATATGTAGGATAATGAGTGAAGGGTGATGAGATGGAGGTATGTGGAATTGTTGTGAAATAGAATGGAACCATGACCAATGGTTGCACACATTGTGATAAACATTGAAGCTTTTGATGTGGACGAGGTGTAGGAAGCAATGGAAATGTTTTCTTAGGAGATGGGTGATGAAGCACTTTAGGTACCCACATAGACTTGGTATTTTGATGACGTTTATTTTGCTTGTGGGATAGACTATGAGATTCTTGAATAGAGTGAGAATGTGAAGTGGAAGTAGATGGTTGGGATTTTTGTGATGTAGATGCCTCATTTGAATTGCTTTCCTTTTTCTTAGGGATCCAAACCATTTTAGTTTTGGCCTTTACTTTTGGAGGTATGGGCTTATAAAACTTTTGGGATGTATTTTTCTTTGACTTTTTGTATTGATGTCCTAAGGCATGAGGACCCTTAGGACTTTTTACTTCATAAGTAGAGGCATTGAAATTTTTATTTTTGAATTCCATGGGATAGGTGGGATGAGTGGAAGCTTCTTGTTTAGGGGATATTAGGTACATTGGCAGTAATGGTGGTAAAGTGGATGGAGGGATATTAGGAGTTAGAAGTAATGGTGGTAAAGTGGATGGTGGAAGGTGTACGGTCACATGATTTTGACATTTGTAGGATGATGGAGGAGGGATGGCAACATATGTTTTAGGCATATGATATGATTTATGATGGAAGGGGGTGAACTTAGGATGCATGGATGAAGTACCAACATCTTGAGATTGGTTTCCTTGAGGTGTATATCCAAGGCCATAAGAGCGTGAAGGGACTTTGACATGGATGGGCTCTAAAATACCTTGTTCATGAAGGTCTAAACCTTTACCTTGGTGGTTCATGTTTTGGATTGCAATGGACAATTGGACTAGGTGTAGGTGGAATACTAGACACGAGTTCCTCATTAGATGGAAAAAATGAAGCAAGAGAATATAATGGTTGTTGTTGTTCTAAGGAGGAACATTCATGAATGAAGGTGGAAATACCAATAGGATATGATGGAGGACTTTCAATGGGGTTGATAGTGGGTGATGAAGGATCATTAGTATCTTGATTAACATTGTGTTCACTTAGATCCAAGGTATTTGTTTGGTCTTCTATGTGTGCTTGGGAGGCATATGTCTCATCAAGGGAAGTGGATGTTGATGGATCATGGATAGGGCTGGGTAGGGGATGGATAGGAGAAATGGAGGTTCCTTCCTCATAGATAGGTGAAGTAATAGGCTCTTGAACATGGAATGCATAAAGTTGGCTAAGAGAATCATCATGGCCTTCTTGATCATAGGTAAGATCATAGATGGGAGCTTGATAATAAATAGGACCAATTATGCTATGAGTGGGATCATTAGAAGGTCCTAGATCTTAATTAGAATGAGGGGTTAATGTTTCCTCATGCTTAGGATAATTCTCTTGACATAACTCTTGGATTGATTAAATGAAAGTGGAAGGGGGTGACTCTTGAATGGGTTCAACATGTTCTAGATGGTTAACAACATAAAGACATGATGGAGGTTGACTTAGGCTCAATGGGGAAGACTCTTGAATAAGCTCAAGGGGGAGACCACATGATGGGGTTGGAGGAATAGGCATGGCATTCAAAGATTTTTTGGTAAGCTCATTAATGGGTACTTGACATGGGGATGGTTTGTTCCATGCTAGTATCCATTGGATCACATCCTTTGCAAGTGTATGGGTAGATGGATAATATAGTGGATGGACAATTATAGTGGATGGTGTTATAGGTTTAGGATTAGGACTAGGACATGGTGGCCTAGGGATAGGCATTTAATTAAATGGTGGTATGATAAAGTTATAGGACGCATGAACTAGATTGGTTTTCCCCTTGTCAAATGGAACATGAGAATTGAAAGGCTCTTGATTTTGTTGCCAAGGTGGACTTGGGATCCTATGTTCTTATTGTGATATGGGTGGATATGTTGATGTGGCATTGACATGATAGGTAGGTGGGTTTGGTTGGCATGATGATGAAGGTGAAACATAGGATTTTGGTTGAATGTGTTGAGGTTGTAATGGTGTTTGGACTTGTTGTAGTATGATTTGTTGTGATAATGATAGAGGGGTTGCATAGGATAATGGTTGTTGAGATGTGGATTGGTATGGATAAGGGTTGACATTAGAAGAGGTGGGATAAGGTGATGAAGGGAAAACATGATATTTGGATGGATGAGGTTGATATGATGATATAGGTGACACATAGGATTGAGGTGAAATATGTTGATGTGGTGATTGGATTGGATGTTGTGCTTGTTGGATTTGACAACTAGCCATGAGGTATTAGGATTGTGCTATGAGTTGTTGTATTTGATGTGATTGGTTTGTTTTAAGTTGAAATCATTAAATGAGGCCTTGGAGCTCGTGTATAATTTTTTGGTCTAAGGGTTGTGGTGCTTGATAAAGTGATTGGAGGAGGTTTTTGAATTGCGGTACTAGGTCTTCTGATGTTGGCATGGTGTAAAATTATGTCGATTAGATTAAAGAGATGATGATGATTAGGATATGATGTGGAATGACAAGATTGTATGATTTGGATGATGTGGCAAATATTTATTGGAAGTTTGACTTGGGAAATATCAAACACAAGATCTCACATGTAAATGCATGAACACAAACACCAAACAAAATGATAAATTTATGTTGCAAGATTAAATGTTGTGATTAAGAAAACACTTGAATACACAACAACTAGTCTAATGATAGTCAAGTGGGTATGGCCAATTAGGTCTTAAGCTAGGATGCACAAGGTTGACCAAGGATGATTTGAAAGAAAAATCTTTCCACCCAACCGGGAGAAAGGGGTAACCCACCCTTCACCTTCACTTCCCAAAGGTATAAAGTTCTTTGAGGCTTAGCTAAGAGTGACAAGATTTCAACTCCCAAAGAGGCATGTCTCTGGATTCACACCTTGATTGAGGTCGTACCTTGGAGGGGTGTGTACTCCAAGCATGCCTCCTAAGAAGGGTATGACAAAAGTGAACCAAGTGAGGTGTTTTGGAGGACACACACACTTGATTCACACTCGCAATTGTTAATTTCCCTTTAGAAATGAAATGTGTGTAAGCAAACAATGGAAGCACTTTTTATTTTTAACCCAAACCCAAAATGTGTTATGGAAGACAATGGTTCTTTTTAAGCCTAGTTTCAATGATGTGACAACAAACAAGATTTATTTTAGACCCCAAAATCCAAATATGTGATCAAACAAGTTGTTCTTTTTAAGCCCCAAATCTAAATGTGTGACAAACAAGATTAAGAGATGAAAGATGAAATGTGTGCACCTAGAATTCCTTTAGCTCCAAATTTTTGTCCACTTGATCCAATTTGTCTTTTGAAGTGTTTATTTTTCTGCAAATTCACAAAACCAACAACAAAGCCAAAACCCTAACAAGATAATTGATCACTAATATTAGAGGGTTAGCTAGTCAAGACAAATCTGATTTTTGGAAAAAAAAATTGCATCAAAAGTAAAAACACAGAGAATAGACCCTTACTGAAATTTCCAGAGCTTTCCAAAAATGTAAAGAACTCCAAAACATTTGTTGTTTTGCATCCAGAATTAATTTTTAATTAAAAATCATAAACAAATTATAAAAAGTTCAAAACAAGTTCAAAATTTTTGGACTGAAAGTGTCGGACATCATCCAAAATCTACAAAAATGTTTTTTGTGAAAATATCTACAACCGTTTGTGAGATATTAACAAATATTTGTAAAACCCTAATTTTCAAAAATCTATTTTTTGTCTAATTATTTTTCATCCAAATTAAAAACATAAAAAATAGACCCCTACTAGAATTCAGAGAGCTTTCCAAATATAAATATAAAAATATCTGAAAAATTCATTAATTTGCTCTTAACATTGATTTTTCATGAAAAATAACAAAAAAATAATTAAAAAAAAAAAACTCTAAAAAATCTAATTTTTGGAATTGATGCTCTTGATATTGTCCCCAACCTATAGAATTTTTTTTTGTGAAAATATCTACAACCATTTAAATCTTTGAAAACTAGGGTTTTGTCCCCAAAATGATGCAAAACCTACAACAAAAAGCTAACAAAACCTACAACAAAAAAGATCCAACTTGAAAATTCCTCAAAATTTGTCAAAATATTGAGCTAAAAATCAGTTGTGGGGTTTACCAATGTAACTAAGGCAAAAATTAAGTTAAGCATAAACAAAACCCTAGCTAAACAATGAAGTACAAAAGAGGAAAATAGCATAAAGAAAAGAAGAATCTCACCAAACAACCTTCATGCCCTCCATGATTGACCTTCATTGCCCTTCTCCATTTGCTGCAAAATGATGTTTGCCCTCAGATTTTTGTGAGGAACTATGACTATGAATAAACCTAAGCAAATATTGAAGGATTTGATCTAAAATGGAAGTGTACTTAGATTTCTACAAGCATTAAGAAGTGTGGAAGCCTAAATTTTGAAGCATGAAGTGTGAGATGATGAAGTGATGAAGTCAAGAGATGATAAAAGTCCCCAAATGAGGTTGACACTTATTTTTTTATTTAAAAAAATAAAAATTCAATTTTGGATGAATGGCTAGGATTAAAATTTGAGATATGCCTTAAGATCAAATGTTGTAAATGCATGTGACAACTAGAAATTAGGGTTAGGGAAAATTTAGGTTAAAATTTGAAATGGAGGGCTGAGATTTGATTTTGGGAAAATCAAATCAAAGGTCAAGAATGCATGTGACAAGAAGATATTGAGCACAAAAAATGAAGTTGCTGGAGAATCAAATGAGAATTTAAAATTATTTGATTCAAGAAGTGATGTTGACCTTTTGAATTAAAAATTAATTTAATTCAAAAGTGGTGAGGTCATGTGATAGGAAATAATTATTTCAAATTATTTACTTGGTGGGAATTTAAATAGAAAGTGTGGAATTTAAATAAATGACTTTATTTAAAATTAGAAGAAAATTTAATGAGATAATTAAATAATTAATGATAATTATTTAATTATGAAGAAGATGAATAAAGTGGTCAATAATTTAAATAAATCATAGGAATTTATTTAATTATAAGAAGATGTTAGAATTAATGATGTATTTAATGCCCCACGGTGGGTGCCAAATTGTAAGTGTGAATAAGTAACAAAGGTAAATACACTTCTTAATGAAAACATTATATCAAAGATTCAATAAATAAACTAATCTAAAGCAAGAATCTACTGAAAGCGTCTCATTATTTCCTATCTTCAAAGATTTATTAAGCTATAGTGCTCTCAGATTTAATAAAACACTATGACTGTTAAAATGTCAATCTAAAGAATGAAATGTTGAATGCAATGATCTGATGCTTATGATAATATCTAAATGGTAAAGGAAACAACTATAATCAATGCTTGACATTAAAACTGATGGATGAAGCTACTGTGTGTGGCCGTGATATAAAATCTATTATTGTTGCTATTGCTAAAATGCTTGATTGCTTGATTGCTTGATGCTTGATTGCTTTCATGCAGAGTAAGATTGCATAAACTTGGATATTTTGGATCCTTTTCCTATTGAATGAAGTTGTATTTATAGATTTCTCGATAGCAGCTTTGTACAAGGGCAACAAATAGAGGCTTGGATTCAATCTAGAGAATTTAATGGTGAGAGATGGAGGAGATTGAGAAGATTGTGGGAATTATTCCTACCCATGAAAACACCAGGCAAGAAGATAGGAAGGATTGAGAGATTGATTTCCAATTTTTATCTAATTTGTCTCCAAATCTTCCTGTGAAGATTGAATCAATTAATTTAGACATAATTTTGACATAAATTAGTCATATGATATCTAGTTTGGTTTTGAGAAAATAAAGGAGTTAGATTTATGCATTTGTTTAAATATTTTTATTTATTTAAATTAGCAAAAGAGGGATAAATAATTTAATAAAACAAACTATAGAAGTTGTTTATTAAATTAAAATACAAGAATATGATAATTAAACAATAAAGTGTTCAACCTTTATTTAATTAATTAAGATTGATGTGATAGAAATAAAAAAAGAAAAAAATGATAATTAAATCAAACGAAGTATTTAATTTTGTTTATTTAATAAAGATGAATTAATAGAAGAATTAGAAGAATTTAAATGTGAATTTAAATATGAACTATATAAATAAATATTTCTATTTATTCAATAGTAGAGGAATTTATGATAATTAATCAAATAAGTCTTATTTATTTAATCGGATTCTCCAGACCAATTTTAGGTGTATACAACTAAAAGAGGGTTCACCACAAAACTAGGGCTTGGAAAGACAAGTGCTATGCAAAAGCTAATTATGAAACTTAATGATATATAAAACCACAAGAAATGACCTAGAAATGAATGCAAAATAGAATAGGAAATTTAGAGATCAAAGGTGTGCACTTGGAAATTTGTAGCAACATGAATGGAGATTTGAAATGATGAAAATGCTAGATTTAATGCACACTGGGACTCATACGCCAGTCTAGATGATTTAGTCCCCAATTAGGGTTTTTGGGAAAGAACAAAAATCTGGTAGAGACAAGTATGGAACTCCTGAAAACTATAAATTTCACTATATCGGGACTGATATGCCATAAGTGGTGTATCAGTCCTACTTGTCTTTTTCAAAGGGTCAGGATTTGAATCTTCTATTCAATCTTTGCTCTATCTTCTCAACTGGGTTTCTGGATATGAACTGGAAGATTATGCTTTGTAGGTGTCCTTTAAGGGTCTTGTAAACAAGGTGACAACTTTGATGAATTTGCATAGTTGACAAATTCTTTCCAATCTTTCTCTTTAGAAGATCTTCAACCTAGATCTACAAATCACATACTAAAGAGAGGGGAAATGTTGTTTTGTTAGTGGAAAGGGTTTTGGCTTGGTCAAACCCCATTTTGGTAATCAAACCTTGTAATGAAATGAGATAAAGTAATGATGAATGAACAAGATAATATGTTGCAACTCACAAAACCCTAGGAACAAAAGGTTGCAATCTTGTATGTAGTGGCTCTAATGGATGTTTATCTTGACTCTTGCTTGAATGATATGGATCTTGATTTGAATACTCGCTTGAATCATGAAACCCTACATCTCAATTGTTAGCTCAAAAATAAACATGATGCATGATGAATTTTACATGATGCCTGATACTTGAATAATGCTCTAAAATACTTGATAATCAACTCTTGAAGACTTTTTAATTCTCTTGTAAAAACTTGAATGCTTAAATGAACTTAAATTCACTATAAGGAATGCTCTCATGAAAGTCTTGGATGAAAATAAGTGAAATAACCTTGTATTCATACTTGTTTATGCCAAATTTCTTGAAATTACAACACTACAAGCTTATGTATCAGATCTAGGCGAATAAAATCCTACCAATAATTTGAATTTAATTTGAATTTTAAGCCACATGAGACTCATACACTAGAAGTGGCATATGAATCCCATTAGGCTAGGCCATGGGAAACATTTTTAAGAAAAGCTTAGATTCATGTGAAATCCAGATGAAGGCCCCGAAACTTAGGTGGAACCCATATGCCCAAGGTAGTGTATGAGTCCCAGATCACTAAATTTGGGCATACAATCCAGAACCACCTAAATCATGATTGGATTTTGGTTTATGTTGAGATTATCCCTAGAAAGATGCATTATTTAAGGTTTGTAAATGCAAAATAAGCCCAAATAAGGCATAAAGAAGCCCAATTAATTGATGAAACCCTAGATTAGTGTGAAAGTGTTAGGATACACTTTACAACACCTTAAATAAAGTACAATTAAGTCTATTTAGTTTACAAGGTCCCAAGACCTAATGTGAATGTGTTAAACACATTACAACACTAAATCAAGGCAACATTAAGCTCAATTTGACAAGGACCTGTGCCAAAACATGTAGAAATGTAGAGGGGTACATTTTTTGTCATTAAAAAAATAACATAAATAAAATTTACCAAGATTTTCATTCAACCTTCAATTTTTAAAACCAAAAACTATACATCATTAGTGAAATGACAACTAGCACTTATTATCATTAAACACTGCTCAATTCAAAATTACCCTAAAAAACACTACATATGGTGATATTAGGAACTCAAAAATATTACCTAATTAGTTACATAATAAATGCACTTCAAATCACCATACCAACTAGAGAAAACCCCCTCCTTTTCCTTGCACCAACAAGCATTGCAACTTTTAATACACAAGCCTCAACTATACATGCAACCCTCAAGATTCAAATTAGAGAAATGCAACCACTACAAGGACAAAATTTGACAACATTTCAAGAAGACATGAAAAATATGCAATACATTCTAGTCAGTGAAATGAACTTCATTGGGCCAAAGCTATTATTAAAATTTGACATGTTATGTGAAGCAATCCCACAACAAAAACATATTTTCTTTGATGGAATTTCTATAATTCTTATAGGAGACCTTGCACAATTTCCACCTATTATGGATAAACCTATCTATGCATCCCACACAAGTGCAAAAAACCTATGGCACAAATTTAATACAGTTGTTATATTACAAACAATATTTGGACAGCAAGGTGATAATCCAATTCAAACTCAATTTCATCATACATTACGAAACATGTGCATTGTAGAACCAACAAAGCATGATTGAGGATTATTAATGAATCACTCAAACAAGCAACTAATGACATCAAAACAAATTATTTTGACCAATCAATAAACTTATTTGCTACAAATGAGCTAGTAACTTTACACAAAAAAAAAATGCAACTATTAAATCTAAATGTTGCACTCTGTGTTGTTGTAAATACATAAACGCAAATTGTGTATTGATAACTATGATTCAAGCATCTACCCCAAAAAGTAACTAAGCAAATTTCAACATGCCATGCTTACAACAAACCTATGGATCTAAGGTGGACTAGTAAATGGATCACTTCAAGAGGTTAAAGATATTGTATATCCCATTGGATCTAAACCACCTAAATTACCAACATATGTTACAATCACATTTGATAACTATATTGGTCCACCATGGGATGAAACAAACCCAAAGACTATACCAATACCACCTATTTCCCGAGGAAGTTGTAGACAAATACCACTATCTATGGCATGAGCTATCTCTATACAAAAATCACAAGGTCTTACACTAAAACTAATCAATAACAACATTTTCTCCTTGTACAGGTGACCAATTGGATGCACAAGAAAAGAAAAAATAAAGATTTAACCTCTTTCTCGAAAAAAGTATTTTAGAACATTTTAAAAATTGCTATACTTACATATGAAAAAACATATTTCCAAGTTATATTTTCCTCACCTAACAACATTGTGTTGTAATGCTTACAAATTTTAGGACTTCAAAAGAGGAGCTACAAAAAAATGGGCACTCTCATTTCACTTTGATAAATGCAAATTGGCTACTACTCAATCATATGAATTTACTTGTTTCAATTTGTACATAAAAGATATATTATTTGTGTTTTTCTATTTGTATAAGACATCCAAAATAGTTATGTAATGTAATTATACATACTTATATATAAATATAATGAATTATGTAATATTCAAAATCATTATTGTTTTACCTTTACATTCTTATTCATAAATTTCTTGAACCTCCTATGAGTACATGTGCTAGGAAATGAAAGATTGGTGTTTCGAGACGCTCTGTATTGTCAAATATGGTAGAGGAAAAGAAATGCAATAAAACAGAGCAAAAAATAGAGCATATACAGAAAACTAAAAGCGTGTATTCATATATTCATCATCATATTCTAAAACACTACTAAACAATATTTAGGGCTATGAGTAAACTTCTAGAAGCAGCTAGAAGGAACTTGAAGAAGTTGGAGTAAGCTCCAAGCAACATAAACAAATACGGAGCAGTTTGGAGTATTTGGGAGCAATCAGTAGTTAATGCAGTTACCAACTCCACCAACCAAAACAGCTACAGAAAGCAACAGACAATTGAATTATATCTAACACGCCCTCCTAATGTCAACTGTTACAATTATCAGCACTAACAATTCCTAAGAGTTTTCTTTGAAATTCAAAAAAATTCTTTCCCAATGGTTTTGTAAATATATCTGCAAGCTGATCTCGTGATCTACAGAAGTCAAGAGAAATTTCTCCATTTTGGATGAGCTCTTTTATGAAGTGAAAGCGAGTATCAATGTGCTTGCTTTTCTTGTGGAATACATGATTTTTGGATAAGGCAATTGCAGAACTGTTATCACAGAAAATAGGAGTTGGCTCCTTTTCAACATGTGCAAGATCATTTAGTATCCTTCTTAGCCATATTTCTTGACAAGCTGCTGTAGTTGCAGCCACATACTCTACCTCTACTGAATAAATTGAAACTATTGGCTGTTTCTTGGATGCCCATGAGATAATATTTGTTCCCAAGTGAAAAGCATAACCTGATGTGCTTTTCCTATCATCTATGCTGCCAGTATAATCACTATCTATGTAGCCTAAGAGTGAAGCATCTTAAATTTGAGTGTACCATAATCCATAGTTGATTGTCCCTACAACATATCTCAGAATTCTTTTTGCTACCTTCTAGTGTGAATCTTTTGGAGAGTCCAAGAATCTGGATACAAAACTTGCAGCAAACATTATGTCTGGTCTAGTTGTTGTGAGGTACAAAAGACTGCCAACTAGCCTCTTATACAATGTAGAATCAACTGGTGGTCCATCATCTTGTTTGCTCAACTTTGTTCCTTGAGCAATGGGTGTGTCTGCTGGTTTGCAACTATCCATTTTGAATTTTTTCAACATTTCTAAAGCATACTTTTGTTGACAAACAAAAATACCTTGAGCAGATTGATTGATTTCAATTCCGAAAAAGTATTTCATGATTCCAAGATCAGTCATATCATACTCCTTTTTCATGGCAGCTTTGAATTCATTTAACATCAAATTTCCTGTATAAAGCAAGTCATCAACATAAAGACAAACAATGAGAATTTTACCTTCATTATCTATTTTTGTATAGAGAGTTGGCTCATGATTGCTCCTGATGAATCCACTGTTAATGAAGTAAGAGTCAATATGACTGTACTAGGCTCCTGGGGCTTGTTTTAAGCCATACAATGATTTCTTCAACTTATATACTTTATCCTCTTGCCCTTTGATTTCAAACCCTACTGGTTGATCTACATATATCTCTTCTTCCAATATGCCATTTAAGAATGCAGATTTGATGTCCATTTGGAAAACTTTCCATTTATTTTGAGCTGCAATAGCCAAAATAGTTCTAACAGTGTCCAATCTTGCTACTGGAGCAAAATTTTCTCCATAGTCTATGCCAAGTTGTTGAGAAAAACCTTTGGCAACCAGTCTTGCTTTATATTTTTCTATCTTTCCTTTGTCATTCAGCTTTGTCTTATATATCCACTTCACACCAATGCTAGTTTTGTCAGTTGGTAGATCAACAAGATCCCAAGTTTTGTTCTTTTCTATGGCATCAATTTCTTGATTCATTGCATCAACCCAATGTTCTTTTACTGCTTCTTCAAAGTGGGTTGGCTGATATGAAAGAAAGGAAAAAAGATTTTGTTCAATTGCATTTTCTTGCTCATATATTTCTCTTATGCTTCTAGTTCTTTGATTGTCTATAGATGAAGATGAATCAGTGCTGGGAGAATTACCATTTCCAATATGTTGTTTCTGACCTTGTACCTGCAATCTTGGTGGCCTTGGTGGATGAACTTGCTGATTTGAAGGTTCATCAAATAACTGTAATGGATTTGGACCATTCAAAGTTTCATTTTCCTGATCACTCCATGATTTATTCTCAAGGAACTTGACATCTCTACTCACCACAAATTTCTTGGTGATAGGATTGTAGAGTCTATAGGCTTTTGATTGTTCACTATAGCCAACAAAGATGCACTTTTCACTCCTATTATCAAGTTTTTGTCTCAGCTCCTCTGGAACATGTGCAAATGCAATGCAACAAAAAATTCTAAAATGAGCTACATTCAATTTTGTACCAGACCAAGCCTCTTGTGGCACTTTTCCTTGAACACTAGTTGTAGGAGATCTATTTAAAATATAGACTGCAGTAGCAACAGCTTCAGCCCAATAATCATTTGACAAATTCTTTTCTTTGAGCATGCATCTAGCCATATTCATGATAGTCTGATTTTTCCTTTTAGCTACTCCATTTTGTTGTGGAGTATATCTTGTTGTGGTTTTCATAACAATGCCATGTTGTTTGCAAAAATTTGTGAAATCTTTTGAATTGTATTCTCCTCCTCTGTCTGATCTGAGCACTTTTATATATTTACCACTTTCTTTTCTGCTTCAGCTTTGAATTGTTTGAACTTTGAAAAAGTATCTAACTTGTTCTTGAGAAAATAAATCCAGATTTTCCTACTAAAGTCATCAATGAAGGTCAGAAAATAAAATCTACCACCAATGGATTGAGTTTGCATTGGTCCACAAAGATCTGTGTGGACAATCTCTAAGTGTTCTTGTGCTCTATTGGAGGAAGATGGGAAGCTATCTCTCTTATGTTTTCCAAGAATACAACTCTCACATTGACTATCAAGTGATTTAAAAGCAGGAAGACCTTTGACCATAAATTGCTTTTGAAGAAGACTAAGACTTTTAAAAGGAAGATGACCAAACCTAGAATGCCATAATTGTGTCTCATCCATGATTGAGACATTATGAGAAAATGACTGTGATGGAATGGCACCCCTAAGATTTAGGGGAAACATTCTATTCTTGGTTCTTTCAATCTTTGCAATAAGTCTTCTACCGGGAGGTTTGTCAAAAATACAACAAGTTGTACCTTTAAAGATTATATCATAGCCATGTTCCATTAATTGACCTACACTTATGAGATTATGTTTTAGATTTGGAACATAATAGACATCATGTATATCTTTTCGTTGATTTTGTTTAGTAAGAACAGGCACAATTCCTTTCCCTTGATCTTTTACTCGAGAGTCATCACCAAGAGTAATTTCAAAATTTGTAGAAGTATCAATGCAAGAAATTAAATATTTGTTACCTGTCATATGATTGCTGCAGCCACTATCCAACAACCAAAGGTCTTTGGTATGACTGTCTTTAGAAATATGGCAAGAAATAAACATTGTTTCAGAAGATTCACCTTCATTGTTGGAGACATGTGCTCTACCATTGTTTTGGTCTGATTGTTTCTTTCTACATTCTGATTCATAGTGTCCAAATTTCTTGTAGTAGAAGCATTGGACTCTAGATTTATCAGTCTGATTTTTCCCTCTTTGTGTTTGATTCTGAAAGTTTCTAAACTGCCCTAATTGATCTTGTGCTGATCTTTCTTCTCCATATTGATATTGTCTGCCTCTATTGCTTCTCCATCGGTTGCCTCTGCCTCTACCTCTACTGAAAGAGGCTTGAGTCTTGAAAGCTTGTTCCAAAGACTCTTCTTCAAGATTCAGTCTGGTCTCATGTGACAAAAGTGATCCAGTTAACTCAACTATTGAAAAAGTAGTGAGATCTTTAGACTCCAAAATAATTATGACAACCATTTCAAATTTCTTTGGTAGGCTTCTGAGGACTTTTTCAACAATCTTTTGATCTTTAATGGTTTCACCATTAGTTTTGATCTAATTTACAATGCCCATGACTCTAGTCATAAACTGATCAACATTTTCTGAGTTAGACATTTTCAATGTTTCAAACTATTTTCGCAAGGCTAGGAGCTTGACTATCTTGACTTTGTCATTACCCTCATATGCAGATTTGAGAATATCCCAAGCTTCTTTTGATGTTGCAACACCTGTGATTTTAGCAAAAATAGAATCATCAACTGAGTTTTGAATCCAACATTTTGCCCTGTTCTCTTTCTTTCTCAACTCAGTAGCTGCATTTCTTTGAGCATTATTCATAACAGCTAAGTCTGCTGGAGTGGGCTCTGTGTAGCCATTTTCAACAGTATCCCAACATTCCTGGGCTTGAAGAAATGACTTCATTCTCAAGGACCAGAATTCATAATTTTTTCCAAGAAGAATGGGAGTCTGTGGCATGTTACTAGACGCAGCCATGATTTAAAATAAACTTTCAATATTAAATATTCTCCCTTTTGAATACTCTGTAGTTCTTTAAGATTCTTGTGACCTTCAAATATTTCAAATATTCAAATCAAATGAAGTTTTTTTTACCAGGGAGTTTGACTTCAATTGCTGGGTATTAACAATGTCTTTCTTCTCTTTTGCAGCTTCCTTATGAGCAGCTTTGTGCTCTTCAAATCTCCCAAAGAGCAACTGTTCTCGGTCTAAATCTATGTGGCTCCTTCACTCCACAAAAGACAAGTTCTGTAGACTTTTCCTTGGTTCTATTCTAAGCTTTCCTTGAGCTTTCCTTTTTTTGAATCTAATCTAGCTGCTCTCCACTTAAATATGAAGAGGCTTATGCAAGTTGAACTTGCAGCAGCTTTGATACCATGTCAAATATGGCAGAGGAAAAGAAATACAATAAAACAGAGCATATACAAAAAACTAAAAGCATGTATCCATCTACTCATCATCATATTCTAAAACACTACAAAACAATATTTAGGGCTATGAGTAAACTTCTAGAAGCAGCTAGAAGCAACTTGAAGAAGTTGGAGTAAGCTTCAAGCAACATAAATAAATACGGAGCAGTTTGGAGTATTCGGGAGCAATCAGGAGTTAATGCAGTTACCAACTCCACCAACCAAAATAGCTACAGAAAGCAACAGATAGTTGAATTATATCTAGCATGTATAATCTAGAAGATTTTAGAGTAACTGTAATTTCAATAAAAGATGCCCTCTCGGAGGTTGAGCATAAGATTGGATTCCTGTCAAATTTATAGGAAGAATATTGCCATACATTTTGAATGGAAAGGGTGAACTACTAATTTATTCAAGATTTAAGCAAATTAATATACAAAGAGTCAAGCGACATGGAATGAGTGTGATTTGAACAAGAATGTATCTGATTGTGACATAATCTTGGAAAATCTAAAAAATTTTCTCTTCTACTTTCTTTTTCTTTTATTTAGATTAGGTTTGTCGAGAGCCAATGACTGAAAGTACTTTATTGTGCTTCATTGATTTCTTGTATTTACTAATCAGAAAACTTTTGAAAGAACAAGGGAACACTCTAAAAATTGAATCAACAAGCAAAATACTATAAAATATTTTGATAGAATGTCCTTACAAATCTTCTTAGAATTAATACCACAATCTTGAAGAGCTCTATGATTTATCAACATCCATCTTAATACATAGTTCAGACTGTTAGACTGAAAGTGAGGATACATAAAACCAATGTAAAGACTAAACTAGACCAAACCAATATTTCTTATATATGTTCACTTAAATGTTCAGCCTTATACAGATCTACTGCCAACAAAATTTCTTAGTAATGTACTTAATACACCATAATTTAGAGCAAATTTTCTTACTTATATTTCCTCAAGGTTGAAACATTTCCTCTATTTTTCACAATTGCTATCTGGGTCCTCCTCAAGATGAGCTTTGCCTTTGCCTTTGTACTCATTATTTGTTTCTTCATTTGGTTTGTTTCTATGCTCATCATCATTCTTATCTGAGTCCTTCATAAAAACAGCTTCCAAGGCACATATTATGAAATTGTCACCAAAACACTTTCCAAGGAACTGGCATCCTCCACAGCACCACCATTCCCCTCGGGGCCACCATTCTCAAGAGGATTTCCATTCTCTATAGGGCACCATTCTCCATAGGACCGCCATTCTCCATAGGGCCAACATTCTCTACAGGACCACCATTCTCCTCACAAGCACCATTCTCAAGAGGAACACAATTCTCCAAAGGAGGAGTTTTATCATTGTCCATGGTATACTTCTCTAAGTGGTAAAAGTCTACAAATTAATGCTATAAAAAGTTTATCTCACAAACTTCAATTTAAGATCATACTTCCAGGGAAAAAGTTGAATTCAAATCAGAAATTTCATCATCCCTTGGTTGGTTATGGAAAGTGGTGGTGATTAAAAGAAATTGAAGTTTGTTTTAAACAAGCTATTTGAGTGAATTGTGAGGGTAAGAGATAACTACTTAGCCAATGAGTTCAGTACTTTGTTTGAAGGCATTCAAATATAAGATAACCAAATGTCTATTAGGATAGGAAAGTGTTTTGTTTGGGATTTTTCATGTGTAATATTATTTTATAAATGGTAAAATAGACACTATTTATTAAAAATAAATTATGATTTATTTTTAAAATGGAATTTAATTTTGAATTTTCAAAATGAATAATTGAAAAGTTGATTTGTATATATATATTTTTAAAAAGATATTTAGTTAAGTTGGAGTATGGAACAATGTATTTAATATTTTAAACAAAGATTTAAAATATATCAAATTATTTTTGAGAAAAAAATAGTGTTTGTTCTAGTTTAGAATTGAGTTTGACGGATATTATTATGTCATGTTTATTTAAGGCATGATTTCAACCTCATTCTTATATATATTTAATTTCTTGGTTTTGTTTTATATATTTTACTCAAATAGTACATGTGCAATTTCTATTGGATTTTCTAATCTTGAGCAACCACCAACCAAGTGCATTTAATGCATAGTCAGAAATGATTCGTTGGGATCCTTCACCCACCTTGATGTGTCTGACATTGCTAGTGGCCAGTCAATGTTTTTGGCAATGAAATTAATTGTGGTGGGTGAGTTTGAAAATGAGTGCCAGTTTTTGAAAGAAGGCTGGAAAGACAAAAGAAAAGAATAAAATGTTTTTCTCAGTATGACAGAGTGTAGTAGAAGACAAGGAGGAATGTTCAGGAGAATATAATAGAAGAAGAAGAAGAACCTACATAACAACATATGATAGTACTCTAGAATATTTACAGAGGTCAGTGCTTCGAAATATTCGCAGCAACACACAGTTAACTCCAGTGCGTCAGAATATGCACAATTTTTGAGAATGAAAAATATATAGAGCCATAGCTCTGAATTTTTTGTATGTAATAATTTTGAATGTAATCTTTTTGGTTATTTGAATGAAACAGAAAATATTTTTCCTCCTTGTCTTGCTGTTTTTTTTATTCATTTGTGTTTTCATCTTTTCCCACTGTAGTTGGGATCTATTTTCCCAACATATTGGTATCAAAGCCCTAACTTTTCTGGGCATTTATTTTTTAAAGTCCTAGCTCTAGTCCTATGTGTGAAGTGATAGAAGCTTTGCTTCTGGGTATTTAGGAAAGCCCTAGTTTTCTAGGCAGTGAAGAAAAACCCTAGATTTCTTTCTAGGTATTTTTAGTTTTTCCCCCATTTAGCAAAATGGTTGCAGGAGATAATAGGAGTTGGAAGCAACAACCTATCTTTGATGGCAAAAATTATGATGTCTAGGAAAAGAAAATAAAAACCATTTTAGTAGCAAACAATTTGTGGGAGTTAGTAGCAAATGGGTTCATAGATGTGACTAACCCAAATGCATATGCAACATTGACCAATCCTCAAAAGAATCAATTGAAGGAGACAAGAAAAAATGATGCTAAAGCCCTCAGTTTGATTGAGACAGCCTTGATAGAGGTTATTTTTCCTCGAATAGCAGTAGCTAGTTATGTAAAAGAAGCATGGGAAATACTTCAAACCACCTGCAAAGGGACTGAGAAAGTTAGGTCAGTGAAACTCCAGCTACAAATGAGAGAATTTGAGACCATGCAGATGAAGGACAATGAGTCCATTTTAGATTTTCATATAAGGGCTTCCACTTTGATTAACCAGATGAGGAAAAATGGAGAAACCATGGAAGATCAGAAGATTGTCCTCAAAAGCCTACCCACAAAATTTGACTAGGTGGTTATTGTCATAGAAGAGGCAAAGGACCTCTCAACATTTTCAGTTGATGAGTTAATGGGTTCACTTCAAACCCATGAGCAATGCCTAAATAGTTCATAAAATTCTTCTCAAGAGAAAGCTTTCAAATCTTAAGCCAATGTAAGAGGCAGGGGAAGAGGAAGAAATGGTAGAGGAAGAGGTCAAAGAGGCAGAGGTAGAAGCAAATCTAGAAGAGGAGGCTCAAACAACCAAGAGGAGTCCAACACCTCCCAATCTGACTTCCAAAACACAAATAATAGCAGCTCAAATCAGAGGAAAGATAATAGCAATGTGTAGTGTTACTATTGTCACAAGTATGGTCACTATGCAAGAGAATGCAGGATGAAACAATGTGACCAAGGGAGTCAAAATTCAAATGTGGTAAATGAGAACACGACTGAAAATGAAAAATAGTCACAAGTGTTTATTGCATGCAATATTGCAAAACAAGGCAACATTGAAGTTTGGTACTTGGATAGCAGTTGTAGCAACCACATGAGTGGTAACATAAATTTATTTTCCTCCATAGATAGTAGCATTAAGTATAAAATCAAAATGGGAAACAATGAGAAGGTTCCAGTCATGGGCAAGGGCATAGTGTGCTTACAAACCAAACATGGTGAAGAAATACAAATCCATGATGTATTCTATGCCCCAAGCATGAAACAAATCTCTTGAGAATTGGACAGATGGTCCAAAATGGCTATAGAGTGCTAATGGATAAAGGGGAATGCATCATCTATGACAAAGATGAAAGAAAGAGAATTATGGTAGTGGTTCAAATGACAAAGAAAAAAAAAATTCCCCTCAAAATGCAAATCTCAACACAGTCAAAAGGCTTGTAGTAGTCAACCTTCAAAACGGTCATCCAAGACCCATCCAAGCTTTGGCATTTGAGGTATGGGCATCTAATCTATTCTAGTTTAAGTCTTTTAGCTAAAATGAGCATGGTTAGGGGGCTACCAACAATTATAGAGCTTGATGTAAAGTGTGAAGCATGCATCCTAGGTAAACAACATAGCCATCCCTTTCAATTAGGGAATTCTAGGAGAGCTAGAGCACCATTAGAGTTGGTACATTCAGATTTGTGTGGTCCCATGAAGACCTTAACCCTAGGTGGTAATGTTTATTTCATGACACTCATAGATGACTATAGTAGAAAAATTTGGGTGTATTTTTTGAAGAAAAAATCAGATGCATTTGAGAAGTTCGAGGAGTTTAAGGCCTTAGCTAAAAAGAGAAGTGGACACTATGGACACTATATCAAAGTCCTTAGAACAGACAAAGGGGAGAGTATATCTCTCATGAATTTATGAATTTTTGCATGTCTCAAGGTATTTAGAGACAACTCACAGCTCGGTATAATCCACAACAAAATGGAGTTGCTAAAAGAAAGAATAGAACAATCACAGAGATGGCAACAAGCATGCTAAATGAAAAAGGTTTGTCTAATGTATTTTGGGGTGATGCTATAGCAACAACAGTCTACATTTTAAATATGTGCCCCACAAAGGCCATTCATGATAGGATTCCAAAGGAAGCATGGACAAAATGCAAATGGAGTGTTGAGCATTTGATAATATTTGGATGTGTGGCATATGCTCTCATGCTAAAAGAGAAAAGGAAATTTTTTGATGAAAAAGGTGAAAAATGTATTTTTATAGGCTATAGTGAAGAATCCAAAGCCTACAAATTATACAATCCCATCACCAAGAAAGTGATGATTAACACGGATGTTGAATTTATTGAAAATGAGTCATGGGATGGAATAGTTGATAGCAACATGGGTATTTCTATCTCAATACCCTTTGAGGATGAAGAACTTGTAGAAGGTAGGTGCACTGGAACCTTATAGAAAGGTAAAAGTTCAAAAAACAACATCAATAGCTCCAAAAACTTTCAGCAGAACAGATGCGCCAAAACCTTTCAGTAGGGTGGATGCACCGAAACTTTACAACATTAGTCTTCTTCATTAGACTAGCAGTCAAGCAAATCCAAAAATTCTGACCCTACGCTTGCATCATTGATGCCACATAAGACTAGAAGTGTGAGGGAAATTTATGACAACACACGGTATGAATATTTTTATGAGAATTTATATTTTTCTTTGATTTCTCATAGTGATCTAATTTATTTTCAAGAAGTTGTGAAAGAATAAAAATGGTGTAATGCCACAGATGAAGAGTTGGACACTATAGTGAGAAACATGACATGGGAGCTCACTGATTTACCCAAAGGGAAATCAGCCATTGGAGTTAAGTGGGTCTATAAGACCAAATTTATTGTTGATTGTAAGGTCGAAAGGTATAAAGAAAGGTTGGTTGTTAAGGGATACAAACAACAGCCTGGAAGAGACTACGATGAGACTTTTGCGCTAGTTGCAAGGCTAGAAATAGTGTGGGCAGTCCTAGCAATTGCATCCCAGCACAAATGGAAAGTATTACAAATGGATGTAAAGTCATCCTTATTGAATGGAGTGTTGAAAGATGAGGTGTATGTGGAGCAACCACCTGGCTACGAATTCCTAGGGAAAGAAGACAAAGTCTATAGTCTCCGTAAAGCTCTCTATGGGCCGAAACAAGCACCACGAGCATGGTACAATATAATTGATTCATACCTTCTAAGAAATGGCTTCAACAAGAGTGATAGTGAGACCACACTATACATCAAGGCACCCAATGGTGAGATTCTTATTACTGTTTTGTATGTAGATTTAATTTTCATAGGGAATAGTAATCTTTTCATTGCTGATTTCAAAGAGGCAATGAAAAATGAGTTTGAAATGATAGACCTAGGTTTGCTAAAATATTTCCTAGGCATAGAGGTCCAAAAAATAGATGATGGCACCTTTATTTCACAAAAAAATTATGCTAATCAAATCTTGAAGAGATTTAGAATGTTGGACAACAAACCAGCCCGAACCCCAACAGCTACAGGTCTGAAATTAAGCAAAGAGGACAGTAGTAATGTTAACCCAACCCTCTACAAGAGCATGGTTGGAAGCCTCCTGTACTTGATAGCAACAAGATCATATTTGATGTACATTGTAAGCTCAATTTCTAGGTTCATGGAGCAGCCTAAGGATTCCCACCGACAAGCAGGAAAAATAATTTTAAGGTATATCAATGGAACGAAAGGCTATGGCATTATCTACACCGCCTCCAATGAGTTTCAACTGGTTGGATACATAAACAATGATCGTGTAGGAAATGTAGATGATAGGAAAAACACTTTGAAATATTTGTTCCACATGGGTTCAAGAGCAATATCATGGGCATCAAAGAAGCAACCCATAGTTTCTCTCTCCATGGCTGAAGCAAAATATATTACAGCAAATGTAGCAGCATGCCAAGCTATTTAGCTTAGAAGAATCCTTGCAAATTTGAATGAGCAACAAGAAGATGGTACAATCATATTTTGTGACAACGTGTCTTCTATTGCTTTGACCAAGAATCTTGTCTTTCATGGATGAAGTAAGCACATAGAAATCCACTACCATTTCATAAGGGAGTTGGTGGAGCATGGAGAGATTGAACTTCAATATTGCAGATCTGAGGAACAACTTGCTGATATTTTCACAAAGGCATTGTCAAAAGACTCCTTTGAATGCCTAAGAGATAGGCTTGGTATGCATGAATGCACTAGAACTTTGATTCAAGAAAACATAGAGAAGTTTCAATGCGCCAAAACTTTGGTTCAGGAAAACACAGAGAAACATCGATGCGTCGGAACTTTGGTTTAGGAAAACACAGAGAAGCACCGATGCACCAGAGCTTTGGTTCAGGAAAACATAGAGAAGTGTCGATGTGTCGAAACTTTGGTTTAGGAAAACACAGAGAAGTGCCAATACGCCAGAACTTTGGTTCAAGAAAACACAAAGGAGAGCCGATGTGCCATAGCTTCATTGAACAAATGCAAATAGGTTTGCTCTGGAAATTTTGCGCTGGAACTTTTGAATGGTGATGAAAAGTAGAAAGGCTCAAGATTAAGGGGGAGTGTTGGATTTTCTAATCTTGAGCAGCCACCAACCAAGTGTATTTAATGCATATTCAGAAATGATTTGTTGGGATCCTCCACCCACCTTGTTGTGTTTGACATCCCCAATGGCCAGTTAATATTTCTAGCAATGAAATTAATTGTGGTGGGTGAGTTTGAAAATGAGCGCTAGTTTTGGAAAGAAGAATGGAAAGAAAAAATAAAAGAATATAATGTTTTTCTCAGTATGACAGAGTGTAGTAGAAGACAAGGAGGAATGTTCAGGAGAATATAATAGAAGAAGAAGAAGAACCTACATAACAACATATGATAGTACTCTAGAATATTTACAGAGGTCAGTGCTTCGAAATATTCGCAGCAACACACAGTTAACTCCAGTGCGTCAAAATATGCACAATTTTTGTGAATGAAGAATATATAGAATCATAGCTCTAAGTTTTTGTATGTAATCATTTTGAATTTTTATATTTTTGGTTATTTGAATGAAATAGAAAATATTTTTCCTCCTTGTCTTGCCTTTTGTTTTGATTTATTTGTGTTTTCATCTTTGCCCACTGTAGTTGGGATCTCTTTTCCCAACAATTTCAACATTAATTGATTTGAAGCTTTGTTTTCTTGTATAGGGTGAGACAACATCTAGTTCAAGAGAAACTAAGAGGCCTTTTGAGTATCATGTTGATAAAAATTAGAGTGTAATAATACATTTATTTCATGGACAATTTCAATATTTGTTAGTGATATATTATTTCAGTATTTGTTATTAATAGACTATGTATTTATTTGTCAATCATGGACTTTGACTATTTTAGTATTTATTGACGTGGTGTATATGTATTTAATATTCATGGACTAGATGATTATTTCGATATTTATTTATTTCAATATGTATATGTATATGCATATAGATATATTCTCCATCTGTCAACCTCTACAAATCCTCAAACTGAAACTTTAGCAATTGTGTGATATTTCTTCGAAGTTAAGTGTTATAATCTCTACCCCTCTTTTCACTACACACATTTGTGTTGGAAGTAACCACTCTTTGGTAGATAATTCAACACATTATTGGTCAACATTGTCACTTCCTAGTATATATATTCTATATAATCAATTTCATAATTTATTAGTTCATGTAGAACCAATGGTACACATTTTTTGAGAGGGTCCTAGTAATAGAACTAGAATGCTAGCCATATTATACTTGTGTGAAAAGGTGATAGAAAAATTATTAAGACTAACATTGGGAAATAGGATTTTTGTTATGACATTTCACTATAAACCACCTATATTTACCTAATGAGAAGTGACAAAGTTTACCATAGTTGGAGAAATCAATACTAGATTATATTTTTTTCTACTTTTGATAGGGATGGCTCCCTCATAAGGTATATTTTTTGAGTTTTCAAGGGTATTATTTTAATCAAAAATTACAAAATGCACACAAATTAAAACCTAAATAAATGATAGAAAACCTTAGGCATGATTTCTATGAGACTAAGACTCTAAATTTTCTAATAAAGATAAAAAGAAACATAAAAAAAGAGAAAAAGAGGAACAAATACAAAGATTATTTCCCAAAAAATATTGTTTAAAGAAAAAAGAATGCCACGAAGATTTTAAAGACATTTTTTTTATATAATATAAAATATGTATTTTTAAAGGGTTTCATGACTCCTAGATCAATAAAGAATGTATTGTCTTATCCCAATTACATAGGTTAAACATGTATTTATTAAATAAAAATATTTAAATTCTTCACATGATAGAAAATATTTAAAAGGAATAAATGTCAATTCAGCATAGGAAGATCTCACATGATAAAGATAAAATACCTTGGCACATAGTTTAGTAATATTAGTCTTTATTTAATTCATAAATGAAGAGCTCAAAGACTATTTTCTTACTACAATATAATGTGAGAGAATCCAAATATCCAAAAATAACTCTCTTTTTATCAAGAAAATAATTGCATTTATAGCCTCTACCTTAATAACTAACTAGTAGCTTACTTTCCTCATCTTATAAAATATTTAAAATAAAATTACTAAGTCTAGTAACTTTACATATTTAACTCATTAAAATAAAATAATTTTGAAGATTAGTTAACTAAATTTATAATAAAATATTAATTCTCAAGTGGAATTTGATGTGTATATAGTTGTCATAGCATATATCAAAAATTTCACACATGTCACCTATAGGTGAACACTCTCATTAGTTGCAATTATTCTTATATATTTAATCTATGATCAATATAAAATATTGTGGTCTTAGACGACTATTAGTAGACTTCTATAGAGAGGAAGCATGTGTAGTCTCTCTTAGCATGTATAAGTAATGATTTTCATCCTCATTTTAACCTCTCTCCCAAGCTCATTTTTACATCTCTTCACAAGTACTCTTGCGCTCAAGCTTCCAAAGAAAGCAATCAAGCACAAGGGCATCACAAGCAACCTCCATTGGAGCTGATTCTTACATGTTGTAGACTTCAACAACAAAGGATTTGGTGAGAATTTAAATTGTTTATCATTCAAGCATCTTTCCTTTTATTTCTATTTCATTTGGGTTTAAGTTACCATTAAAGGGGTTTGACTTAGGCAAACCCCTACTCCCTAACCCCAACATTATCTTTGTCTTTGCATGTGTTTTGCAGGTTGTACCTAGCTTTAGCAAGATTCAAAATGTTGGAGAAAGTACAAAAATTCCATCCAAGTCACATCAAGGCATCAAACCTTAGAGGGAGCAAAAGGACAAGTTACAGGCCATTTTCGAGAGTTTTAGAAATGGACTGCTATATAGGAGGAAAGTACCAACCAAGATCCACAGAATCAGACCCTAAATCTTCCAAAAGCACCAGGAGGACTAGGTTGCCACTATTGCCGACCTTGTCACTGTGCTAAGCCTCAAAAAGGGTTTTTGTATTTTTGGGTACCCTTTTCCCCGACACCCAGTCTAACAGAATTTCGCGATAGGAGGACTAGGTCACCCAACTTGGCGTAAGTGTCCCTCTACTAATTTTAGATAATTTCTAGAAAATTCTAGGGCCTCTCATTTGTAACATTCCATTTCTAGGTGCACAAGTTTTGAACTGCCCAGCTTACTTCCAGAATTGCATACATTTAGGTCATTTTAGTTTAGGTGCATTTAGTTAAATTTTATTTGTTTATATTTCATAGATTAGATTAGCATCATTTCATTTCAATTTTCCGCCACACCTCTCACACACATATCACCACCTAATCCCATCCTTCCTTTGAATGCAACCACCAAAAACCATATAACCACCAAGCGGAAAGAGAGTCATTCCTACACCAAGTGCTCCTAGGTGAAAAACCCTAGGGGCCTAGTAAAGGGAATCCTCTTTTTCCTAGTAAGAGTGATATGTTTTTGGTGGTTCATTTTGGTGAACCCAACCATAGACCACTTGCTAAATTTTTGATTTTGCATTTCATCTTAGGAAATAGCTTGCATTGCATTGAAATTTTTTCATTGTTTGCATCCTAGGGTTTGTCAAAAAAAAATGCATTAGTGAAAGTTCATGCTAGATTGCACTTTGCATTTCATTTTTATTGGAAAAAGAACAAAATAAAAATTATACATTTTTATTCTGTACCTACATTGACCCAACATAAACATCAGAAAAAACATTCAAAACTTTTCAACATTATCAAAAACATCTATGTTAGGACTAATTCGCCACACTGGGCAACCTAGTCCTCTTGCACATTTGGCATAACAATTTCTATCATTTTAAACACATTGTCGACATTTCTACTTTTTGTAATTATCTTTTCGTTTCCGTTTCTAGATTTTCTCTTTTAGACCATTTCTCATCATTACTTTGCTCTCATCATGGCCATGTCTTTCAAAAATTTATGGACATCCCTCAAATTATTAATGGATATGTCAAGTTGCACCTTTCTCACTGATCCTAATGACCTTGAACCTACTCCTACTCAATCAACTCCCATTGAGTGTCCTCCTACCGAAGTAGACATCATTGGAGATGATGATGCTAGCATGTATTGGTTCCTTAATGTATGCCTTGACAATCTTGAAGGAAATGCTTCTTTCTACCCATCTATGCACCAACCTATGATGCCTAACATATCATCCCTTGAAACATTTGCTTACCTTCATCCAGAAACACACACTGGATCTAAGTTACCTACACAAGGTGAGCCCGGTAACTCTCACCTTGTCCCTCCTCAACCCTTTTACCATAACTCAATGTCACACACTCCCATTAATATTCAACAAAATTATGGAAAAGGGTTTATCATTCTAAGAAAACAAGGTGGTAATATCACAAATGAACATGAAATACACAAGTTTTATGACCATTTGTCCCCTAATAAACATAAAATGGGAATTAGCTATCAAGATCCTCCTCCTCACCCTCGACCTCCTAGAGAATCTCTAAGGCTTTTTGATGATGGCATAGTGATTTTTGATTCCCCTCTCGATTTGAATGTTCTCCTCCCATGAGAACATCCACCATCTTCGCATAGTGAAACATCCAACCTGAAGATCATTTCCAACCCTCCATCTCTAGTCTCCTCTTTTGAAGTTGGGGAATCTAGCTAACGCAAGAGGCCCTATAAATTATAGAAACTTAAGTTTCCTCTCCATCCACCACCCGAATGTGAGACAATTATACATCCTCTTAAACAAAGGACTCATCACCTTAACTCATCGTAATAGGTTGGTAATTTGTCCTAAATATTCTAATGTCCCACATTGTGCTTATCATCGTGTTCTTGGCCATAAAAGTGATGAATGTCACCATCTGCGAGAGATACTAAGTAAGTATCACTTTGTTGGTACTGAGTGCTACCCTATTGACCCCTAAGCTACTCTCAGACACCTTTTCATGTAATAGTTGTAGAATATTCCCTTCTCACTATTACATGCTCTTTCCCATCACCTATCTTAGCTCACTTTAGCCTTGCACTCAGTGGGGGCAAGAGGTTGCTAGCCTTTTCCTAGTAATGCATTTTCCCTTGTCCCTTGGCTTTGTTGTCCACCTCCCGCTTATACCCACCAAGATTGGGAGGTGGATACCTTGCTTAATAGTTGACTTGTGCTTGCTTTACTAGTCATTTGTTTGTTTGTGTCATGTGTTCCCCGTATTGACATGTTTAATATTTTTCCCCACTTTGTGACATTCTTCTATATGTATCTCCATTCTTTTGTATGTCATGCATTCCTTTTCCCTTTTGTTTTCATTTTTTCCTTTTCATTTGGGAATGATGCAAGGTATTTAGACCGCAGTGTCTCCTTCATGTTGACCCAAATGGACCCCTTTCCTTTTTCTCTTTTTCTTTTTTCTTTCCATTTGAGGATGATGCAAGGCATTGAGACCACAATGTCTCCTTCATTTTGACTCAAAAACCAAGGCTCTTTTTCATTTACTTTTGTTGTCCTTTTGGGGATGATGCAAGGCGTCAAGACATCCTATGTCTCTTCCATGTTGACCCAAAATGAATATTTCTTTTCATTTACTTTCATTCTCTTTGTGTCTTCTTCCAGTTCTATGTATTTGGGGGAATGATGATAGTTTTGTACTCTCTCAATAAACATTGCAGCAACGAACATATTGACCCCAAATCCATAGATCCCTTGTGTTTGTGGTTTTTCATTTTGGGGGCAACCTCTTTTCCCTTTCTTTTATCTTCTCCCTTTGCATGACACAACCTTCCTTGGATACCTATCACTTGACATAGGGCTTTTCAAGTAGGCTCTCATGTCCTTTCCTTTCTTTTTTTGCATTTTTCCTTTCTCTACTTTAAAGTAATTTCTCACAAAATGGTGTGTAGCAATCCCTTTAAAGTGGGGGCATACATTGGCATTATTTCATTTTGCATTTTACTTTTTTTGTCTGTGCTTTGTAATACAACCTTATCACTTAAAATGATGTGTTTTCTCACTTTGTGGATGAAATTTGGTGTAATTTCTTTCATAAGTGTGTCTTAGCCTAGCATATTACATTCCTCTCAGTGGCCTGATGCGACACACTGCATCCCCTAAGTTGTGAATCATCTATCCTTTGATAGGTCCTATTTTGGGAGACATTAGACACAATGTTCCCTAAGTCAAAGACCTCATATGAACTAAATAAGACTCCATGGAACACTCTTTTTATATTTTTCACTTTTCCATTTTACATTCTACACTTTTGCATTTGTGCATACATGGCCACCTTGCATAACACAACTTGCATGCCTGTGGTGCCATCTTGCACTTGTTCATGAGTTCTAAGCATCCAAGGCTTTTCTTGTCTCAAGAACCACACCCTTGTATTTTGTGGTGCCTTATCAAAGTTATCAAGAGGCATAACTCTGGTATGGTTGAGCAGTAAGCCCAACTAGCAACACAACTTTCCCCATAACCACATTTGTGTGTGAGTGTGAGTTTGTACCAACTATGTGTATGTATCTCACCTCCTTGGCATTCTCACCCATAAAAAAACCGTAAGTCTCATCATCCCAAAGTGAGTACATCCTTTTCTTTTGGGCAAATGACCTAGATCTAATCCACAACTAGCTGGACAAACGGTTGAAGCTTGATCCGAATTGTCTCTCTCTTCACCCTTTCACATCACTCCTTGTGTGATCTTTTGTGCTTATGTTTGGTTTGCAATGGGATATTGATCCTGGGGTCATCCCTCTTGATCATAGTCATTTCACCCTACTAGCATGATTACATTAGATCCCGCTTGACATGCATGATTTAGATAATTTAGTGTGAGTTTGAATCAAGTTCATACTCTCACTAAAGTGGGGGATAAATGTGTCACCAAAAAGTGTAGTCTTTGGCACTTTTCACTCATTTTGGCCTTTTCACCTAGATTTGGCCTTGTTTTACCTTGATTCAGTCTTGAAAGCTTGAAATTCAACAATAATCTAATAGTGTTTTACTAAGGTGTTGTGAAGTGTTGTAACACATCTTCCCACTTTTCTAAGACCCTTTCAATATAATTCACCTAAACAACACCATTTTACCCCTTTCCAAGCCTTGTGCCAAGGTGTTGTAAAGTGTCGTAAGACATTTTCACATCTTCCTAGGCTTATCATCCACTAATTAACCCTTTTCTTATGTTAATTTGTCCCCTCAATGTACTCTTAGGACCGACTTAAGTGTATTTTGGGAGGAAAACCTAATAAACATCATTAATCATCATTTTATTCCTGACCACCACTTGAAATTATCCAAGTGGAATAGGTTGCCACCTTGGGCGACCTAGTCCCTTTTCGAATAAATTTCAAATTTAAGACAAAAAACTTATGAGAATTTGTGTCCAAAACCCTAGTGTTGGCCTATCATGTTGCATTTTTATGAAAATTAGGGTTTAGCTTGTATAAGTAAAGGTTTTCATCCTCATTTTGACCTCTCTCCTAATCTCATTTTTACATTTCTTCACAAGTACTCTTGCACTCAAACTTCCAAAGAATGCAATCAAGCACAAGGGCATCACAAGGAACCTCCATTGAAGATGATTCTTGCATTTTATAGACTTCAACAACAAAGGATTTGGTGAGCATTTAAATTGTTTATCATTCAAGAATCTCTCCTTTGATTTCTATTTCATTTGGGTTTCAGTTACCATCAAAGGGGATTGACTTAGAAAAACCGCTACTCTCTAACCCCAACATTCTCTTTGTCTTTGCATGTGTTTTGCAAGTTATACTCAGATATAGAAAGATTCAAAGTGTTGGAGAAAGTAAAAACATTCCATCAAAGTCACATCAAGGCATGAAACCCTAGAAGGAACAAAAGGACAAGTTATAGGCCATTTTTGGGAGTTTTAGACACACACTGCTGCATAGGAGGAAAGTACCAACTAGGACCCACATAATTAGACCCTAAATCTTTTGAAAGCACCAATAGGACTAGGTAGCCACTATTGGTGACCTTTCCCTCTGTGAAGCCTAAAAAAGGGTTTTGGTATTTTTGGGTACCCGTTTCCCTGAAACCCAGTCTGATAGAATTTCTCGACAGGAGGACTAGGTTGCCCAACTTGGTGTAAGTGTCCCTCTACTGATTTTAGATAATTTTCAGAATATTACGGGGCCTCTTATCTACAACATTCCATTTCTAGGTGGACAAGTTTTGAACTACCCAACTTACTTCCAGAATTGTATACATTTAGGTCATTTTAGTTTAGGTGCATTTAGTTACATTTTCTTTGTTTACATTTCATAGATTAGATTAGCATCATTTCATTTCAGTTTTTAGCCACACCTCTCACACACATATGACCACCTAATACCATCCTTCCTTTGAATGCATATGCCAAAAACCATATAACCACCAAGCAGAAAGAGATCCATTCCTACACCAAGTGCACCTAGGTGAGAAACCCTAGGGGCCTAGTAAAGGGAATCCTCTTTTCCTAGTAAGAGTGATATATTTTTGGTGGTTCACTAGGGTTTTCACCTAGAAGCTAGAGAGAAAAGGCTCTCTTTCACACCTTAAAATTTGCAGGCATTCAAGATTAGGGGTTTGAATAAGTGATGTGTTTGATGTGGGATGTGTCTAAGTGATGCTATCTAATGAAATGTAAATGTATTGAAAAATCTATATAAAATGTCCTGAGAATGACCTATAATGCATGTAAATTATAACAGAACTAAAGGAGGTAGACGTGTTTTAGTTGTAATATGAAGAAGGATAGGATTGCGATTTAAAATGCTGAGAAACTTGATGTAGAAGTGAACTGGGACACTTGTGCCAATCTAGGCGACTTAGTCCACTTTTTGAGAAAATCTATCGAAACAAGTTTATAAAAAAAGGGCACTCAAATCTACAGAAAACCCTTTTTAGGCCTAACAATGGGACTAATTCACCATTGATGGTGACTTAGTCCACTTTCAAGTTTTGGGAAATTTGAAGGTGCAATCTATAGCTCCTGATCTACACTTCTGCTCTTGACAAGTTTCTAGATCCAAAACTATAGAATTAGACCTATAGGTGTTCTCCAAGCTTAAATTAGGGATTTGACTTCCTTGTAGAGCTTTAAAAAATATTGAAGACTTTTCCACCATTGTTTGTTGCCAAATCTACACACAAGGCCTGTAAATCACACAAAGAGGGAAAACTTGTTGAATGTTAGGGCATGGGGCTTTTCCTTGGTCAAAGCCCTTTTGAGTAATTAAACCAAAAAGATGAAATAAGATAATAAATCATGAAACAATGTGGTTAGTACCTCTCCATGATGATAATCTTGAATTTTTGTAGCAATGGTGGAAGATTCAACCCTTGAATTCGTTGGAGAGATGTCTTGATGACTTAGAATACTCAAACCCTAGCTTGCTTGAGAAGAATGAGTGATGAGAAGAATAAGGTGTAGAAGAAAATATATGTAAGTGTGTCACCAAAAAGTGTAGCCTTTGACACTTTTAACTCATTTGGACCTTTACCTATGGATTCTGGACCTTCTCCAACCTCTTTTTACCCCTTTCTAAGCCTT
This sequence comes from Sequoiadendron giganteum, assembly GCA_007115665.2. Taxonomy (NCBI): domain Eukaryota; kingdom Viridiplantae; phylum Streptophyta; class Pinopsida; order Cupressales; family Cupressaceae; genus Sequoiadendron; species Sequoiadendron giganteum. Next base: position 115,624,883 of record CM021100.1, read on the forward strand.
GTGCCAAAGTGTTGTAAAACATTTTCACATTTTCCTAGGCTTTTCATAACTAAATTAACCCTTTCTTATGCTACAATGACCCCTTAATGCACATGCATGCCTTATTTTAGTGTTTTTTATGAGACAATCTTGAAAAACATAAATAATCACCTTTTAATCCCTGAAAACCAATAAAAAAATGCCCAGGTTGACTAGGTTGCCACCTCGGGTGACCTAGTCCCATGTGGCTTAAAATTCAAATTTAACTCAAAATTATTTCAATATTTTGTCTCCTAAACCCTAAGGTTGACCCGTGCGGTGTCATTTTGAGTAAATTAAGGCATAAATTCTATAAATAAGGGGTTTTCCCCTCATTTTGCACTTCTTCTATCTCATTTTTCTTCTATCTCCTTCTATTCACCAGTCTTCTCAAGCAATCTAGGGTTTGATCATTCCAATTCATCAAGACATCTCTCAAAAATAATCCAAGGGCTAAATCCTCCATTGCTTCAACTCAATATCAATCATCAAAGCAAGGTATTGAATCTATCATTACATATTTCATGCTCTATTATCTTGTCTCTTCATTTGATTTAATTATCTACAAAGAGGTTTGACCAAGGCAAACCCCTATACTCTAACAATCAACATTTCTTCTTCCTTCTTTGTGTGTTTATAGATTTAGTGTATCGAAGGCTTGGAAACCATTGAAGAGTGGATTGAAGACTTGTTGAAGACAACTCCTTGTTAGCTAGGGAAAAACATCAACAAAAAGGCACCTACAAGTCGAGAATCAAAGTTGCAGATTTGGACACCCAAAGAAGTAGGAAGTGTAGATTGAGACCTCCATATTCCACTTTCAGACTTCCTGAAAGGATAAAATGGACTAGGTCACCATTAGTGGTGACCTAGTTCCACCATACATGCATTTTAGAGTTTTCTATATATTTGAGTACCCTTTTGGCAGAAACTAGTTCCGACAAATTTTCACTGAAAAAGGACTAGGTCACCCAGAATGGCGTAAGTGTCCCAGTCAACTTTTGCATCAGCTTTTCCAAGATTCCAAACCTTAATTCCATCCCTCTTTATCCTCCAAGTGCACCTCTTCAGTTTTATTCATTTCTGTAATATTTTTCTTATGTTTTCTTAGGTCATTTATTTTCTGGCACTTTACATTTCAATAGTTTAACATTAATAAATCATCTTACTTTCAACTTATTGCATTTAGATGTCATAGTTAGACACATTCTACACACATCAAAAACCACCCCTCCAACCCTAATCCTTTGAATGAACTCACCAAGAACACACATCGCGAAAGAGAGCCATTTCTCAACTAGCTTCTAGGAGAAAAACCTTAGGAGCCTATTGGGGGATGCTCTTTCCCTAGTTCATTTTTGGTGGTTCATTTTGGTGAACCCAACTTTCCTACCTCCTTCTTTTCTTATTTGGATTCCTTCATTGTCCTAGTATTAACTTGCATTTCCCTTTGCATTAGTTAAGTTTGGTTCGAGGATTTCAAAATTTGCATTAGTGGAAAGTGCATATAGGTTGCATTTTTACATCTTAGAAAATTACACATCTTTGAAATTTTTCATTTTCATGTTAGGTCTCCATCACGCAATACAAAAACCACATGAATCCATCAAAATATTCTGTAAAATCTCAAAAAAATCACCAGGTGGACTAGGTCACCACCCTGGGCGACCTAGTTCATTTAGGCCTCTAAAACTATCCTTTACAGAGCTGAAAACCCTAATTTTATGCTTCAATTTTTTGTCATTAACTATCTGTATCACTGTGTTGTGTTTTTGTAGCATGCATTTCATTAAATCTAGCATAAATTATCTCATTTCATGCATTGGACATTTTCACTTTTGCATTTACAACATGTCATTTTTAGATCATTGCATAGTGTAATCAGTCATTTACCTTCTTTACAATCTAAAACTTGCATTTCATCTTATGTCTTTACATTGCATGCATAGCTCCTATTACATTTAAATTATTATAAATAGCATTCATGGTACTTGTGGGTAGCATTAGACTTTTGAAATCTTCATTTTCTGCATTAGTTCCTAGACCATTTAAATCAAATTCTTTAGAAAATAAAAACACGACATTAACAACATCACATGCACCCACTCACACCCTTCTTAACCTCTTTAGTAGTGATGACTTGGAAATTTTAGATGAAGCCCTTGACGACTTCATCTCTTCTAACTTATCCACTAAATCTTTTCCACAAGAGGATGTACGAATTGATAATCATGATAATCATAATTATTCTTCTCTTGATATCTCTCCCATTGGTGATGAAGGTTTCTTAGTGAAAGAAGACACAACGATTTTAATATCATGATGGTATTTCTTGTCTTCCTCTTCCCCCTTCCCCTTTTCTAAATATTAAACAACAAGAAGATGAAACCATCACCCCCTTACCTAGTCTCTATAACCATGACCCTCAAACTATTTCTTCTCATACCCCTCCTTGATGCAACGAGGATAGGTTGGTGTTAGAAAATATACCTATTACAAGTCATGAGACTATTGACCCTCCCTTACCTCATGCTCCCACCCTTTGGGATAACCTATTTGACAATCATATTGGTTTTTCCATTGATGTCTCCCCTACCTGTGTTGAAGCTAGCTCTCCTACTACGGTAGATAGTATGGAACAAGCAAATGAGACCTTTGAAAATAAAGTAGAACCCTCTCCTACTCATCCCACCATTGTTAATACCTTCATTGATCATTCCCCTACTTGTGAAGAAGTCATTTTAGAAGAACCAATCCTCTAATTTCAAGAACATGAGGCTTGTAGTTCTCCTAAAATCTCTCCTCCTAGGGAGGATATCATGATGCCAAACAAGGAAAACAATGATAGTAATAATATTATGCCCCTAGAAGAAGTTGCAAAGCCCATGTTGGAATATCCTTCCCTAGGGGATGTTAATATTATTCAACCTCAACTTTTAATTTACCCCCCTTTAAGCAAACCTAAACCTGAATTTACCCTCTACCCACCCAAGAATAATGTGTGGTAGGAACCGAGTCATAATACTGTTGTTCATACACATTACACAAGAAACAATTCTCACCTAGCCCAACCAACCTTAACACCCTTACCTTCCTCCACTTGCATATTACCTACTACCCCTCGCTTGAATTTCATCCTTAGGGAATATGACCTTATTGACCAACTAATGAATATTCCTGCTAAAATATCTTTATGGGACCTTGTCCAAGCCTCCCCTCACTATCACAACATGATGCAAAATTCCTTACAACAAATTCCTATCCCTTCTAATGTGCAAACAAATGACATAATAGCTAGCATTCAAGGCTTAAATGTTGATATTGTTTTCCACCAAAGTGAGCTCCCTTCTTTGGATGTGCAAATAAAAGCTCAAGCTTTCATGATCATATCTCAATACAAATGCATAGGGATCAAGCAAAGCCTTATTGATAATGGCTCTGTCATTAATGTGTGTAGTGTAAATCTCTTAGATAGGCTCCATATCGATAAATCAAATATTCAACCTACCTCCTTATCTATCAGTGGATTTGACAGTGTAGGAAAAAAGCCACTTGGTGAGATCACTTTGCCTCTTATAGTTGGAATGGCCACATTAGACACACTAATTTATGTTATGCCACATGATGTTTCATATAACCTCATTTTGGGTAGGCCATGGATTCTTGCAATGAATGACATGCCTTCAACTCTTCATCACAAGATGAAGCATATCTACAACAACAAAGTGTACACACTTGATACCGATCCTAAACCTTACAATGTTTTAGAACTCGAGCAAAAAAAATCCAAACCCTTCACCACTTCAACACCAACCAAACAAGTGGAACGCGTACAACCAACATCCTTAGACAATGATTAGGGTTCCTTAGACTTCACACCTCCTTTACTAAGAGAATCCAAGATAAGACACAAAGACTCTAACAAGGAAAACAAAATATTGTCAACACAAGACTAAGCAAATCCTTCAAAATCATCCACCTCAACTACTTTAGACAAAGAAGCCAACAACGGACCCTCACTCAATCCAAAAGCATTGAAAAAGCTTTATGGAAAAGGTTATGAGATTATGAATCCACTTGGATATATTGGGAAAGGATGTGGTGCTAATGAACAAGGTATCTAGAACCCTATCAAGCCTCCTACACAAACAACACATCATGGTCTTGGATTTTGTCCTTTCATCAAAATCATCAAACCTTTATCCAACTTCAACAACATCCCAAATCATCCTTCTAACCCAACCTTAGATAGTTTTCCTTTGCAAAAATTGAAACAAACAAAGGACTCTTCACTTAATGCCAATGTTATCTCACAACCCACTACTGATTTGGATTTTACACACTCCTCTAAATGAGTATACAAAATCTCACAATATATAAGGCCTTGTGTAAGTATGACATCCTATACTAAGCAAGAAACTTCTTTGTTCTACACCAAAGGATCACCTCCTCCCCTTGATCAAGAGGGAATCTTATTGAGACTCCTCCAAGATCACTTGATTTCCCTTCCTCCCTGAACTTGAAAGAAATGTTCACACAAACATTCCTTTTGTGCCTACCACCGAGTTCTTGGTCATCACACTAATGAGTGTAAGGTCTTGAGTTGTAAAATACAAAATATTAAGGAGATTGGTGTTCTCCCTTACATGGGGGCACCTCATTCCTCTAATTGATACAAATTTTCACTCTACCTTACATCTCCTCAATCCTTTTGGCTCACTCTTGTCTTGCACTAAGTGGGTGCAAGGAGTTAGTTAGCCTTGTCCTCATATGTCACTCGTTGTTGTCTCTTTTAACTAGTCGTTAACCTTTCATGAACATATAAGAAAAAGCTTTGGATGTGGATGACATGTCTTAAGTTGACTCACATGTGACATACACCCATCTTTCATGACATAGCTTATCAGAAACATATGACTCATCGTAGGGCTTTCTAAACAAGCTCGCATGTCCTCCTCTTCTACTTTAAAGAAATTTCTCATAGTCATGTTGTTAAAAATTCCTTTAAAGTGGGGGAATACATCAAAATTCACATTCCATTATGCAATTTTCTTCTTCTTGTGATTCCCTCTCTTGGAAACATTAGGTACAATGTTTCCCACGATGAGACATTGCACTTGTCCTATCTTACAAATAAGATGAGGCCATTTTCACTTTTCCTCTTGGATACATTATGCATGATGTTCCTTAAGATGAGACATTGCATGAACAAATAAAAATCCCTTTGAACACTCCTTACATCATTTCAAATTCATTTCCTTTTGTGGATCCTTATTAAAGTTATCAAGATGTATAAATTTAGTATGGTTTGAGCGGGAAGCCTAACCAATAGAACAACTTTACCCATAGCCACTTTTGTGTGTATGTGAGTACATACCAACCTGTGTATGTTTCCCACCTTTTTGGGCCTTCTCACCCGATAGAAAACCAAGAGTCTCATTGCCCCAGACTATGTACACATCTTCTTTTTGGAAAAACAACCTAGGTTTGATCCACAACTAGTTGGACAAATGATCGAAGCTTGGTCCAACCCTTTCCTTCTTCTCTTCATTCTAGTTATTTTCATTGCATGACCATGCATCTCATTTTTTTGCATAACATTCACCCTCGAATGTGTCTACTCCATTGATGTATTTTTGAATTAGAATCTCGAATCCTAGGGGCTTGACCACCTCCTTCTTCTTTCCCATTCTTCACCTTCTCCATTGGGCTACTTTTGTGTGAGTTTGAAGCAATTTCATCCTCTCACTAAAGTGGGGGCTAAATGTGTCGCCAAAAAGTGTAGACTTTGACACTTTTCAGTCATTTGGACCTTTTCCTATGGATTTTGGACCTTCTCCAACCTCTTTTTACCCCTTTCTAAGCCTTGTGCCAAAGTGTTGTAAAATATTTTCACACTTTCCTAGGCTTGTCATCAGTAAACTAACCCTTTCTTATGCTATAATGACACCTTAATGCACATACATGGCTTGTTTTAGTGTGTTTTGTGAGACAATCCTGACAAACATAAATAATAACCTTTAAATCCCTGAAAACCAATCAAAAATGCCCAGGTGGACTAGGTCACCACCTTGGGTGAACTAGTCCCATGTGGCTTAAAATTCAAATTTAACTTAAAATTATTTTGGGATTTTGTCTCCTAAACCCTAAGGTCGGCCTGTATGGTATCATTTCGAGGAAATTAGGGCACAAATTCTATAAATAAGGGGTTTTCCCCTAATTTTTCACTTCTTCTATCTCATTTTTGTTCTATCTCCTATTCATCACTCTTCTCAAGCAAGCTAGGGTTTGAGCATTCCAAGTCATCAAAAAATATTTTAAGAAGCAACCAAGGGCTGAATCCTCCATTGTTGCCATTCAAGATCAATCACCAAGTCAAGGTATTTAATTTATCATTCCATATTTCTTACTCTATTATCTTGTCTCTTCATTTGATTTAATTATCTACAAATGGGTTTGACCAAGGCAAAACCCTATTCTCTAACAATCAACATTTCTTATTCTTTCTTTGTGTGCAAATTTAGATGCATTGAAGGCTTGGAAACCATTGAAGAGTGGATTGAATATTTGTTGAAGACACCTCATTGTTAGCTAGGGTAAAATATCCACAAAAAGACACCTATAGGTCGAGAATCAGAGTTGCAGATCTGGACACCCAAAGAAGAAGAAATTGCAAACCGAGACCTCCATATTCCATTTTCAGACTTCCTAAAAGGCTAAAAGGGACTAGCTCACTATTAGTGGTGACCTAGTCCCACCATACATGAATTTTAGGGTTTTCTATAGATCTGAGTACCCTTTTGGCAGAAATGAGTTCAGACTGATTTTCACAAAAAAAAGTCTAGGTTGCCCAAAATGGCGTAAGTGTCCCAGTTAACTTTTACATCAGCTTTTCCAAGATTCCAGACCTTCATTCCATCCCTCTTCAGCCTCTAGGTGCACCTCTTCAGTTTTATTCTTTTCTATAATAGTTTTCTTACATTTTCTTAGGTCATTTGCATATCTTAATGTGTTTTCCATCACTTTACATTTCAATAGTTTAACATTAATAAATCATCTTACTTTCAATTTATTGCATTTAGAAATCATAGTTAGACACATTCTACACACATCAAAACCATCCCTCCAGCCCTAATACATTGAATGAACTCACCAAATACACATTTAGCACAAAATAGATCCATTTCTCAACCAACTTCTAGGTGAAAAATCCTAGGAGTGTATTGGGGAATGCTTTTTCCCTAGTTCATTTTTTGTGGTTCAGTAAGAGATTACAAATTGAGGGGGAAACCCTTTATTTATATATGATGTGCCCTAATTTGAACCCAAAAATAACACTGTGTGGCATTTAATATGTCATGCAATGTAAGTATAACACACCTTCATGAAATGTATTACCTAAAATGAAATCTAAATAACAAACTATTAAAAGTTACAACTATCCTCTTAATTCATTCCATGGTTCTCTAATCTCAAGGAATCCTACAAATTATGCTCTCAAATCTTATTATTGCTTCACATTAACCTGCAAAGATTGACAACTCAAGATACGAGATGCTACAATGAAGTCTACATGCCTATGTTTTTGTATTTTCAATATTTGATGCATAAAATCTAAATGATCCTATGATGAAATGATGCTAAAATCTAGATGCTAAGATTGATGATAATGATCAAATATAAATGCTAAATGAAAGATGGAATGAACTAAACTATCCAAAGTAAAATTTCCATTATAACACTAAAATGAACTAAAATGCAAGAACAAGGCTAAAATGCTCTCCAAATTCTCTCACAAATTCACTAAAATTCAGCAACATAAGCTTGTCCAAATCTTCATGTTGAAAAGTTGTAGCAAAGGGTCCTATTTATAGATTTTCTAAGGCTCAAGGTGATGTGGCAACAATGGACGGTCGAGATTGCGATCCTTTGACATCAACGGTGAAGCATCAAGAGGTTAAAGGGAATCAGGGAGATGGTTCCCTTCAACAAGACAAATTGCCAAGTGTTATAGGGAATCACAAAGAAGGAGAAGTCATGTGTCTCAGCTAGTTCCAAATTGGTTGCAAATTTGTTGAAGATATTTCATATTTTCCAATTTATAAAAATTCATTTTGTGAGACACATGCTGAGGTGGCAGGTGAGTTGGAGGTGGTTAGAGGAAAGTTATAGTCTAAATGTGCTTAAATTGAATTAAAAATTCAATTTAAAAGAAAATGGAAAATTAACAAAATGCCAAATTAATTCATTTGTGCATTTTAACCAATTTAAGAAGAATATGCCAATTTGAATTTAAAAATTCAAATTTAAGTAGAAGAGGGAAAACTAAATAAATAACAAATTGATTTAATTTGTCCATTTAATTAATTTTAGAAAGAAGGTGAATTTTGGAAAAGAAGAATTAGAATAATTAACCATATAAATAAATTTAATAATTTATTTATAATAGTAGAGGAATTAAGAACATTAATCAAATAACAAGTATTTAATTAATATGATGCTCCAAACCATTTTTGCGTGCATACATTTTGCCCCTCTTTGAAGTGATGTGCGAGACCGCATTGCTTCAAAGAATAAATTTTCTAGACCGTGATGATAAAAAAAATTGACATGCCCCAAACTCTAATTTTATAGTGATGATGAAAGGATGCCCCCTCGAGAGATAAATCAGGGATTTTTGAATTTTTGATGATTTTTGAAAATTTCTAAAAATTTGAAATGGTATTTCGATGATGTGTTGATGATTGATAGATTTGATAAAGATGACATGATTTATCTCCCAGAAAAAAGAAGAGATTTCCCACACTATTGATTAGTTGATAAAAAGACCCCTTTGAAAAATTAAATAAAATGCCACCATAATTACCCCAAGTAATTAACCTTTAATAGGGGTAAAAGGGTAAAAGATAAGTTCATTTGTAACTTGAGCATTTGGAGAACTGAGAGCCTATAGAGCAAAGATGGATAGGATTCCATGCCACACACACTGATTCGAGCGAGTTTTCCACCACCAACGTCCGACTACGTATGGACCTTTGGTACATACCCAAAAAACCACTTTTTGAATTTCAAATTTTGAGTTTTCCCGCTTTAAAATTTGTTTGAAAATTTGAATTTTTACACGTTTTAGCGCATAGGGTAGGAAAATTAGAGCATACGCAACCCGCTTTAGCACATAGGAAGCCTGTAATAGCGCATCCCATTAGGTTAGAACCCAAGATTAGGCTACCTCATCCAATAGAGCACATTAGGTTCATAGATTAGCGCATTAGACAAATGGTGCATCCATAGGATAGAGTCGCACATAGGGTTGATGAAGTAGTGCATCTGAGATACAACATATCAAGACTTTGTTCCAGTGCATGGAATCTGTTTTCCAGCTCATCAATGAAACAATGCATCTGGACGCTGTTTCGATGCATCTAGTAGGTTTTCCAGCACATCTGGCAAATCGGTACATAGAAACCCTGTTCTAGTGCATCCAGCTAAAATTCATGTTTTTGATGAATTTCTCCTAGATTTTGATGATTGATGATCATGTCAGCTGATGATAGGATGATGTTGATTGATAGGTTGATGATCGTCCTCATGATAGGTGAGGAATGATGAATAAGATAGATTGATTGATGATCATTCTCATGATAGGCGAGGAACGATTGATGAGCGTCCTCATGATAGGTGAGGAATGATTGATAGGTTGATAGGTTGATGATTGATCTCATGGAAAATGAGAATTGAGTAATAGGATAGGTGCTCCTCAAGATTTGATTAGAATCTCACGTGAGCTGATTTGATTAAATGATGTGCTTGAGTGATAGGCTAAATGATGTGCTTGAGTGATAGGCTCATTGATTGATTTGTTGACTTGATGTTATTAATTTTATTCTAAGAGGATGGCTTAGGGAACCTTTAGGTTCACAAGCTCTCTCCAGGGACATGAGACATGATCCCATAGATGACTCTGGCATACCTTGCCATCATTGACCAGTGTGGTTTGAATTCACTGATAGCCATGCCCCTGTATTGGATTAACCGGGGGCTATTGACAACACTTGCAGAGAGGTGGCATAGCGACCACAACACTTTTCGTTTGTCGACGAGAGAGATGGCAGTGACCCCAAAGGATGTATATCAGATACTAAGGATACTAGTTGTGGGAGACCTTGTTGTTTATGATCACGAGGAGCAGGGGGCATAGATGTCATATGCTAGATTTTTTAGGATGATCAGTTTATCGGGTATGAGATTGCATGGCAAGAGTTGATTGCTTCCAAGTGGGCCTTACCTTGTGTTCTTGTTGGGTTTATTGGTGGATTTCTTTGCCCCAACTGTAGGTTGAAGGGATTCTTAGTTGGTTGAGATTAGTTGCTAGATGGCATGATTTCTCACGGTATGATATATGCTTGGGGTTCATGCATGTTGGCACATTTATACCATGATTTGCACCAGGTAGTGTACCTTTGGGCAGGCAGTTTTTTAGCAGGTTGCACACTTTTACAGCTCTGGGCCTGGGAGCATATTGTGATTACATAGCCAGTGGGAGACAGGGTGCAGCCAATAGGTCAACCATATGTTCTTGGGTACATAGGGCCACTTGTCTAGCATAAGCTGGGAAAGTTAGAGTATTGGAGATGGGTCTTAGATGACCTAGACACTATGATCTACCAGTCATATTTAGATTGTGAGGCCTGGGCAAAGGATGGTACCAAGCTTCCATTCACTTTTTGCAGCAGATACTTGATAGGAAGGATTCCTTACATTATTGAGAGGTTCATGTTTGGCAAGGTACATCGACATTATGGTCACATCTAGGGGATGCCATAGGGGGTAGCACATTATCCGTGATGGAGGAAGGACACACCAAATTGGGGACCAGTGATTGACTATAATGTAGCTTGCGTAAAGTACTACGACCTATAGCTGATTTTTTGGCAATACCATCCAGAGGTTGTGGATGCCCAAATGACAATAGACTATGCAGAGTATTTCCATATGCATCTGTTTCCATGGATTTCTAGTCCTGATGAGCCGACACTGATCTTGGAGGTAGGGAGGAGGGTAGGGTTAACTGTGTAGCCCAGAGGTGAAGATGGAGGAGGTGAGGAGGCAAAGGTGGAGATTGGCAGCGATGACGAAGGGGATGGGGGAGGAGGGGGAGGTGGAGATGATGGAGGGGATGGTGGTGTTGGAGGAGGTGCAACAAACTTTGGGGTCATCCCCAAGAGGTGTAGGTTGGGATTGGGTGGGAAGTGGCCATTGATAGTACAGATGCCCTCACAGAGACAATAGGCATAGATTGTTGGGTTACAGGGGTAGGTTCAAACTTTGCAAGCACAAGTCTAGACACTTCAGGGATAGCTTGTCCAGGCCTAGGCATAGGCTTTGGCATAGGTACAGATCTAGGGACAAATGGTACATCTATAGGCCTAGGTAGCTACGCTTATTGTAGAGAGAGATGCTGTCAGAAGACAGGCAGAGCAGGCTGTGGCAGTGGCTGATAGGGTACAAACTATAGATATAGGTATAGGTACCACCAATCTGGTCAAAGAGCTCAAAGCATCCACCAAGGAGGCAAAATACTATAGGGGCAGGTACTATGAGATCATACCAGCTGAGCAGCGGGTCAGCTATGTTAGATCTAGATCCGATCGCACACATTCACACACTTCCAATAGAGAGGTGACACAACCACTTCCACTAGGTGGACCTCCACCAGGGACATGACCATCAAGGATAGGGCCATCAGGGGCAGGCGGTGTTGGATAGAGGTTTCCCACATCAGGTGGTAGCACTACAGGATCCCAGGGACATGCTTGATTTATACTTTGTTTCAGACACTCGACCTTGTGCCACATGATTTATGTATCACTTTCTCAGTTGATATCATTGTATACTTGACATGTTTTTATGAGGTTATATGATATGCAATGGAATTTGATGATTTATGTGTTTATGGTTTATGATGGTTGGATGCATTATGTTTATATTATGATGTCATTATGCTATGTTTTATATGATTATGGATGCATGTATGGATGATGATGCATTGTTATTATTATGTTTATGAATGATGCATTTATGAGATGTATGATATGGATGAAAAATGGCATGAAATGTGATACATGCATATGTATGAATGTATGATTTTATGCTATACCACTATGTGATGAATGTTATTATGTAAATGAAATGTAATGCATTCTTTTGTATTTTTGGTATTTTCTATGCAAATATGTGAAATGAATTATGATTATGAATGCAAATGAATTATGATGTTGAATGAACTTATGATGTTATTATTGATTACTATGGATTAATTATGAATGAATGAAAGGATGCATTTATTATGACCTTGATGTGATGATATATTATGAGTGATAATGGTATGCTTTATTTTTGGAATTTTTCAAATGCAAATGAATGTATGATCTAGAATGAAAATGAAAATGCAAATGAATGATTTTTTCTTTTATGTCAAGTATACTCAATCTTGCAGAAAGAAATAACATCAACCTTGAGAATGACTAGATTAGAAAATCTATAATGCAAATGCAGACTAAAATGAAATACAATTCTATCTATGCAATTTTTTTAATCTTATTCATTGTGCATATTGTCATCATTTAGCGTTTTATTATGTTGAAAGTTAGTACAAACATCAATGGAATAATTAAACCATGATGACCTAATTAAAACTTCCATACAACTTTCGTTGAGATTTGATAGTGCAAGATAACACAAGCATCGAGGTATAATTGGACTAAGATGACCCAAGCATCACTTTTGTAAACAAACAAGAGTTAATCATGTTCTCATGGAAATTTAGAATGTCATCAATGATACTTTATAGAGAACATCCTGTGACAATTTGCACAATAATAATGATTGACTCATAGACAATAGGCAAATAAAAATATCATTTTCGATCACAGCGCCTCTAGTGCACGACATCATCGAGGTACTCCCCAGAAATGATACAAACAATCAAGATATAAGCAATTGAACATGTTTGTTAAAATGATCCAATCATGATTCAAAAGATCATCCTCCAATGAGGACTGATGTGATTGGTTTTATGTTTGATTTGATTTGTGATGGTTGATTGGTTGATGTTCGATGTTCGGGTTGTGATTGTTGTTTTGATGTTACAGTTTGTTGATTGCTTGCTTGTTGTTTTAAGCTCAATGGTGATTTTCCCCCAGTGAGATCAGAATTTTTCCCCTAGTGAGAACAAACCAAAATTTATTATGGATATATACAATGAAAACCAAGCCAAAGTGGGACACGACTGCAGTAGCTAGATATGGACATGGGGTTGATCGCAAGATAGGTGTGAATGTAGTGGTAGCAAAAGGTGGATGGTCAACACAGGCTCAAACAAACGAAGAAGCTGACTATTTCAAATTATATATTTATTTTTTTCCTATTACCAAGATGCCTGTTTGCCAGGTTTTCATCAAGGCAACAATTTTTTGATTTTTTACATTTTTTGTATTTTTTTTTTTTTGTTTTTTTTGTTTTTTCCTTTTTGTTTTTGCTTGTCACCAAGATGCGTGTTTGCCAGGTTTTCATCAGGGCGACCATTTTTTCAGGACTTTTTTTTCTTTTTAGATTTTTTTTCAAGACTTTTTCTGCTTTTTAGATTTTTTCAAGACTTTTTCTACTTTTTAGATTTTTTTCAGGACTTTTTTTTCTTTTTAGATTTTTTCAAGACTTTTAAACATCCACTAGTTGTATCATGTGTCAAACTTTTTTAGGTGAGGGATATTCATTGGTTCTTCAAATAAGTCTCCTTCTGGTGTAGACAATTAGTATGCCCTTGATCCAAAGACTGAAATAACAACAAAAGGACCTAGCAAATTGGGCTCAAATTTTATTTTCTTTTCTTGATCCTAATGATTCTCGGGATTTTCCTTCAATACAAGATCACCTACCTAGAATTTCCTAGGCTTGACCTTGTGATTGTATCTTTTGGACATTCTCTATTGATATGCTTTCAAGTGATCTACTGCAATTTGTCGACGTTCATCCAACAACTCCAACTCACGTAATCTAGACACACGGTAATCTTCATCTGATATGAGACCTTTCAGGGACACATAGAGGGATGGTATATCAACTTCATTGGGAAAGATGGCTTTAGACCCATAGACAAGGGAATATGGTGTGGCTCCTGTGGGAGTACATATGCTTGTATGATAGGCCCACAGAGTGGGATTCAGTTGAGTATGCCAGTCACGTCCAGCATTGTTGACAATTTTCTTTAGGATTTTTAGGATGGTTTTGTTAGAGGCCTCTACTTGGTCATTCCCTTAATGGTAATGGGGCATAGAAAACAAATGTTGGATATGGAATCTCTCATAGAGTTCTTGTATGTCCTAGTTCTTAAAAGGTTTTCCATTATCAGTGACAATGGATTAAGGAATACCATATCTACAAATGATGTAGTTCAGGATGAATGAGGAGATTTGCTTCCTAGTGATGGTGATTAGAGGCACTGCTTCAACCCACTTTGTGAAGTACTATGTGGCTATGATAATGAACTTGTTTCCATTTGATGAAGATAGGTGAATTTTGTCCTATAAGATCCAACCCCCATTGACAAAATGGCTAGGTTGTTGCAAAGGGTTATAATTCCTATGCAGGTGCATGAATAAGATTACTGTGTATCTGACATTTCCTACATTTTTTGACAAACTGGAAGACTTCTCTCTCCATAGTCGGCCAGTAGTATCCCAAATGGAGGAGTTTCTTGGTGAGGGTTAGACCACTTGAATGAGTTTCACAAATACCCTCATAGACTTCTTGTAAAGTCATGTGAGAATCATCTCCTTCCAGACATCATAAGAGAGTTCCATCAAGACCCCGTCGGTATAGGACATCAGCTATAAGGGTGTGCCGAGCGGCTTGGTAGATAATATTTCATTTTTGATTGTGGGAGATATCGGGAGGTAGGGTATTGTCTTTCAGATAAGTGTAGATCTTCGCATAAATGGAGGTATCGGCATCATCTAAATAGAATATGAGTTGGGATTCAGGGTTATCATACGCAAGGGTAAATAGTTGTTCCACCATGAACTCATAGCGACCCTCTTTTTCTAGAATCTACAACAAGGAAGCAATAGTGGGCATGGTATTAGTAGCTTTATTTTCAACCTTCAAGATTTGACCAAATTTAATGTCAACAAAGTACTTCTTGAAGTCATCAATCATTCTCTTATAGGGCATCAATTTATCATCCTTGGTTTGGTAGTCATTGTTAACCTGATTGATGACTAGTTGAGAGTCCCCATAGACTTGCAGCTCCATAATTTTCTATTCAACAACTATTTTTAAGTCAATGATAAGGGCCTCATATTTTGTTGTGTTATTGGTTCAAGGAAAAATAAGGCGATATGACTTTGGAATGGTGTGCCTTAGGGGAGTGATAAATAAAATTTTGACTCCTGATCCATGCTGAGTATAGGACCCATCAAAGTATAACACCCACTACTTTGTTGTTAGTGTCAGGACATCTACATCTAGAAATTTGACATGTAGGGGATAATCATCATGAAGTGGTGCCTTAGCTAGTTGATCGGCAATGGCTTGCCCTTTAATTACTTTTTTTTCAACATACTATATGTCAAATTCACTGAGTATCATCACCCATTTGGCCAACCTTCCTGTCAGGTTTACTTTGCTTAGGAGATACTTCAACAGATCTATTTTGGCGATGAGTTTTGACTGTATGAGTCAACATATAGTGTGGTAATTGTTGTGTAGTGAACACTACAACTAGACAAGCTTTCTTGATGGGTGTATAATTGATCTCATAGCCATTCAAAGTTATGTTGATGTAAGAAATTGCTCTCTCTTTCCTTGTTGAATCATCTTGTTCCAACAAGGCTCCCAATGATCGATCAGTAATAGCAATGTACAATAGAAGAGGATTTACTTTTTTTGGAGGTGCTAGAATAGGTGGACTCATTAGGTATTGTTTTATTTGGTTGAAAGTTGTTTCACACTTCTCATCCCATCGAAAAGAAAAATTCTTGTGTAATAGATGAGTAAAAGGAGGGGTTTTGTCAGCCAATTGTGATATAAATCTTCTCATTGATTAGAATCTGCCTTGGAGAGACCTTAACTAATTTATGTTTTTTGAGGGTGGCATTTCCATGATGGATTTCACTTTTGTAGGATCCACCTCAATTCCTTTCTCTGACACTATGTAACCCAGTAGCTTTGCTAACGTTACCCCAAATACACATTTCTTTGGATTGAGGTGAACATTGAACTTTTCCAGACGGGTGAATCGTTTGTCTAATATCTCTAGATGTCCTTCTCTAGTGTGGGATTTTTCCAATAGGTCATCCACATAGTCCTCCACGAAAGTATGCATCATGTCATGGAAAATAGTTGTCATAGCTCTCTAGTATGTAGCCCCAAAATTCTTCAACCCGAATGGCATGACATTCCACCATAAGGTTCCCCATGGGCAAGTGAAAGTAGTCTTATCTTGATCTTCAGGAGCTATTTTGATTTTGTTATAGCCAGAAAATCCATCCATTATTGATAACATGTCATGACCTGCTGTCAAGTGTACAATGATGTCAATATTCTACAAGGGGAAGTCATCTTTTGGGCAAGGCTTGTTGAGGTCCCAAAAATCAGTGCAAATCCTTATGCTACCATCAAGATTGGAGATAGGTACAATAATGGATATCCACTTTGCATAGTCAATGGGTCTGATGAATCCGACATCCAATAACTTCTTTAATTTTTCCTTCACCAATAGGGCAATGTGCAGATGCATCTTTCTCAATTTTTGTTTAATTATTTTGATTGCCAAAGGGAGAGATAAATGATGCATGATGAGATCTAGATCTATCCTTGGCATGTTGGCATAGGACTAGGCAAAGTTGACTTGTCATTCCTCAAAGAACTTAACAAAGTTGGGATTTTCTTGCTTTGTCAGTGATTCGGCCAGATGAAGAGTTCTTACTGTTTCTACATTACCGACATTGATTGACTGTGTGGGCTTGATTAGGACCTTGGATCTCTCCTAGAAGTGTTTTGGGAGAGTGTCAAATATCCCATCCTTTGGTGTCTCAGAGAGGTTTTCACCGTCGGATGTGCTTTGTATTTTTACTCTTTTGGGATCTAATACTACCATAGAATGGTTTTCACCATCAGATCTTTCTTTTGTTTCATTTATTTTATAGCTGGGAAATTTGGCACTCCCCTGTCAGGAAGCTTCACTATGATGTTTGATGGTAGAACTTGTTTCAAGATCGACTGTGTAGAAGAATTTAACAACAGCCTCGTTATTTGAAAAGGTTGGGATATCAATAGGCTTGATTTGGTCCCAATCTATGAGTTTAGGATGTAGCAATAGTAGGGGGTCGTTGGAGGGGTTTAGATCAAATGTCGTAAGGGTTTTAATCGAAACATCAGTATCATACAATTCTAGGGCTAGGTTGAGGTCTATTATGTCATTCTCTTTCGAGTGATCCATCTCGCTAGGAGTTTGATCATCTTCAGTAGAACCATCGATATTGCGCAATCCTAATTCAAGTGGTCTTAGCCTTGAGCCTTGTCCCTCCTCGAGTGTTGGAGTGTACTTATGGATCACATCAATGTATTTGTCATGGCAGGACTCCTTAGACATCGAATCCCATTCATATTTATTGGAATCAAACTCATATTGGTCACTTGCTTATAGTTGTAGAATCCATTCAACAAATTTCTATTTTAGGTCCTCTTTTGTCTCCTCCTTTTGATGTTCTCTATATCCCAATCTTGTTTTGTCCTTGGTATTTTTTATAACAGGTTAGATAAGTTCTACAATACCCTCTTTTCTTTTTTCCAATAGGTCCTTTTCCATCATAGCCCATCTTTTCCAGAATTGAAAACCCTTTACCATACAGAGTGGTTTTGGAATTGGTCATTACTTCTTGGGAATCAGTTTCATCTTTGTAGAGCCAATTTAGAATATCCTTGTCATTGTATTCTTCTACTTGGGTGCCTCATTTTATGAATCAACCATCAAAAAGGGTTACTGGTTGTGAGGATGATGAGGTTGATGGTTGACCATAGGATTTTGGTGAGGTTAATTGTGAGAGGTAGAGGGATTGTTCAATGGAATATTCACCGATATATTTATCTTTGATTTGAAATTTCTTTTTAAACTATTTGGCCAAAGTATTAAGCTAGGCTTCAGGATTGGCAGATGTGGAAGGGGTAGTTTCTCTTCTTTCTCTGGTTTTTTGGATGATGAATTTGATTTGCCTCCTTCAGTAGAGGATAAGGCTAACAACTTAGACACTGGATTGGACTGACTTGAATTGTTGGGGATATCAGGGGTGGAATTAGGAGCTTCACAATTATGAGGTATGAATACATCCTGGACAACTTTGAGGGTGTTGCAATGTTGGGGACTATTTGAATCAACAAGAATGGTAATTTCTTGGCCATTGCAAAAAAAGTTTAAGCATTGACGGTATGTTGAAGGGACAACCTACATCTCATGGATCCAAGGACGACCCAAGAGTATATTATACATCAAATCTTTATCTAGGACTTGAAAAACCACATCTTTCTATACTGGTCCCACCTGAATTGGCAATATAATTAGTCCCTTTGATGCTCTTTCTTCATCATCATAGGCTTTGATGGTGATTTTATTTCTTGCATCTATGGCATTTTCAGAGAACCCCAGTGCATAGACAAGATTTCAATTACAGATGTTAATACCAACTCCCCTATCTATAAGAATACATTTGACATGAATTTTATGGATTAAAACCTTGATATGGAGAGCTGCATTATGAGGATGGGTGAGTGATATGTCATCATTTTTCGAAAAGGATAGGCAGTGAGGTACAACTAGATGTCCCACAATGACTTGGAAAGCATAGAATTCCAAATTATTTGGTATAGTTGTATCTACGAGGGACTTTTCCAAGATCTTCTTGTGAGCGGGAGATATTTTAAGAAGCTCCAATATTGATATTTGTGCAGGAATTTTCTGGAGTTGATCGACAATATTATATTGATGATATGTAGTAGCAGAAGTTTTGGGAGTGCTGCCTTTCAAGACATACTTGGTTTGATCCCTTGTGGTCACATTAATGAGCACGTTGTTTTGCTTTTCATTGATTTTGATGACATTAATCTAATTGTTTGTTACAACAATGGCTGGTTGGATATCAAGGATCTGATTAGAGAAGATGTTCGTCTCATTGATTGGGTGATTGGTTACAACAGGATCTGGTGTATTATTGATTTCAATGTCATTTGTATGATCTTCAATGGATGAGATATGAAAGATGGTGCCATCATAAACATAGTTCACACCTTTTCCTTTAGCATTAGTGTTAGAAGATTCTCCTTTGTCATAATTTGGAAAAGGATTTTTGAACACCCCATGATCAGTTTTTTTTTGGGGCTCTTCTATTTGTATGACCTTATTTTCAATGAGGTCCTAGATTTTGTGTTTCAGTTGCATGCAACTATTGGTGAGATGACCTTTGCATTGATGGAATTAACAAAAATGGGCTTCATTCCACCAGGATGATTTAACTTTGGGTTCAAAACCTCTAATGTCAGGTAGAGTGAAGAGATTTTTTTCAATAAGCTCCTTGAATGTGGATTCATATGATTGACCAAGAGGCATAAACTTTCAATGATTGTTTGATGTCTGATAGGGTAGAGTCTTGGATGATGTGTTGCTTTGATTATTTTAAACATTTCCTTGGTTGGAATTTTGATTATTGTTTTGGCTGGTATTTTGGGTAGTCTTTTGATTGGTATTTGAGGTACTTCCCAACAAATTAAAGACTGGTTTAGGGTCAGTTGAGGTGTCATTGCCAGTATTTTTATATTTCTACCAAAGCTTTGCTTTTTCATTATTAGAGGAATTGGATGAATTATTCTCATTATAGATTTTCAAAATTCCTCGTTTGACCAAGGCCTCTTCAATCTTGATCCCATTTTCGATCAATTTCTCAAAAGTGGGAGGACATTGCAATTCCAATCTGTAGCTCATGTCATCATTCAGGTTATCAATGGATACCTCTATCTTTTCTTTCTCGGGTATAGGTTGGGGATATCTTGCGAATAGTCTTCTCCACCTTTGAAGGAATATTAAGAATGCTTCCCCTTTCTTTTGTTTCACATTACAAAGGTCTTTCATTGTGATCTCATGTTGGATATTATACGAATATTGGGTAATAAACTTGTTTACCAATTCCTCAAAAGATTTGATCCCAGAGGGTAATTGTGAGAACCACTGCATGCATTGCCCTCCCAAACTACATGAGAATAATCTCATTAGATATGTGTCCTCATGGGAAAATTCAAGGCAAATGGTTCAAAATTCCCTTACATGATCAATTGGATCGATTTTTCCGTTATATTTATCAAATTTGGGAAATTCACAATGTTTAGGGAATGGTATCATGCTGATGCTTGGATCAAAAGGATAGGGACATATATCCTATATCGAATATCTTTTGGTAGTCCCAGTTTGCATATTTTGCATATTTTGTTTCAGGGCATCCATGGGATCATTGGTTTTTGTTTCACTTCTGGTTTCAATTTTTTTTTTGATTATTTTTTCTTAGGAGTCCTTTGTAATTTTGTGACATCAAAATCATCTGGTAATTTGACTCCTTTGTTTTCCAACATCAATAGGTATTTTTCTCCATCCTTTTCAAAAACTCCTTCCAGGAATTTGTGGAAACTCGAATCTTGTTGGGATTGTTGGACATCTTCTTCATTTATCTCTTTAGTTTCGGTCGAATTGAGATTATGAAAGGGGTTTACTTCTAGTTTAGACATGGTATCTTGGGTTTCAATTTATTTTTCTTGAAGTTTCAGCTTTTGGGATCTTGTTTGGATGGGCATACAATTGATGAGAATTTTCTAAACGTTTGACCAAAGTTTTGGGAGTGCTGAAAGGATTGATTAAAAATCTAGTTAAGCAAGCTTTATTTCGGGATAAAGGATGAAGAATCCTAATGAAGGATGATAAATCTTGATGGTGAAATGCAATTTCTAAAACAAAAATTTGATATAATGAGGAAGGCACTTTGAGATGTTTGATCAAATATTTAGATAAAGGATTTTCACTTGATAATGTTGTTTTTCAACAAGAGGGAGCTTTATTGTAGAAATTGATTTGGATGATTTGAATATTGGATGGTTGGTTGAGGAATGTGAGAATGAAGAATGGGTTGACTATGATTATCCATTTGGGATAGAGCTCTTCGTTGATAATAAGCTTGTAAGGCTAAAGGATCTAAAGAAAAATTGTCAGTATACCCTCTATCAAAGTCGTGATACCGATGGATGAAGGTTCAATAATTGAGCAAGACTTCCCTACTTTGATACAAGAAACATCTCTTTTTCAAAAGTTTCTTAAAGCCAAGGTGTTTCTTTGGTTTCTTGATCCTTTTGGCAAGGGATTTCTTGAAAATTTTGGTTGATTTCCAATCTATCAACATAGAATTTAGGACAATGAAAAGATGTTGTTTGAGAGGGAAAATGTGAAATTGATGCTGATTGGCAGAAAGGAGAACAAAATTTAGGTTTTTGGATTAAAAGTCACTAGATGCACTAAAACAGGGTATGGATGCGCCAAAACTCAGATGCACCACATAATGGTTCAAATGCACTGCAGAAAGTTCTAGATGTGCTAGAACAGGGTATGGATGCACTGGGGAATGATCTAGATGTGTTGAGACAAGGTATGGATGAGTTGAAAAAGCATATGCTGGGAATGTATAAGCGGGATGCGCTGAAACAAAAAATTAATGCACTGAGAAATTGTATGAATGCGCTAGAACATCCACCAAATGCACCGAACTGGAAATTGTTTTCTGGTTTTCGATAGTTTGACAAAAAAAAAAAAAATTTGACAGTGAGTTTGGACTATTTGAGTTGGATTTTCTTTTGAATCAATGGTTGAATATGTTGGTGTGATGTTTGTTTAATTTTTTTTTCAAAAGCACATTGGTAAACACATTAGACAAGCACATTTCCTAGGTTGTGTAAGACTATATTCTTTTGGATCCCACTACTCCAACCGCATATTCTTAGCGAATAAATTTAGAAGATTGGTTGCATGAGCTCCCCCTTATAGTGCACTCACTTCTTAGGCCAACCAAGCTTCCAACTCCCATGAATCTCCCATGGCAAGTTGATCATTTCTACTAAAAACTGTGAAAATGTGGGTGCCTTGACAATGACTTTTGTTGCACCAAAGAATAGATAAAGTATTTTTTGGAAAACTACAACAAAGGGGTTTTAGTAAGGAATCTCCATTCATGGGGCACCATCCATGCAACAAGAGACCATTTTTCCCTTATTGTCGAAATGGTGATGATGATACTCAACCTTTCCTTGAGCACCCACATTTATATCCCAGCTGGAAGTTTCACAGCTTAGAGCTTGTTACTGGTTGGGTCATTCCCTCCTTTTGAAGTAGGGAGGCAAGCCCTCTAAGGTTTAAAATGAAAAGAAAGTGAACGGGTCTAGCTTTTTGATCACCTAGTTAAGGGGAGAGCATACTCGCCTACCATTCCAAATACAACAGACATGGTTGTAAATTAACCTCCCTAGTTAAGCTGGATTCCTATTTTAGCCAAAGGAAAAATAACAACTAAATTTAACCCTATAGATAATCGGTAGTAGTTTTAGCCCATCTTTCTTTGACATCAGTATTTTAGTTGTTTCAGCAAGGTCTTTGGCTGTGAAAAAGGTACCTGAATCAGTTTCGGGAATCTATGAAAATCATAGTAAAAACTAGATGTGCCATTACAACAACCAGATGCACTAAAAATCAAACTGAATGCGCTAAACTACTAAATGCATCGAAGAAAAGTTGAATGCACTAAATGATAGAATGAATGTGCTGAACTAGAAAATAATAGAATAAAAGTTTAAACTCCCCGATGCGTTGAAACATAATCTAAAAATGCTAAAGGAAATGCCAGATGCGTTGGAATAGGAGCCAGATGCATTGAAAGAATAGTCAGATGCACCAAAATAGGATACCTAATGCATCAAAACAAGAGACAGATGCGTTGTAGAAAAAATTATATACCCCATTTCAGAAATTTTGACGGAACCTGCAAAATAAACTCAACAGAAAATCAATTAAATCATGAAGCTAGGTCCCATAGTGGACTCCAATTTATGTGTGGTATTTAATATGTCCTGCAATGTTAGTATAACACACCTTCATGAAATGTATTCCTTAAAAGGAAATCTAAATAACAAACTATTAAAAGTTACGACTATCCTCTTAATTCATTCCATGGTTCTCTAATCTCAAGGAATCCTACAAATTATGCTCTCAGATCTTATTATTTCTGCACATTAACCTGCAAAGATTGACAACTCAAGATACAAGATGCTACAATGAAGTCTACATGCCTATGTTTTTGTATTTTCTATATTTGATGCATAAAATATAAATGATGCTAAAATCTAGATGCTGAGATTGATGATGATGATCAAATGTAAATTCTAAATGAAAGATGGAATGAACTAAACTATGCAAAATAAAATTTCCATTATAACACTAAAATGAACTAAAATGCAAGAACTAGGCTAAAATGTTGTCCAAATTCTCTCATAAATGCACTAAAATTCAGCAGCATAAGCTTTTCCAAATCTTCATATTGAAAATTTATAGCAAAGGGTCCTATTTATAGATTTTGTAAGGATCAAGGTGATGTGGCAACAATGGACAGTTGGGATTACGATCCAGCGACATCAACGGTGGAGCATCGAGAGGTTAGAGGGAATCAGGGAGATGGTTCCCTTCAACAAGACAAATTTCTAATTGTAAAGGGAATCACAGAGAAGGAGAAGTCATGTGTCTCAGTTAGTTCCAAATTGGTTGCAAATTTGTTGAAGATATTTCATATTTTCCAATTTATAAAAAATCATTTTTTGATACATGATGAGGTGGCATGTGAGCTGGAGGTGGTTAGAGGAAAGTTGTAGAAATGTGTTTAAATTCAATTAAAATTTAAATTTAAAAGAAAATGGTAATTAGCAAAATTCCAAATTAATTCATTTGTGCATTTTAACCAATTTAAGAAGAATATGCTAATTTGAATTTAAAAATTCAAATTTAAGTAGAAGAGGGAAAACCAATTAAATACCAAATTAATTTAATTTTTCAATTTAATTAATTTTAGAAAGAAGATGAATGTTGGAAAAGAAGAATTAGAATAATGAACCATATAAATAAATTTAACAATTTATTTATAATAGTAGAGGAATTAAGAACATTAATCAAATAACAAGTATTTAAGTAATATGATGCTCCAGACCATTTTTGCGTGCATACAAACACATTAAAGGTCAACGTTAGGGTTTAGGAGATAATATCCCACTAGAATTTTGAGTTAAATTTTATTTTTTTGTCACATGGGATTAAGTCGCCCAAGGTGGTGCGACTTAGTCCACCTGGAAAAATTTGAGTGGATATCAGAATTAAAATGTGATTAATGTTGTTTAACGAGATTGTCTTCTGAAACACACTTAAGTAGGGCCTATAAGTGCATTAAGGGGCCATTTTATCATAAGAAAGGGTCAATTAATGATGATGAAAAGGGTAATTAAGGGCTAAGATGCCAAAAATAGGATCAAATTAGGCACAAAATTGTCCTTTTCTTCAAAGGTATAATTTTTTTGGTGATGCATTTAGCCCCCACTTTAGTGAGAGGATGAACTTGCTTCAAGCTCACAATAAAGTATCCAAATGGTGCTAATGCAGTTGGTGAAGAATGAAAAAGATGAAGGAGGTGGTCAAGCCCCCAAGATTCAAGATCCTAAGTCAACTTGACATAAGTTCAAAAGGACACATTCAAGGGTGAATGATTTTCAACAAAACAAGATACACATTCATGTGATGACAAGGACAAAAGGAAAGAAAAGAACGAAAGTGAAAAGGTGGATCAAGCTTCGACCATTTTTCCAACTAGTTTGGATTAGATCTAGGTTGTTTTTACAAAGATACACTCACTCTAAGGTGACAGAACTCATGGTTGTCTGTCGGATGAGAATTCCAAAGAAGGTGGTTCAGTGAGAAAGTCATGCCAGTGTTTCGACTTCCCACCATATAATGAGAAATTCATGCCAGTGTGTTGGGCTTCCCATTATAGTTGAACCACCAAAAATGGATATGTGTAATAAGGGAAAGAGGATTCCCTTTACTAGGCCCCTAGGGTTTTTCACCTAGGAGGACTTTGGTGTAGGAATGACTCTCTTTCCACTTTGTTGATATGGCACTTTTGGTGGTTGTATTCAATGGGAGGATGGTCTGATTAGGGTTGTGTTGTGTGTGATGAGTATGGTTGAATGAAATTAATGGTATCTATGAAATGTAAATGAAAGAAAATTTAAACTAAATGCAAGCTAACTATATGCCCTAAATGTATGTAAACAAAAAGGAAATAGGAAAGTTCAAAGCTTGTGCACCTTGAAATAGAGAGTTGCAAATGAGAAGCCCCAAAATGCTCTAGAATCGGCCTAAAATATGCAAAGGGACACTTACGCTAAGTTGGGCGACCTAGTCCTCTTGGTACTTTTGGAAGCCTGAAGGTCTAATTCTGTGGGTCCTAGCTGGTAATTTCCTTCTCTATAGCAGCTCGTGTCCAAATTTCCCTAAAATGACTTGCAAATTGTCCTTTTGCTCCTCCTAGGGTTTGATGTCTTGGTGTGACTTCAATGGAATGATTGTACCTTGCTAAATTTGAGTACAACCTACAAAACACATGCAAAGACAAAGAGAATATTGGGGTTAGGGAATAGGGGTTTTCCTAAGTCAAACCACTTTGATGGCAACTTAAACCCAAATTCAATATAAATCAAAGGACAGATGCTTGAATGATAGACAATGTAAATGCTCACCAAATCCTTTAATGTTGAAATTTGCAACATGCAAGAACCAGTGGCAATGGAGGTTGCTTGTGATGCCTTGTTCTTGATTGCTTGCTTGGGAAGATTGACTGTAAGAGTGATTGTGAAGAGACGTAAAAATGAGTTTAGCAGGAGGGAATGAAGGTGAAAACCCTTATTTATACAAGATATGTCATAATTTCCCAAAAATGTCACATGATAGGTCGACACTAGGGTTTTGGAGGCAAATTCCCGTTAGGTTTTTTATTTAATTTTGAATTTTAAACCAAAAGGGACTAGGTCACCCAAGGTGGCAACCTAGTCCACCTGGGAAAATTCAAGTGGTGGTCTAGAATAAAATGGTGATTAATGATGTTTATTAGTCTTGCCTCCCAAAACACACTTAAGCTAGGACTAGAAGTATATTAAGGGGAAAAATTAACATAAGAAAAGGGTTAATTAGTTATGATAAGTCTAAGAAAGTGTAAAAATTCCTTACAAAACTTTACAACACCTTGACACAAGGCTTGGAAAGGGGTAAAAGGGGGTTTTTTAGGTGAATTGTCTTGAAAGGGTCTTAGAAAAGTGGGAAGATGTGCTACAAAACTTCACAACATCTTAGTAAAACACCGTTAGATTGTTGTTGATTTGCAAGCATTCAAGACTGAATCAAGGCAAAACAAGGCCAAAATGAGTGAAAAAGTGCCAAAGAATACACTTTTTGGCAACACATTTAGCCTCCACTTTAGTGAGAGGATGAACCTACTTCAAACTCTCACTAAAGTAGTTGAATCATGCATTTCAAGCGAGATCTAATGTATTCATGCTAGTAAGGTGAGATGACTATGACTAAGAAGGATGATTAAGCACCCAGGATCAAGAACCCATGGCAAACCAAATATAAGCACAAGAGATCACACAAGGAGTGATGTGAGAGAGTGGAGAGAGAGAAAAGGTCAAATAAATTTTTGATAATT
Organism: Sequoiadendron giganteum; assembly: GCA_007115665.2. Classification (NCBI taxonomy): domain Eukaryota; kingdom Viridiplantae; phylum Streptophyta; class Pinopsida; order Cupressales; family Cupressaceae; genus Sequoiadendron; species Sequoiadendron giganteum. The sequence goes on from CM021100.1 coordinate 115,651,777, forward strand.
TGTCTAGCTAGTTGTGGATCATATCTAGGTTGTTTGTCCAAAAAGAAAGGATGTACTCACTTTGGGACGACGAGACGTTTTCAATTGCCCACTGAGTGAGAATGCCAAAACAAGGGGTGAGAAACATACACTCGGTTGGTATGTACTCACACACGTACAAAGGTGGCTATGGGGAAATTCGTGCCACTAGTTGGGCTTCCTACTCAATCATATCAAAGTTGTACCTCATTAAAACTTTGATAAGGTGCCACAAAAGATGAGGGTGTGGTTCATGAGACAAGAAAAGCCTTGGATGCTTAGAACTCATTAATGAGTGCAAGATGGAACCACATGAATGAAAGTTGTGTTATTTAAGGTGGCCATGTATACACAATGCAAAAATGCAACATGTAAAAATGCAAAATGTAACATGCCAAAATGTAAAAAGAGTGTTCCAAGGAGTCTTGTTTAGTTCATATGAGGTCTTTTACTTAGGGAACATTGCATCTAATGTCTCCCAAATGAGGACCTATCAAAGGATAGAAGATTCAAAACTTCGAGGATGCAGTGTGTCGCATCAGGCCACTAAGAGGAATGTAATATGCTAAGATAAGTCATACTTATTAAGGACATTATACCAAATGTCATCCACAAAGTGAGAAAATGCATCATGTGAGGTGACAAGGATACACTAGGAACCAAGGACAAAGAAAAATAAATGCAAGTTCAAAATAAATAATGCCAATGTATGCCCCCACTTTAAAGGAATTGCTACACACTATTTTGTGAGAAATTACTTTAAAGTAGAGAAAGGAAAATTTGAAAAAGGACATGAGAGCCTATTTGAAAAGCCCTATATCAAGCGATAGGTGTCCAAGAAAGGCTACATCATGCAAAGGAAAAGGTAAAAGAAAAGAGACAAGGGGGTTTCCCCCAAAATAAAAAACAACAAACACATAAGGGATCTATGGATTTGGGGTTAGTATGTTTGTTGCTGCAAGGTATGTGTAAATAGCATGGAACTATCACCATTCCCCCACATACATAGAACTAGAAGAAGACACAAAGAGAGTGAAAGAAAATGAAAAGAAAGAGTCAATTTGGGTCAACATGGAAGAGACATAGGATGTCTCGATGCTTTGCATCATCCCCAAAAGGACAAAAAAATAAAAAAAGAAAAGACAAATGGAAAGAAGCCTTGTTTTTGAGTCAATATGAAGGAGACATTGTGGTCTCAATACCTTGCATCATCCTCAAATGGAAGGAAAAAAGGAAAGAAAAAATGAAAAGGGTCCATTTGGGTCAACATGAAGGAGACATTGTGGTCTCAATGCCTTGCATCATCCCCAAATGGAAGGAAAAAAGGAAAAGAGTCCACTTGGGTCAACATTAAGGAGACATTGCAGTCTCAATGCCTTGCATCATCCCCAAGTGGAAGGCAAAAAGAAAAAGAAAAGGAAAAGAGTCCATTTGGGTCAACATGAAGGAGACATTGTGGTCTCAATGCCTTGCATCATCCCAAAATTGAAGGAAAAATGGAAAGGAGAAAAGTGAAAAGGAATGCACAACATATAGAACAATGGAGGGGAATATAGAAGAATGTCACAAAGAGGAGGAACATCAAACATGACAAACACAAAAAAACACAATACTAGTAAGGCAAGTGTAAGTCAACCATGAAGCAATTCATCCACCTCCCAATATTGGTGGGTATAAGTGGGAGGTGAACAACAAAGCTAAGGGACAAGGAAAAATGCATTACTAGGACAAGGCTAGCAACCTTTTTCCCCCACTGAGTGCAAGGCTCGAGTGAGCCAAGATAGGTGATGGGAAAGATCATGTAATAGTGAGAAGGGCATGTTCTAAAACTATTACATGAAAATGTGAATGAGAGTATTTTAGGGGTCAATAGAGTAGCACTCAGTGCCAACGAAGTGATACTTACTCAGTATCTCTCATAAATGGCGACATTCATCTCTTCTATGGGCAAGAAAATGATGGTAAGCATAATGTGGTACATTAGAATCTTTAGGACAGATTACCAACCTATTATGATGAGGTAAGGTGATGAGGCCTTTGTTTAGAGGATGTATAATTGTCTCTCACATTCAGGTGGTGGATGAAGAGGAAACTTAATTTTCTGTAATTTATAGGGCCTCTTGCGTCTGCTAGATTCCCCAACTTCAAACGAGGAGACTAGGGTAGGAGGGCCTGAGATGATCTGAGGATTGTGTGTTTTGTTATTGTTGTTGGGAGAGGGTGATTGTTCCTTAGGAAGGAGAATATCCAAATCAGGGTCACCATGCTATCATCACAGAGCTTAAGATAATCTTGAGGAGGCATCCTGTAATGAGGGATATCTTGATAACCTATGCATGTTGTATGTTCATCAGGTGATAATTGTTCATAAAATATGTGAATTGCATGTTTGTTTGTTATATTACCACTTTTCTTTCTTAGAATTGTGAACCCTTTTCTATAAGTTTGTTGAAGATTAATGGGAGGGTGGGTGACCTGGTTATGGTAAAAGGGTGAGGTAGTGATAGGATTAGAAGAACTAGGCTCACCTTGTACATGTAGCTTAGGTTCAGTATTTTTTTCTGGATGGAGGTAAGAAAATTTATCTCGGGATGACATGTCAGGAAATGGGGGTTGTTGCATGGATGGGTAAAAGGCTGCATTTTCCTCGAGATGGTCCAAGCATTCATTGAGGAACTGGTTCATGCTAGCATCATCATCACCAATGATGTCAATTTCCTGAGGACACTCATTTGGAGTTGATTGAGCAGGAGGGGGTTTAAGGTCATTAGGATCAGTGGAAAAGGTGTAGCTTGACATACTCATTAAGGATTTGAGCCACATCCTAAACTTCTTGAAAGACATAGCCATAATACAAACAAGAAAGTGACTAAAACAACAAATCTGGAGACAGAAACAAAAATACAATTGTAGAAAGAAAAAATGTAGATAATGTGCTAAAAGTGATAGAAAACACTATGCAAAATATGCAAGAGGACTAGGTCACCCAATGTGGTGACTTAGTCCTAACATAGATTTTTTTGACAATTTTAGAAAGTTTCAAATGCTTTTTCTGATTTTTATGCTTTTTCAATGCAAGTACAAAATCAAAATGTAGAGTTTTTTGTTCTTTTTCCAATAAAAATGAGATGTAAAGAGCAATCTAACATGAATTTTCACTAAAGCACTTTTATACAAACCCTAAGATGCAAAAAAATACAAATGTTGAATGCAATGCAAGCTATTTCTTAAGATGAAATGCAGAATCAGAAAGTTAACAAGTGGTCTACAGTCGGGTTCACCAAAATGAACCACCAAAAATGGATATGTCTAACAAGGGAAAGCAGATTCCCTTTACTAGGCCCCTAGGGTTTTTCACCTAGGATAAATTTTGTATAGGAATGGCTCTCTTTTCGCTTTGTTGATATGGAAATTTTGGCAATTGCATTCAAAGGGAGGATGGTCTAATTAGGGTTGTGTTGTGTGTGATGAGTGAGGTTAAATGAAATTAATGGTATCTATGAAAAGTAAATGAAAGCTAACTATATGCCCTAAATGTATGTAAAGAGAAAGGAAACTGGAAAGTTCATATCTTATGCACCTAGAAATGGAGAGTTGCAAATGAGAAGCCTCGGAATGCTCTGAAATCAACCTGAAATATACAAAGGGACACTTACGCCAAGCTGGGTGACCTAGTACATCTATTGGGAAACTTTGCAAGATTGGGTTTCGGGGAAAAAGGGTACCCAGAAATGCAAAAACCTTGTTTGAGGCCTGGTACAGTGACAAGGTCGCCAATAGTGGTGACCTAGTCCTCATAGTACTTTCAGAAGTAAAAGGTATTATTTTGTGGGTCCTAGCTAGTACTTTCCTTCTCTATAGTAGCTCGTGTCTGAATCTCCTAAAAAATGACCTACAACTTGTCCTTTTGCTCCTCCTAGGGTTTGATGTCTTGATGTGACTTGAATGGAATGATTGTACTTTTCTCTAGCACTTTGCACCTTGCTAAATCTAAGTACAACATGCAAAACACATGCAAAGACAAATAGAATGTTGGGGTTAGGGAATAGGGATTTTCCTAAGTCAAACCCCTTTGATGGTAACTTAAACCCAAATGAAATAGAAATCAAAGGAGAGATGCTTGAATGATAAAAAATGTAAATGCTCACCAAATCCTTTGTTGTTGAAATATTCAACATGTAAGAACCAACTCCAATGGAGGTTGCTTGTGATGCCTTGTGCTTGATTGCTTGCTTGGGAAGCTTGAGTGCAAGAGTGATTGTGAAGAGATGTAAAAATGAGTTTAGGGGAGATGAAGGTGAAAACCCTTATTTATACAAGATATGCCATAATTTCCCAAAAATGTCACATGATAGGCTGACACTAGGGTTTTGGAGGAAAATTCCCGTTAGGTTTTTTATTTAATTTTGAATTTTAAGCCAAAAGGGACTAGGTTGCCCAAGGTGGCGACCTAGTCCACTTGGGAAAATTCAAGTGGTGGTCGGGAATAAAATGGTGATTAATGATGTTTATTAGTCTTACCTTCTAAAACACACTTAATTTGGGCCTAAAATTACATTAAGGGGACAAATTAACATAAGAAAATGGTTAATTAGTTGATGATAAGCCTAGGAAAGTGTAAAAATTCCTTACAACACCTTGAAACAAGGCTTGGAAAGGGGTAAAAGGGGGTTATTTAGGTGAATTGTGTTGAAAGGGTCTTAGAAAAGTGGGAAGATGTGTTATAACACTTCACAACACCTTAGTAAAAGGGTGATCCCACAATAGTGGTTTACAAATTTTGGCCAAACTGGACACTAAAATTATTATTTTTAACTAAATCTTCACATTCGGGCACCTATAGCGGATAAACTGTGAGGAATTTGAAGATGATGCAAACTAGAGTCTAATCACATTTTTTCTATAGATCCTAAAAAATATTTTTTTCAAAATTTTTGGAATCAGATTGCACTTCTTTTTCCATCTCCCAGGAAAACTGGTTTTTTTCATAAAACAACATTTTTAAAAAGTGACACACACCATATAACACAACTTTTTTTCCATGAAGGATAAAATTATAATTCTTTTGAATTTAGATTTGTAACTCTGATATATAGTGCTTCCACTTGGTTAGATAATTTTTTATTGAATATTTTTTATTTAATCAAGTTTCGAGGTCAAACCAATTACAATTCAGACATATCACGACCATATAATGCGTAACTTCTTTTGAATATATCAAAATTCAATTTTATTTTTTTTGTTAGATCAAGGACTTCAATATCTGGTGCACTCATATTTTTCAATTTTTTTCTTTGATAATCTAGTATTTTTCCACATGTGCAGAACAAAGACCTTCATTTTCGATGAAAAACCTATGTTTAATAAAACTTTAAAAATAAATACATAATAAAACCAAAACATATTAAAATTTTATTTTTTGGATAGGTCATTTTGAGGACTACCATAATAATTTAAAATAAATTTTAAATGAATTCATTTGATCCCCCAAAAGGTAAATCAAAAGTGATTTTTTATCAGTATTTTGATAGGTGTAAAGGAGACTCACTTATAGGTATGGTTTAAAACTAGCGAGGTTCTATCCAAGGGGTTTGATCTAACCCTCTTCAATTGGAATCCTTAAAATGGAACTTTTAAAGGCTTAAATCATTATATTTTCTAAAAATATGTGATTTCAGCAAAAAATCAGTTCATCTCAGAAATTGTAAACCAGCTTTGTGGGATCACCCAAAACACCATTAGATTGTTGTTGATTTGCAAGAAATTCAAGATTGAATCAAGGCAAAACAAGGCCAAAATCCAAGGGAAAAGGCCAAAATGAGTGAAAAAGTGCCAAATACTACACTTTTTGGTGACACAATAATAACCATATCGAGGTTACCCTGCTTGATGAATTTGATAAAGAACCACACTGCTTGTGTTAATGCTTTTGAATATTATGTAAATATTTTGTTGAAGGGTATTTTTCTTTGTTCATGTAAGGTCTTCTTCTTAGGGAGAATTGTGCCTAATATCTCCAAGAGAGGACAAGTCAAGGTGTCATATTGTTATCCATGGGATGCCTCATTTGCATCAGACCACTTCAGTTGATCGTACACTCTTGGAAGGCATCAAACCCAATGAAACCACCAAGAAGAGGAAATGTCACAAGAAAAGAAATATCACGCCATGAAATTTTTGCCAAAATATGTTGTCTATGTATGCCCCCAGTTTAAAGCAGTTGCTACACCGTCACTATGAGAAATTTATTTAAATTAGCCAAGGATAGATGCTAAGAAGACATGAGAGTGAACTTGGAAAGCCCTATGCCAAGTCATACATTTCCTAATTAAGATACATCATGAAATGTTAGTATGTCACATGCGATTCAACTTAATACATGTTGTCTATGTCCCAAGCTTGCTCTTATATGTTCATGAAATTTTAATGACTAAGTCAAAAGCAACAACGACAAGTGACATACGAGGACAAGGCTACTTAACCCATTGTCCCCACTTAATGTAGGACAAGGTGAGCCTGAAATGGATGATGGTATGTTGCTCCTTGTGATGGATGTAGAACATGCAATAGTGAGTGTGGTATGGTCCTACAACTATTATATGGAAAGGAGAAGAAACTAATGTTATTTGTGTGGATAGGTAAAAAAAAATTTAGAAAAGTTGGCCTTGATGGTATACACTTTTTCATATATGTGGGAAATTTTATTGTAACTCGGTTGGTACAACACATTGTGCTTAGGTGGGTAGAGTATGAGTTAGGGTTTGTGTGTAGTTTGTTGCTTGTGTGATAGTGGGTAAATAATTAGAGGATTCTTAGGATGTCCCATGGGGTATGTATGAGTTTCATTGATCGAGGGGGATCTAATGGACCCTTTTTTATGCATAACCTCAAATTTCTTGGTTTGATGTATGTCTAATAAAGGGAAATCTAGTATCATCCATTTACAATTACCCAAGGAAGAGACATTACTATGGCGTGGAAGGAGTTCAACAATGATGCTTTCTTGTACCATGATAACTTCATTGTATGTAAGGGAATTATCAATGTTTTGATGTTCTTGTTTATTGATAGTTGAGATATTAGGAAAAGGATCTAGTTGATTGCCTAAAGTCTCTTTCTCTTTTTCTATAGTATTTACCCTAGTAGGAGAGCTTGTAATATGTTCATCACATTCCATGGTTAGACTTTGTAAAGTAGCTTCATCACAAATAGGGGAGATAGCAAGAGAAGGACAACAATGATTGTCATGGTTATCAAGGATTGGAATTTTATGTTCAAAAAGGTTTTCCCAAATGGTAGGGGCATCAAGAAAGGGAGGAATAAGATTCCCATGGGTCTCACTTAGGATAGCTTCTAACACTAAACTATCTTCTTCACATCAAGGAGGGATAGTAGGAGAAGGAAAATTGTCATGGTTATAGAGTCTAGGTAAGGTGATGTTTAGGATCGTGTATATGATTTCATTTTCTTGTGCTAAAATATCTTCCCAAATGGGGTGAGGAGAAGAATAAGCAAGACATTTGTGATTCTTAATGATTGTATCTTCTTTCACCAAGATACCTTCACTAAAAGGAGAGGTATCGGGAGAAGAAAAATTAGGATCATCATGATTGCCTACGAATGTAACATCTTCTAATACATCATCCTCACAAATAGGAGAGATAGGAGGTGGTGTAAGTTTAAGTCAATTAACAATGTTTTCATTCTCTAGACTCTCATACCTAAGGAATGCATTGAATGAATGATTAACATGTTTATTGATTATATTTTTCTTTGTAATTTTGGAAAAGATTGAAACTAAAATTTTGGAACAATACAATGCTAAGAAGTAGAATGAAATGCAATTTTCAGATTTCAAACAAGGTAATTGATTGACTACACTATGCAATAATCTGAAAATAAAATTTTGTGAATGCAAATTAAAAAATATGTAATGCATGAAATGAGCTAATTTAAGCTAGATTTAATGACATGCATGTAACTGTGATCCTATTAAAATGTCAAGTCCTAATGTGAGATGCTAGATAAAAACTAGTAATGCAACAAGAGGAAATAACAAGATAAAAAGGCACCTCAATGATTAGCCTAAGAAAATGGATAACATGAAAGTAAGATAAAACAAATTGAATGTTTGTTATACCTTCATATTGTTGCTTCTTTGGTTGGCCCTTGATCTTTGGATGTCCTGTATGCTCCTTGGATGGCAATGGAGTGAAGTGGATGAAAGATGTAAGATGGAGTGATGAGAAATGCTTATGAAAAGACTAAAATGCTGCAAATAAAAATTTGGCATAAGTTTGGTAGCAAAAGACTTGATCTCCAAAATCAGAGAAATGAGAGGGTATTTATAGGATAATTGGAATTCTCTAGAGAATTCAATGGTTGAGATTGATCCAACAAGATGAAGATGAAGGGCTATGGTGAATTGAGGACTCACAAGCCCTCACATCTTGACATGTAAAATGTGAGATGTCTTAGGGCGGAATGATGTGGAAATGAGGTGGAAGAGAAGTACATGAGGTGGATGAAGGACAAGTACCTTTGAGGTACCTTGGGGGATGAGAAGATTCCTTGGAGGAATAAAAGTGAATTAAAAATTCACAATGATTGGAAGAATCTAGTGGATAAGAGAGGGTTTTCAAAAAGGTGGGGATTTGTTACATGTGGGTGATGTGACAAGTCCAAGGTTCTAGAAGTCCTTGGCACATGTAAAGTGACAAGTCAAGCCTTCTAGAATCTTGCATGGGGATGGGAAAGACCTTGGAAAGACAAAAGTGAATTAAAAATTCACATGGGGAAGAGAGGAGCCTTGGGAAAATAAATGTGAATTAAAAAGTCACATGGAAAAGAGAGTCCAGGCTAAAAATGGCAAGTGGGAAGGTTGACCAGAAAAGGTAAGCCAAATGTGGCTAATGATTTTGATTAAGGTTGTGCAAACACATGATTAGGATAATTAATGAGAGATTAGAGGCAAGTGGGAGATTATGGAGGATGTGACACTTAATCAAGATTAAGTGGTGCACATCCTAATAATAGATTAATTAATTTAATCTTTATTAAATGAGGGTTATGGAGAATGTGACAAGGAGAGAGAAAAAGGGGAATTAAATATTGATTTTAATCCAAATGGGTTAAAAGACTAAATTAAATAATTTGTCATATTTATTTAAGTTAGAGAAGAAAAGGGATAAGGTAAAGTATTTAATTTATTTAATTACATACTTTTAGGAACCTTAGGCAGAAAATGAAATAATGATTAAATAAATTATTTAATCACCATTAATGAAATAGATAAATAGAGTAGATGATTTTAAAAAGACTAAATTAAATAATTTGTCATATTTATTTAATTTAGAGAAGAAAAGGGATAATGTAAAGTATTTAATTTATTTAATTACATACTTTTAGGAACCTTAGGCAGAAAATGAAATAATGATTAAATAAATTATTTAATCACTATTAATGAAATAGATAAATAGAGTAGATGATTTTGATCATATGGAAGTGATCAAATTTGGATGTCTACATTTTGCCCCTCTTTGAAGTACCGTTAGAATAGTCGTGCTTCGAAGAAAAGAAAGTGCAGATGACTCTATAGAGGAAGTAACTAGAAGATGATGCCCTAGTGTGGGGAGGAGGACCTGAGCTATCCAATTAGTTGGGAATGGATGAAGATGCCCCAATCCTAGAAGGGATTGAAAATGGTCGGGAAAATTGGTAAATGTGAAGGGTATGCCCCCTCGAGAGGGTGACAGGGGAAAAATAAGGGTCCAGATGACATCTCGATAGGAAGAAACTGATGGTATGATTGGAAAGAGGGAAAAAAATTAGGCAAGGTTTCCTTTTGAACGAAGTTGATCAGACAAACGGAGTGCAAATGGCGGCCTCAGGAAGAGAAGGGATTAATTAGAGGGAAAAAAAGGTAAATAAGAAGTAAAAAAGTACCCCTTAAAAAGGGAGGGAGAAAAAGAGGGGTCCTAGAAAATCTCTTGATAGGAAGACACAAAGAGTATGGTTGGAAAGAGCATGAAAAACTAAGCAAGTTTTCCTTTTGAACGAAGTCGATCTAATGCACAGTTTGCAAATGGCGGCCCCAAGAAGAAAAGGGAAAAAAAGTGCTACAGAGGGGCAGATTTGGCCCACTGCAGAAGGGAAAATCTGCCCCGGGAAGGGGAAGATCTGCCTCAGAAAGGGGCGAGTCCACCTCGGGAGGGCGGGTCTACCTCGGAAAGGGGTGAGTCTGCCCTGGGAGGGCGGGTCCGCCTCGAAAAGGGGCGAGTCTGCCCTGGGAGGGCGGGTCTGCCTCGAAAAGGGGCAGGGCCACCTCAGGAGGGCGGGTCCACCTCAGGAGGGTGGGTCCACCCCTGGAGGGCAGATCCACCCTGGAAGAGGTCGGGTCCACCCCGGGAGGGCGGATCTGCCCCAGAAAAGGGCATAAGAGCGGATAAGTGATGAAGGATGAAGGGATGATGGAAGGGGATATGAAAATGACGAGGTAAAGTGATGAACAAAAAATGATGATAAGCGATGGGAGATAAAGGTGAGCACAAATGGAGTCCAAGATAAATATGATGTTGCCCCCAGTCAAGCTACAAGCCAGAGTGGCCGGATGGATGATGGAGTGTTGTTTGATAAGGACATGATACATCCCAAAACAACACAAGGATGGGGAAGGATACATCCCAATGAGAGTGTTATTGATGAGGGAAGGATACATCCCAGAACAACACAAGGATAGGGAAGCATACATCCCACTGATGATGAGGATGAGGATGAGTGTTATTGATGAGGGAATGATACATCCCAAAACAACACAAGGATAGGGAAGGAGACATCCTGATGAAAATGTTGTTGATGAAGGACAGATACATCTCAAAACAACACAAGGATAGGGAAGGATGCATCCCACAGATGATAAGGATGATGATGATGATGATGATGATAGAATTGTTTGATGAGGGAATGATACAACCCAAAACAACACAAAAGGATAGGGAAAGATACATCCCAAGGATGATGATGATGATGAGGAGGGTGAGTTGATCAAGGCATGTAGCAAGGCTAGGAACAAGACCAAGAGTGGGATGAGATTATTTGAATGGATGATGATGGGGGAGACATGCAAGATGATGGAATGGAAAATGAAATGCAATTCTAAAGCAATTTTCCATCCATAAAGCACTAATTGTTTCTATAGCATAAGACATCGAGCGTCAGGGTATGTAAACCAAGACAGATTAGTGTCTAATGCATAAAAAAAACACAACAGACAAGAAGGCTATTCCAACACCCCAAAGTCATAAAGACACTGGTTGGGCCAAGTATTGGAATAACCACAAGCACAAGAGGATGCCCCAGTGTAACACAATACCTCAAGGATCTTGGTGGGTACTACGTGGGACAACCAAGAAGACATAAATAGAGAAAAGAGCAAGATATTCCCCTATGTTTACTATTCAAAGCACACCATGATATGATAGATCAAGGCAGCCATGACAAGGGATGATAGGGAGCTCAAATGATAAAAAAAATGTCAAAAATATCAAAAGATCACAATCAAGTTTGAAATGTACTTTGCCATAGGATCAAAAGGATGGATGGGGTTGATGCGGTTTGTTAGGAAGGATACATCTTGTTGAGACCAAAGATGGAGGATAGATTGGTTGATCGACATGACGCAGGATAGCAGAAACTGATTGGATCTTATGATACAGATGACCGTTGTTTGTAAGCACTAGCTAGGATAGGGACATACTTGATGACATGACAAGATGACAAGATGACAAGTTAACATGACTAACACACCCTAAAGACCTAGGGGCTCGAGGGTTGATCAAAGATCAACCTTGCCTACGTGAAAGTGCAAAGCTCTTGTAGTTTAGGAAAAGACCATGGTAAAAATGGAAAGAGGATGATGAAGACAGAGGATGGATGACAATGATCAGACGAAAAAACTCCCAAGGGGTAGACCAAATGATTGACATTGTCTACATGAAATCATAGGGGCCACGTAGTTCGACACAAGGCCAAAGATAGATGATGGAAGAGGACAAGACAGACAAAATACATAACCTCGGGGGCGGATCAAATGATCGACCTTGCCTACGTGAAAGCGCAGGGGCAACATAGTTCGACAAGAGACCGATGACATACAATGGATAAGGGATGATGAGATGACCAAGATAAATGGATGGAGTGGATATGATGAGCCAGGATAGGCCATGCAGATGGGATGGTTGATATGTTGGATGCGGGTTATGCGAAGCTCAAAGATGAGATTGTGATCTAGATTATTAGAAGATGAATTGGGAGGATGAGAGGATGTATAGATGAATGATGAAGAGTGATAAGATATCAGAAAGATGTAGGAAATAGATAGGAGTGATGATAGTGAGATAGAATGGCATTGGATTGCATGAGGGTATCCTATATCTAGATACCATTGACAAGGGATAATAGAGGGAAATGGATGGATGGATAAGAAGATGCTAGGATAGGTGGATAGATGATGGATAGATGAGTGATGAAGATTGAGAGGATATTAGAAAGATGTAAGGCTAGGATAAGAGGATAGAGGAATGGGGTAGATAAGGATGAAATGACAAAAAGGACTAGTGGATGAGAGTATAGGAAGATAAGGATTTAGTAGATGGAAGGGATGACCGGATGGATAAATGGATGGGGAGGTAAGGATGGGAAGGATGGGGAGATGGAGAGGATTACTTGGAAAAATGGATGGATGATGTATCCAAGGACCCAGTTTTAAATAAGGAGATGCCCCCACTCTAGATGTGTCATGCATGATGAGGTAAGAGGGATAGCAAGATGGGTGGATAAGGGAGTGAGATGGGAAATGGAAGATAGGTAGAGGTGGATAGGATAAATGGACAATGGAAGATAGAGAGAGGTGGATAGAATGCACGGATAATGGAATATAGAGAGAGGTGGATAGGATGCACATATAATGGAAGATAGAGAGAGGTGGATAAGGAATATGATAGTGTATGGATGAGGGGAATATATTCCAAGAGGTGTCCAAAGAATGTATATAGGTTTGCCCCTACATTTATCAAGATCACAAGGAAGATGGGGGGAGTGGGATAAATGGGAGAGGATGGATAGGATGCGGAAGATAGGAAGATGTAGGAGATGGAGGAAAGGAATGCGTAAGTGGATGTTGCCCCCAATCGTGGAAGGAGACTAGATGGGGAGTTTACGCATGATGCCTATTTTCCAGGTTTTCATCATGATACTTATCCAAGGTGCTTGTTTGCCAAGTTTTCACCATTGGACGAATGATTTTCTCTGTACTATTTTTTCTTTTTTTTTCTTTTTTTTTCTCTTTTTGGCTTTTTGGAGTAAGATGTGGATGAAGATGGATAAAGATATGGATATGTGAATTTAGAGGATAGTTGATAATAAGATGGATGGACTCAAAGCATCAAGGTCCTTATGAGGTAATAAGAGCCCATGTTTGAAGCAATTGTTCGGATGTTGGTACAACCTTAGTAGCAGGGATGGATTATGCAAGAGGATGGATTAAAGGGATTGGATGGGGGAGATAGGGGGGATATTGGATGGGATGTTGAAAAGTGTATGGATGGAATGATGGAGTAGATGTGTGATAGGGGAAGGTGTTCAGGACCAACATTGGCACATGTTGTGTATGTGAAAATATAGATGGGTTGCTGATTGGAGAATGTGGTGATAATGGAGGCATTGGGATAGTGAATTTTGGGACATAAGGACCCAAAACAGATTTAGGAGATGGAGGATGTGAATTATTAGCTTTGGGCATAGCAATGTTGGATGCCGTCATGGATTTTTCATGTGAATGTATTGCCTCTTTTTTCTTAGGGATCCACATGGTTTTGATTTTTTCATTGGTGGGCCTTTGTGGCCTATGTGTTTGAGTTTTCTTTTTTGCAACATGTCTTTTGAAGGGGACATGAGGAGCTTTAGATTCATGTGGATGTTTGGATTTATGCATTGTGGCTTTGGCATCCAAAGTGATTTTAGTAGCAATGAGATAGGTATGAGGAGATGGATGATAGAGAGAAGACGTGGATGGAGTGATAGAGATAGGCTTGTGATGATGGTGTGTGAATGGAGGATGCGAGATAGCATGCATGGACAGGTGCCTTTGTTGATCCTGATGAGGAGTTATGAAGGTAGGATTTTTATGCTGTGTATGAGGGAGAGGGGGTGGATGAATGAAAGGATGAATAGGATAAGATGGAGGGGGTGATTTTGGGATATAAGGACCCAAAATAGACTGTGTATATGGAGGATGTGTGGGGTTTGATGGAGGGATATAAGAATCTATAGTAGATGAAGGATGTGCAATGATGGATGGAGGGACATAAGGACCCAAAATGGATTGAGAGGATGAGGGAGGAAGATGGATGGTTGTTTTTAGGTAATATGATGGAGGAGGGGGGATGGTGACAAATGACTTGGTAGAATGATGGAAAGTACCTCTTGTGCCTTTAGAAGAGGATCGTTTAGGATGTATGAAGGTTGTACCAACATCTTTAGAGTGCAGCTTTTGGGAGATATATCCAAGACCATGTGTGCCTGGATGTTCTTTGACTTGGATGGGCTCTAAATTACCTTGCTCATGAAGGCCTAAACCTTTTCCTTGATAGTTCATGTTTTGTAGCATGTGATTTATGGTAGGATGCTTATTCTCTTGGAAGCATGATGCAAGCACATTAGTAGGTGGAAGAGGTAGGGTGGTGCATACGCGTTGTTTTGCTTCTGTAAGAAGGTCACCACAGATAAGTGTAATGTAACCAAGGTGGTACAAAAGTGGCGTTGGGATGGTAGGACTAGAGGGCAATGAAGGATCATGTGATGGAGATGAGGGGATAGCTGCATTAGGAGGAATGAGTGATAAGGGATCAAGAGAGGAATTGGGGAGTGTGATGGGATCTAGATTTATGGAAGTGGATGATAAGGGCTCATGAGATGGAGTGATTGGATCTTGAATGCACCGAGGATCAAGGGATGGAGTTGATGAGCTAGTGTGATCTTGAGATGGGGTGGATGGGAGGATAGGATCATGACTTGGGATGGATGGGGGATTATGATCTTGGGATGTAATGGATGGGATGGGAGGATCTTGATTTGGAGAAGGGGATATGATTGTATGTTTTGGATCAAGCACTTGGCATGAATCATCTTGTGTGGGATGTATGATGATGGAAAAGTGTTGGAGGGACACCTCAATTGGGGGAAATAGGAGGATGGAGGATTCATGAAGGTTATGGGATTGAAGTTTGTGAATATTAGGATTGGGAGGAGGGGATTGGATGTCCTTAATGGATTGGGTGGATCTAGGAGTAGAAGATGGGGATGCAATGGATTCGATGGGTTTGATCGGCTCAACTGTTTGGAAAATGTTAGGAATGGTGATGGGAGGGATAGGTCTAGGATGGAGGAGGGCCTCATCACTAGTTATAGTACATGATAGAGTGGGAGGGCATGATGTCTCTTCTTGAATGAATCCTTGGGCGACATTTGGAAGAGATGTAGGATTAGGTAGAGTGATGGGAATGGATGGAGGATTAGGATTAGGGATTGGTGGATTAGAATTAGACATGGGGATGTGATTGGATGGAGGACTAGGAGGAGATGGAGGATTAGGATTAGATGAAGGGATGGGATTGGATGGAGGATTAGGATTAAGAATTGGAGGATTATATGAGTGGATGTGTGGATGAGGATTAGATGTAGAACTAGGAGGAGATGGAGGATTAGGATTAGATGAGTGGATGGGATTGGATGGAGGACTAGGAGGAGATGGAGGATTAGGATGAAGAATTGGAGGATTATATGAGTGGATGTGTGGATGAGGATTAGATGTAGAACTAGGAGGAGATGGAGGATTATGATTAGGTGAGTGGATGGGACTAGATGGGGGAATAGGAGTGGTTGGAGGAGATGGAGGATTATGATTAGATGGAGGATTAAGATATAATGTGGGAAAAGGGAGAGTGACGTAGGAGGATGTGGATGTTGGATTAGATTGGGAAGATGGGGATAGTGAGTGATAGTAGGAAGATGCAAATGAAGGATTAGAATGGGGAGATGTGGAATTAATGTAAGGGTATTGGGATGGGGGATTGTGATAGGAAGGTGTGGATGTTGGATTAGAACAAGAAGATTGAGGTGGTGAACCACCATAGGAAGACATGTATGGTGGGTTGGAATAGGAGGATATGGATGGTAGATTAGGATGAGAGGATTGAGATGGTGGATTAAGATAGGAGGAATATTGGGATGGGAGATTGTGATAGGAAGGTGTGGGTGTTGGATTAGGATGGGAGGATTGGGATGTGGGATTAAGGTAGAGGTATTAGGATTGTTGATGATGATAAGGAGAGGAGGATATGGATGTTGGATAGGATAGAAGTTGAGAAGGGGGACATGATGAATATATCGATGGTGAGGATGTTGGATATCCCTTGTCAAGGGTAGCATAAAGACCATTATTAGATGCAAATGAAGGCATGGTGGGATAGTTCAAAGAAGTAGTGGGATTTTGGAAGGTGATTGGAGAGAGATTTCTAGCAATGATAGCATCAAGGGGATCTATATAACAATCTTCATGATCAACAAGATATTCGTTATCATCATCAACGGAGTTAGGATTCCCCTTAACTACTATTATTGGTCGTGTGAGAGGGGGATAAAGATTCATGATGGATACATATTAGCAGGACATAATAGATGATGGATAAATAACTAGGATGGATTGGAATCTCATATGGGGTTTAGATGAAAGCTCAGATTGGGATTGAATAAAAGCTCAGATTAGGATGATGGGATTTTGATAGATTTGGATAGATTGGATTGGATTGTTTGGATCAATTGGATGAGATTGGATTTGAATTGTTTGGATCAATTGGTTAAGATTGGATTTGGATAGATTGGATTGGATTGGTTGATGGAAGGGATCCTAAAACCTGATTTGGAAATCACCCTAAGTGACTTATAACATTGGTTGATCGGATTAAATCAATGATCACAACACCGAATCCGCCTTGAGATAGAAGGGGATTGATTTGGGCCAATGATGTTGAATTACAACACAAATCCGCCTCAAGATAGAAGTGGATTGATTAGGTTGAAAACAAGGATTGATATGTAGGATAATGATCAAACTTAACGCTTTTGTCAATTTGGGAGATAACTCCTAAAACAAGGTTTAAGGGATTTTGTGTTGAGGTATGATGATGAATGCAAATGGAAGATGTCTTGATGGAAATGTTTAGGTCACACGGTAAGTGGGGTATCCCTAATGGCAGAATGATCAATGTGAATGTGGTAAATGGATGTTTTAGAAAGGTTAAATGGAGGTTTGGAATGGTCAAACAGATGTTTGAATTGGTTACATGAGTATTTAGGATGATCAAATGGTCAAATGGAGACTTTGGGTGTTCAAACAGAGGTTTAGAGTGGTCAAATGGATGAAATTGTCCATTTAGGGGGCATATCTGCACTTCTGCAGTAAAAACTATCAGAAACGTTGGATTGTGAGGGAGTATCCACACTTCTGCAGTGAGAAATGCTGAAATAGGGGGTCGTATCCGCACTTTTGTAGTGAAAAGTGCTGAAACAGAGGGCGTATCCACACTTCTGCAGTGAAAAGTGTTGAAACAGGGGGGCGTATCCACACTTATGTAGTGAAAAGTGCTGAAACAGAGGGTGTATCCGCACTTCTATAATGAAAAGTGTTGAAATAGGGGGGAAAATCTGCCCCTCTACAGGAAAATAGTGACTTGGTTTGGATGAGGGATTATGGCAAGGACTTAAAATGACTCAATGAAGGTTTGACTTATCAAAATTTACTAGTTTTTCATAGAAAGACACTTTGAACAAGCACAATCCTATGATTAGTGTTTAAAGGGTATGGTTGGCAAAGGTCTTACTCTAGGATGAACAAGGTTTCTAGGGATTCCTTGATATACGCTCGGTACATGAGGCACAACCATGAACACCAGTCTATCACAAGCGTGAGTAGGGAACCCCAACAAGATACTAAAAGGCTTAGACCAACTCTTCACTTCTATCTAGGTATCACCCTAGCTTCGACGTTCCGCCAATTACGACGCAACTGGATTGGGGTACAACTTTGGCTCTCCCCCTTTATATACCCTGTCGATACACGTGGTTGGAATCGTCCTTTGGGGTGATGAAATCCCCAAGCAGGTCCCGCTAAGAAGAAGACACTAATCGTTCCCACCTAGCCCCCTTGGATCCGCATAAAGTGCAAAAGGGGAAGGTGAAAAAAAACTAATTCCCCCTTAGGGTAACACAAATAAAATAAACACAACAAACAACAAATATTACTTTCCCCTACTTATACTAAGTAAATAGATAAAGCAATAAGGAAAGACTTAAAAAAAATCAGAATAAAACAAAGGCCCTGTAAGCAAATGTTAGTTGTTTTATCCTTTTCCCCTTGTGATTTTTAGAAAAATACTCAAGATATCAACAAGAAATCTAACTTCACCCACCAACAAATAGAGTTAGATGATTAGAGAACAAAACAACAAAAGAAAGAGACAAAAACAAAGCTAAAATGCAACTTTTTTACCTTCTCGAACATGTTGTTTAGGGCAAATCCGACCCTCTGCAGTGAAAAATGCTGAACTGGGTGGGTAAATCCACCCCTCTATAGAAAATAGTCAGTAAAAATGTCAGAATGTGAGGTCGTATCCACACTTCTATGGAAAATAGTAAGGCAAAAAAAAATGTCAGAATGCGGGGGCGTATCCGTACTTCTGCAGAAAATAGCAAAACATTGGATTGTGGGGCGTATTCGCACTTTTGTAGAAAACAGTCAGTAAAAACGTCAGAATGCAAGGGCGTATCCGCACTTCTACAATAAAAAATGTTAGGAAAATGTTGGACTGCGGGGGCGTATCTGCACTTTTGCAGAAAAACAGTTAGCAAAATGTTGGACTACGGGGGTGTATCCACACTTCTGCAAAAAAAATAGCAAAATGTTGGATTGCAGGGGCATATCCGCACTTTTGTAGAAAAAGAACAAAACGTTGGATTGCGGGGGCATATCCACACTTCTACAGAAAAATAGCAAAACGTTGGATTGCGGGGGCGTATCCGCACTTCTACAGAAAAAAGTCAGTAAAAACATCAGAATGTGAGGGTGTATCCGCACTTCTGTAGTAAAAACTGTTAGCAAAACATTGGACTGTGGGGGCGTATCCACACTTCTATAGAAAAACAGTTAGCAAAACGTTGGACTATAGGGGTGTACCCGCACTTCTATAGTAAAAACTGTTAGAAACGTTGGATCGTGAGGGCCTATCCACCCCTCTGCAACGCCTGGGAGAGCAAATCCGCCCCCCTACGACCTGAACCTGCAAACAAGCTAAAAAATAGCAAACGTCAAAGAAAGAAACACTTTTGTGGGTCCCATCGGGCGTGCTAAAAATGTGATCCTATTGAAATTTCAAGTCCTAATGTGAGATGCTAAATAAAAACTAGTAATGCAACAAGAGGAAATAACAAGATAAAAGGGCACCTCAATGATTAGCCTAAGAAAATGGATAACATGAAAGTAAGATAAAAAAAATTGAATGTTTGTTATACCTTCATGTTGTTGCTTCTCTGGTTGGCCCTTGATCTTTGGATGTCTTGTATGCTCCTTAGATGGCAATGGAGTGAAGTGGATGCAATATGTAAGATGGAGTGATGAGAAATGCTTATGAAAAGACTAAAATGCTGCAAATAACAATTTGGCATAAGTTTGGTAGCAAAAGACTTGATCTCCAAAATGAGAGAAATGAGGGGGTATTTATAGGATAATTGGAATTCTCTAGAGAATTCAACGGTTGAGATTGATCCAACAAGATGAAGATGAAGGGCTATGGTGAGTTGAGGACTCACAAGCCCTCACATCTTGACGTGTGGAATGTGAGATGTCTTAGGGTGGAATGATGTGGAAATAAGGTGGATGAGAAGTACATGAGGTGGGAGAGAAGTACATGAGGTGGATGAAGGACAAGTACCTTTGAGGTACCTTGGGGGATGAGAAGATTCCTTGGAGGAATAAAAGTGAATTAAAAATTCACAATGATTGGAAGAATCTAGTGGATAAGAGAGGGTTTCTAGAAAGGTGGGGATTTGTCACATGTGGTTGATGTGACAAGTCCAAGGTTCTAGAAGTCCTTGGCACATGTAAAGTGACAAGTCAAGCCTTCTAGAATTTTGCATGGGGATGGGGAAGACCTTGGAAAGACAAAAGTGAATTAAAAATTCACATGGGGAAGAGAGGAGCCTTGGCAAATAAATGTGAATTGAAAATTCACATGGGAAAGAGAGTCCAGGCTAAAAATGGTAAGTGGAAAGGTTGACCAGAAAAGGTAAGCCAAATGTGGCTAATGGTTCTGATTAAGGTTGTGCAAACATAGGATTAGGATAATTAATGAGAGATTAGAGGCAAGTGGGAGATTATGGAGGATGTGACACTTAATCAAGATTAAGTGGTGCACATCGTAATCACAAATTAATTACTTTAATCTGGATTAAAAGAGGATTATGGTGAATGTGACAAGGAGAGAGAAAAAGGGTAATTAAAAATTGATTTTAATCCAAATGGGTTAAAAGACTAAATTAAATAATTTTTCATATTTATTTAATTTAGAGAAGAAAAGGGATAAGGTAAAGTATTTAATTTATTTAATTACATACTTTTAGGAACCTTAGGTAGAAAATGAAATAATGATTAAATAAATTATTTAATCACTATTAATGAAATAGATAAATAGAGTAGACGATTTTAAAAAGACTAAATTAAATAATTTGTCATATTTATTTAATTTAGAGAAGAAAAGGGATAAGGTAAAGTATTTAATTTATTTAATTACATAATTTTAGGAACCTTAGGCAGAAAATGAAATAATGATTAAATAAATTATTTAATCACTATTAATGAAATAGATAAATAGAGTAGATGATTTTGATCATATAGAAGTGATCAAATTTGGATGTCTATATTAACAAAAACATAACCAATTGATACAAATAGGTAATGAAAACAAACAAAAGTTGAAAAACATGGTTTCTAGCTCTGTGAAAGGCAATTTGAGGGGTGGAAAGGGACTAAGTTGCCCAAGGTGGCTAATTAGTCCTAGTATTGATTGTTTTTAGAATTTTCAGATTTTTTTGATGGATTTGGATGGTTTTTGTTGTAAGATGCATACCTAATATGCAAATGTAGAATTTGATGATGTTGAATGAAATGCAATGGAAAAATGAAAGCTATATTAGCTTTTCAGTAATGCAAATTTAAACCCTAGAATTCTATTTAAATAATGCAATCCAAACCTAGGATGATAAACAAATCCAAATCAGACAAGAAGGTGTTTGAAATTCAGGTTCACCAAAATGAACCACAAAAATAAAGGGAAAGAGGATTCCCCCAAAGGCTTTTAGGGTTTTCACCTAGAAGCTAGAGGGAAAAGGCTCTCTTTCACACCTTAAAATTTGTGGGTTCATTCAATATTAGGGGTTTGAATAAGCGATGTATTTGATATGGAATGTGTCTAAGTGCTGCTATCTAATGAATACAAACTAATGGAATGTAAATGTATTGAAAAATCTATGTAAAATTTCCTAAGAATGACCTAAATGCATGTTAACTATAACAAAACTAAAGGAGGCAAAAGTGGTGTACCTAGAATATGAAGAAG
The DNA here is from genome assembly GCA_007115665.2 of Sequoiadendron giganteum. Taxonomy (NCBI): domain Eukaryota; kingdom Viridiplantae; phylum Streptophyta; class Pinopsida; order Cupressales; family Cupressaceae; genus Sequoiadendron; species Sequoiadendron giganteum. The sequence goes on from CM021100.1 coordinate 115,673,520, forward strand.
GATAGGATTGAGGTCTGGAATCCTGAAAAACTTGATGTAGAAATGAACTGGGACACTTGTGCCAATCTGGATGACTTAGTCCACTTTCTGAGAAAATCTACCGAAATAGGTTTCTGACAAAAGGGTACTCAAATCTATAAAAAACCCTTTTTAGGCATGGTAGTGGGACTAATTTTCCATTGATGGTGACTTAGTCCACTTTCAATTTTTGGGAAATCTAAAGGTGCAATCTATAGCTCCCGATCCGTAGTTTTGATCCTAATAAGTTTCTGGTTTCGAAATTACAGAATCAAACCTGTAGGTGTTCTCCAAGATTCAATTAGGGCTTTGAGTTCCTTGAAGAGCTTTGAAAAATTGTTGATGACTTTTCCACCTTTTTTCTTTGCCAAATCTGCACACAAGACCTACAAATCACACAAAGAGGGAAAACTTGTTGAATGTTAAGGGATGTGGGTTTGCCTTGGTCAAACCCCTTTTGAGTAATTAAACCAAAAAGATGAAATAAGATAATACAACATGAAACAATGGGGTTAGCACCTTGTCATGATGATAATCTTGAGTTGTAGTAATGGTGGAAGATTCAACACTTGAATGCCTTGGAGAGATGCATTGATGACTTAGAATACTCAAACCCTAGCTTGCTTGAGAAGAATGAGTGATGAAAAGAATAAGGTGTAGAAGAAAAGAGATGTAAGAGATTACAAAAGGAAAGGAAAACCCTTTATTTATACATGATGTGCCCTAATTTCCTGAAAATAACACATCACAAGCCGACCTTAGGGTTTAGGAGACAATATCCTACCATAATATTGAGTTAAATTTAATTTTTATGCCACATGGGACTAAGTTGCCCAAGGTGGTGACTTAGTCCACCTGGGAAAATTTGAGTGGATGTCAGGAATTCAAATGTGATTAATGTTTTTTAATGGGATTGTCTTTCGAAACACACTTAAGTAGGGCCTATAAGTGCATTAAGGGGCCATTTTATCATAATATAGGGTCAATTAATGATGATGAAAAGGGTAATTAAGGGCTAAGATGCCAAAAATAGGATCAAATTAGGCACAAAATTATCCTTTTCTTCAAAGGTATCCAATCTTTGGCAAAGCACTAAGAACCTATAATTATTTTATAATGGGATTACATGTAGCAACAAGACATAACATACCTCATCTAATGAATATGAATACAAAAATAATTGTAAAGAAAATTTCTAACAATCACAAGGAATTCACAACAACTAAAATTACAAGCCCGACCTAATATGTATCTATTATATTCCTCCAAGCTTCTCATGCTGTAATCAATTAAGTATTTTATTTACAGTAGAACATCCACAACATCTATAAAGATCAAAATTCCTTCCAAGTACAAGATTAAATCCATTTCAAGTAAATATAAGTTATGTCACACTTGTCTTGGTACATTTTGAAGACACTATTATTAGGAATCATGTTGTAAGTTATAGGATGCATTAAATATTTCTCACACTAGTTATGATAAGTATGAATTAATCTGTATTCATAGATTACACCAATAGTGTTTTGTTTCTCATTTTATGACACCACATTCATCACAATGTAAGTCCAATCATCTTTCAAGGTAACAATGAATCGTTCTAAATCAGAATTCATTTTCATGATATTTCAATATCCTTCTTAGGATATATTTGGGACCCATTAAACCATTTGTAATATGAGACTCAATCATTCGATAATTTGGTATCTTCATTAAAAAAATAATTTTTGTTACAAGGATATTATAGTTTCTTATACTCAAAGGGATAGTTGTTATACATTTTAGAAACTTTTTAAAGTTCCCCTTGTAATATTGTTTACACCATTTACCTTTAGAAGTGTCATTATATAAGATTCCATCTTCTTATACTAAGCAACACCAGGGTTTTCATCTTCTCATATATGAAGGGCCTTATATTTATGTCTACTTTAATACATTTTATAAGGTTTGTGGACTTTTACCATATAGAAAGGACACCCTTTTGAAGAACCTTCTTCCAACATAGAAATTTCATAATATCTTAAATTGCATCTTGATCTCCTTTAAATTCATTTTGATTTATTTCCTAACCCTTGTGATATTTTTTCAATTTGTAGGAGAACTAGATAAAAGTCAATAGTCACCAAGACATAATACCCTATGCACTTCCAATAAATAGATGATATCATATTATTCCATGTAATATAACAATGGGAATAGTGAACCTTATCAAATTAAATTGTTGTAAATGGTATTTTTGAAGCCACAATCTTAATCATTGACACACCACATTTAGAGAAAATTGCACTTGTGCTTCATGTGTATCCCTTAGTGCAAAGACATGGTTAAATTATTTTTCTTCAATAGGTAGGCACCTCAATTAGAAACTCTACATCCAATTTCAATAGTAATAATAGAACCATATATTAAAGGAATTGGGGTTGACTCCGCAATGTGACGGTAAGTTACAAGCCCTATTGTGAGGGTCATCTCATGTTCGAGACTCTTTGTTGCTTGTAGGTATGAAAAGGAACAAGGTTTAGGGATTGCCCGATGTTCAAGGGATATTCACGGATGGAGGATGTTGAGTGGTATCCAGGCCAACATCACAGTTGGAGGTGTTAACATTGGAGAAAGGCATACAATAGAAATGGAAGGTTGCGAGAGGAAAAGGCAGGCCAGGAATCAAGAGGTGAGACCGGCGATAGAAGAGCAGAGCAAGCACAAAAATATAGATGACGTGGGGAGATGGAGGCTAGCAGTACGATAGGAACATGAAGAAGAAAAGAAATGGCAGAGAAGGAGGAGCGATGCAATGGTGGAGAAGAGGAGAGAAGGAGATGCAGGAGGAAGGAGTGGAGGAGGTAGAGGAGAATTGAGAAAGTGGGGAGAAGAGGAGAGGAGGAGATCATGGGAGGAAGGAGTAGAGGTAGAAGAGAGGAGAAGAGAAGATAAGTGGGGAGAAGGAGGTTGTGGAAGGAAGAATGAAGACAAAGGAGAGGAGGAATAGAGGATATAGAAAAGAGGAAAGAGGAGAAAAAGAAATGGACTGGTGTTAATACCAGACAATCATGGGGATGAGGTCCTCCATAAATTATGGCCTCACTTGTTCAAAGCTTCCAAATATATATATATATATCAAAGGAATTAATTTATTTATGTTATCAATATAAGCGTCCACACCATAAGAAAATATGATTTTACCACGTGGATACTAGAACTTGTCAACCTCAACCTCGATTCAATGTTGTACAACTTTCTCCATCATAATATCTCTATAAGGAACATTGGAAAAACAAGTAGAATATCTATTCTTGAACCATTAAAATGGATTATTGATGATGCAAGAGCATACTTGGTTGTAAATCAATCCTTTATCAACCAAAAACATTTTTTTTCTTGCATTTCATTCAGTAATAGTTTAAGAGTTCTATTCCACATTTCATCGTATTATCATTTCTCAACTCATGGATATGGATATAGCATCTACACATGGAAATCTATCAAATTTTATATTTTCTAGATCATTTTTTATTGTTTTTAAAATTTATCACTCTCAAAATTTTACTGCAATTCACTATTAGATCAATTCATTTCACAAATGATTATCTTTTTATGTTTTAAGGTTGACCTTCATATGTGATCATTCATTGGGTTTTGTAAACCCTTCTGGATGATGCAAACCTTTTTTGGAGCTAGAGAATCATATTTAAGAGCATTTGTAATTCATTATAAGGATTTTTCATTAGTAGTTAGTTAGTAGTTCTTAGATTCAAATTCATAATTTAGGATTCCCACTCTTCGGACTGTAATAAGGCCTTTGGAAAATTGTAATGTTGAATGCCCTTATGGCATGTCTATGAGCCTTGGTTATTCACCCATGAGGCACATGTTGCGTGTAATATTTCCAATTCAATAAAGAATCATATTTGTAGAATACTTTCTTGTGTTAATTTTGTTGTGTTGTTCTATGATTCATGGTTTGGGTTATTATTGTTGAACCCTCCATTTGTGACTACACCAAGTGGTATTAGACTGAGTTTGTGAGTCCTAAAGACATTCCTTGTAGTGAACAAATCATTGACCTATGGAAAATTGCACATTTTTTCAACTGATTGTTGATTGTGAGGTAGTTGAAACCCTTGTAGCTAGATCATCGAATTGAGGTAGTTGCACAAAATTAGAAGGGAGAGATTCTACTAAGGAGAGCACCTAATATGGTGAATATTGTTAGAAGAATGGAAGAAATTGATGTGTGAAATGCAAGTTTTATTAGATGCAGTAGAAGAAGACTGAAGGTGAGGCACAAGCCCTAGACATGAGGATGAAAGCGACGATGAAGCAAATTTTGTTGCAAATCAATTTGTAGAAGCCCTAGGTGAAGAAGAAGAAGAAGAAGAATCAGATTAGATGAAGATGTTGAAAGCAATCTCCAAAATTGGTAAGTGATCTAGAGTTGAAATTCAAAATTAGGCAAGAAATTTAAACCCTAAAGATTTTATTGATTAGATCAATAAAATGGAAGAATACTTTGAATATAAAGAAATTGAAGACCCGAAATGAGTTAGATTTGTGAAAACAAAATTGAAAGGTACTACTACTTTATAGTGGAAAGAAGTTCAATTGGATAGAAATAGAATAAGAAAGGAGAAAATCATCAAATGGGATAGATGGTGAAAAAGTTGAAGAATCAATTCATACTAGCCAACTATGAACTGAAATTGTTGAAAAGATTGTAGAACTTGAGGCAAAAAGAGAAATATTTGTAGTATACTAAAGAATTCTACAATATGATTATTAGAACTAGACATAGTGAAGCAAGCAAAGAAAAGGTGGCAAGGTTTATCAATGGAATGAGAATTTTTTTAAGAAGAACTAAGCCTAGTAAAGGTGACATCAGTTGAAGAAGCATATCAGTCTACATTAAAGGTGGAGGAAAATTAAACAAGACGTTTGAAAAAGAAAAATAAATGAAAGATTAATATTCCAAAGGAGAAAATCAAAATCTAAAGAAAGAAGGCACTTTGTAGAGAAAAAAAAAGATGTCAAACCCTACTGCAATGAAGAAAAGGATAATAATCCATACTACAAAGGAAGAGAAGATATAAATTTCTACTACAATGATAGAGGTCATAATTCATACCACAATGATGGATACCAAAGATATGAAGGATGATCTAAGAGGAGACAATTCAAAGGAACCTATTTCAAGTGTGGAGGTGAAGGACATAGAGCATTTGAATTCCATCAAGGAAGCACTAAAAAGAAACCTGAGCATACCAGAAGACAATCATATTTAGAAGAACATGTTGATTCCCCTAATTCAGTTGGGAAACTTGAGAAAGGTGAATCATTGGTGATGAGAAGAGCTTTGATGAATGTAGAAGTGATTGAGGAACCACCACAAAGAAATATTTTGTTCAAAACAAGATATAAGTTTGGAGGAAAAGTATGTAAAGTTATCATTGATTGTGGTAGCAGTAGTAATCTAGTTTCATAAGAGATGGTAACCAAGTTGAATCTAAAGAGATTGAAGCATCCAAACCCCTATAGAATAGCATGGATTCAAGATGAGCATAAGATATTGATGAATGAGAAATGTTTAGTAAAATTTCATACAGGATTGATCATATAAGGATGAAGTATTGTTTGATATTATTCCCATGGATGCTTTGTTGGAGTTGAGAAGATACAACACCACAGAAGTCCAAAAGATCTTTGCAAGAAAATAACCTGTTACAAGGAGAAACAAAGAGAAGTAACAAAAGAAATGCTCAAGAATGTGGAGCAATGTATTCACCTAAAATGTAAAATGAATAATGATACAAAAGATAGTTTTCAACTACATATAGATGAAAACCCTAAAAAGGAAAACCCTAGGCTTGCACAATAATAATTAATAAAGTAATTAATTATTATGCACCTAATGTTAGCTTAAGTGAAAAAGAGTTAAAAGGAAACTTTACATAATTAAACAAATATTGTTTAATTAATAAAGTAAATGTCCAATTACTCTAACACCCCCCCTTAAGATAGACATAGGGAGAAGCTAAAACCTAGAAGAAGCTACTGAAAGCAAAAGCAATGGGTCCCGGCAACAAGGCCAGATCAGGTACCCAAGTACAATGAAATCTCTATGAAACGGAGAAAAGGAGAAAACCCAGTGGGAAAAACTCCTCTCCAAAAAGAGATAGAACAACATGCTGAAAGAAACATGAAGGAAGGAAGGCCTCATAAATACCCCCCAAGGACAACTTCCTTCACCCCAAGCATAGAGCACAACTGAAGATAGCACGGAGATGCAAAAGGTTTCATGAAGATGTCTGCAACCTGCTCGGTAGTGGGAACATACTCCAAGATGAGAGAACCATCCTGAATCAACTGTCTGATGAAATGCATATGAAGCTCAATGTGCTTCATCCGCTAATGCTCCACCAGGTTGCGTGGAATGTGTATAGCACTCTGATTGTCACACCAAAGAATAGTGGGACTATCAGGAGGAAAACCAAACTTAGTCATCAACTGACGAAGCCATAAAATCTCCTGACTAGCGAGCACTGCAGCTCGGTACTTAGCCTCTATAGATGATAATGCATGATCAGTCTGCTTCTTGCATGACCATGTGATAGGACCAGAGCTAAGACAAAATACAAAGCCAGAAGTAGACTTTCGATCATTGACATCACCAGCCCAATCTGAGTTAGTGTAGCCAACAATGTGAGGATCCCCTAATGCGTAGTGAATGCCATATGAAGTGGTGCCCTAAATGTACCTCAAAATACGCTTGGCAGCTTGCCAATGACTCTCATGAGGATCATGTGAGAATCAAGAGACAAGACCAGCCACAAAGGAAAGATCAGGATGAGTGTGAGTCAGGTACAACAAACTGCCAACCAATTGCCTGTAAAGTGTAGCATCTACTGAAGGGGTGGGGCAAGTAGTAGTCAAAACAACCCCTGACTGAAAAGGTGTGGGGGCAGGCTTGCAATCAAGCATGCCAAAGCACTAAAGCATATCAAAAGAATACTTCTGCTGGTAAATGGAGATCCCCTCTAAAGACTGAATTACCTGAAGACCAAGGAAATAGTGCAGAAGGCCAAGATCTGTCATCTCAAACTGCTCCATCAAGGCTAGCTGAGAATTTTGAATCATAGAGGATGAGCTACCTGTGATGAGAAGATCATCAACATATAGCACAAGAATCAGGATCTCACCCTCAAGATGCTGAATATAGACCGTGTGATCAGAATGACAACGAGTGAAACCAGTGGAGAGCAAAAAAGAGTCCATCTTCTCATACCAAGCCCAAGGGGCTTGTTTGAGACCATATAATGAATGCTGAAGTCTGCAAACCAAAGAAGAATCATGAACAAATCCCTGAGGCTACTCCATATAGATCTCCTCCTGTAGCTCACCATGTAAGAAGGCACACTTCACATCCATCTGAAAAATGAGCCATCCTCTAGAAGCTACAAGTGATAATACAAAGCGAACAGAATTCATCTTGGCGATAGGGGCAAATGTCTCGGAGTAATCAATACCCTCAACCTGTGAGAAACCCTTCGCAACAAGACGTGCTTTGTACTTATCAATAGAACCATCGGCACCGAATCATCTTTCTACCCTTAGGAAGAGGATAGAGATCCCATGTATTATTCCTCATCAAAGAAGAATACTCTTCCTCCATGGCACTATCCCACTCAGGGTGACCTGTCACCTTTGAAAATCTCTGAGGATCCTCTGAAAGAGCATGAGTCAAAAGACTAGAACCCGTAGTATGAGAATGAGTGCGATGAGTGTCTGAAGGATCACCAGCCATAGATCCTACTGCCTCAATAGTAAAGCGAGCCCATTTGGGCCTCTGAGGTGGAGCAAGTGGAGGTGGAGATGGGGGATCATCAATATCCTCATCAGAATCCTCAAAATAATTATGAAGAGCTATAGAGGGTGGAGTAGGTAGTGAAGTGGACACTAGAGACAGGGTATGAACTGGAGGAAGGCGCTCATCAAACTAAAAATCCCATCGAAACATGACCTCTCTGGAATCAGGATCAAATAACCTGTACGCCTTAACATCCTCATAGTAGATGAAAAATATGAGGGGTCGACTCTTCTGCTCCATAGCTCTCCTCTGAGCATCAGGAATAAAAGCCCATGCCTCACTACCAAATACTCGAAATGATGAAATATCAGGCTTGTCATGAGACCAAGCCTCCTCAGGAGTCATATGTCGAATCGCCTTGTGAGGCATTCGATTCTGAATATAGTTGGCACAATTGACTTCCTCGGCCCAAAAATACGAATCCATGGACTTGGACTGAATCATACAATTAGCCATCTCCCGTAAAGTTTTGTTTTTGCACTCAGTGATACCATTCTGCTGAGGGGTGTAGGGAACAGAAAACTGATGTTGTAAACCATGCTCAGTGCAAAAATCTTTGAAAGCCTGATTCACATACTCCCCCCCATTATCTGTATGTATCCGCTGGATAGAGAGACTAGACTACTTCTCTACAAATGTCTTGAAGACACGAAAGGAATCAAAGACATCAGACTTGTACTTAAGAAAGTACAACCATGTGTGTCTGGAGAAGTCATCAATGAATGTGAGTACATACTTGGCCCCTGAAAAAGAAGGAGTGGGAAATGACATGAGGTCACTATGAATCAACTCCAACGGTGCCAAAGCACGAGTGGTACTTCCCTTCGGAAAGGGATCCTTGTGATGCTTGCCAAGCACACAACCATGACAAACACCATCAGTGCAGGAAATCTGTGGAAGACCAAGAACAAGTGACTGTGTACTCATCTGCTGAAGATATCTATAATTGACATGGCCCAAATGCTCATGCCAAAGCTGACTCACTGAATCTGCATGTGCTATAAGAGATGAACCTATACCCTCAAAAGGCGCAAAGCCATCAAATCTGTAAAGACGAGATGCAGTATCAACACTACCAGTAGCCACAACCAAATCAGAATCATGGAGATCTCGAATAACCACATCATGTGGTGAGAACTCAACTGTCTTACCAGAGCCAGTGTGGAAAATTTGATAAATGGACAAGAGGTTCATCAAAATGTCAGGAACAACCAAAACATCCTGTAGAGTGCCTCCATCCAAAGAGACAGAACCTGAACCCAAGACGGAAAGCTGTGAATAGTCACCCACTGCAATCTATGAAGTACCACAAGAGGCAAGAGAAGTGACCAACTGCTGAGTGTGAGTCATATGGTGAGATGCACCAGAGTCTAAAATCCAAGTGGACCCATTGGTCGATGCATGTGCAGTGAGAGCATGAACCTTCCCTATGGTGGAAGAAGAAGAAGATGGCGGTGAGGAGATGTGTTGCTGCTACATGGCCTCCTCTAAAGCCTCTAATCGTTTCCAACAGCTAGAAACTGGATGACCTTGCTTGCCACAGAAACTGCAAGTGTCTCCTGATTTCTCCTTAGTCTTGGAAGAAGACTCACCAGACTTCGAAGATTTCCCATGTTTAGGATTAAATGGTGGTTTAGAATCAGAATTAGGAGGCGGTTTGGAGGAATGCTCACTACCTGCAAAATCTTTCTTGGGCCTTATTTTTTGCTTCTATTTCCCCTTCGGTGATTGAGCAACCAATGCTTTGCTCTTTGAACCTGAGAGCATATCCATCTGAGAAAGGTGGGACTGTTCCCGAGACAAACGCTCACAAAATAAATCAAAGGTAGGCATGGTAAAATTGGCACCCAAACCATCCATGGTGGAGTAGAAGGAGGAAGCAAATATCTGAAATGGACCACGAAGCTTTGAAAGAATCAAATAAATGCACTCTGTGTCTGTCTTGTTCTTCCCACAACCCTGTAAAATAGAGCGGATAGTTTTGAACTTGTTCAAAAAGTCCTCAATAGTGGGGAAGGAATCAGGTAACAATGAAGTCAGCTCTGCCTCAATCTGTAATGTGCGAAACTCATTAATGGCCCCAAAAAGTGTCTCAAACTTTAGCCACATGGCTCGAAGAGTGAGCAAAGCATCAAGGTGAAACAAAAGACTGTCTAAAACATGCAGGCATATCAAACCCATAGCCTCATCCATCTTGTTCCTATGCTGCATAATCTCAAAAGCACACTGCAACTGAGGCTGAACCTCATCTAAACAAGACCATAACCCTCGTGACCTGATTAGCCTCATCATATGAGACCTCCAAGTGTGATAGTTATGTGATGTGAGTAGCTCAACTGAAGAGTCTGCCATGAAACCTTGCACCTGTACCTGCTTGTGTTTTTTATTATTATGTGATCTTTCAGAATAGATAGAAGATGCAGAAGGGTTTGTATTTTTGAGAGTTTTGGTGTTTTGGTTTTCTGATATAAATGACAGAAAGCAAGAGAAAAAACACCCCCCACAAAAGATAAACCCAAACCCTAGTACAAACTGAGAAGAAGGAAGCAATGCATAAGCAAAAAATACTTCAAGACAAATTCTTCATGTACCTGGTGAAAATTCTGATAAAATAGATCATATCACTGAATAGAGCATGTTGAGAGCTTTCCAATGCCTATTCAAGTTTGAAAAACGGAGTCCGTTTGCATCTTCTATGACCCCGGAAGTGAAGAAAGAAGACCTCACTTTGACTGGTAAAAAATATCCAAGACTGGTAAAAAATTAAAAATATTTCTATACCATCAGATTGGTGCCATTCTTAGCTTTCCAACGCATCTTCCTGTTTGAAAAACGGAGCTAGGATGCCCAAGTTATGCCCATTTGACCAAAAATGACATAATAGGGGGTTGGAGAGAAAAAATTAGCCCTCAAGGGCTTAAAATCCGGCGGCCCCAGGGCACATGGCGGACCGGGGGTAGGCACGTAGAGGGCAGTAGCGGCGCGGGGTGGCGCGTAGGCTACGCTCGGGTGGAGTGGATAGGGTGGCGGGCCGGTAGGGGCGGCAATGGCTGCTTGGCCACGGTCGGTGGTAGCCGCCAGTGGCGGTGGCCGCCAGGCGGCGCGGCAATTTATACTGGCCGCGCAAAATAAACCAAAATTTTTTTTTCCATTTTTTTGCGATTTTTGTGCGATTTTTGCTCCGTACGGCCCTAGGGCAAAAAAATTTTGCCTTCCAAATTGACTGTAACCAAAATCGACGATTTGACAGTCGATTTAGGGGTTTTTGGGTGCTACAAATCCAATGGCACTGTCCATTTGAGCCCAAAGTGAACCCAAAAAATGGAGTATGCTGAATCCACCCAAAAAAAAACTTTAGAACCCTAGATTTGCTTCCAATGCAAAATCTCAAAACAAGAACAAGCAGCTGCAAATCTGAAGCTCTGATACCATGTTGGAGTTGAGAAGATACAACACCATAGAAGTCCAAAAGATCTTTGCAAGCAAATAACCTGTTACAAGGAGAAACAAAGAGAAGCAACAAAAGAAATGCTCAAGAATGTGGAGCAATGTATTCACCTAAAATGTAAAATGAATAATGATACAAAAGATAGTTTTCAACTACATATAGATGAAAACCCTAAAAAGGAAAACCCTAGGCTTGCACAATAATAATTAATAAAGTAATTAATTATTATGCACCTAATGTTAGCTTAAGTGAAAAAGAGTTAAAAGGAAACTTTACATAATTAAACAAATATTGTTTAATTAATAAAGTAAATGTCCAATTACTCTAACATGCTTGTCATTTACTATTAGGAAGACCATGGAAATATGATGAGAAATAAATTCATGATGGGAGAAGGAATACCTACACTGTGACTTCAAATGAAAAAAGAATCAAGCTGATACCTTCAGAGGAAGAAGATAAAAGTGAAGTTTGTAGCACTTCTAGACCGTGTTTGTTAGATGGAAGGAATTTTTTTGGATGGATTGAGGCATGCATATATGTGTTTTACATTGATTCCAAAGAAATGTGGTATTCTAAAGATATTAAAAGGTGAAGATCCATTATAGATAGATGTAGCAGAATTATAGATAGAGTATGGAGACATCATCTCAAAAAATGTACTAGATGGATTACCTCCAGTTCAAAGCATTAGTTATCATATAGACCTTATATCAGGTGCAATTTTGATAAACAAGGCAACACATAGAATGACACCAATGAAATTTATAGAATTGAACCGATAGACACAAGAGTTGTTGAAGAAAGGATTGATCAAAGAAAGTTTGAGCCCATGTGTGGAACCTATAGACACTCAAAATTTATCCTCACAATTATCCTATTTTTTGTCTATGAGTTAAGTGGATATTATTATCTATTTAATTGATGCATTTAATACTTTCTTCTATTCACTCATTAATTCACTCAAATCATCAATATATTATAAGCATTTATAAGCATTTATCCATATTATAAGTATTTATTCATTCAATAATATTATAAGCATTTAATCATTTGCATATTCAACCATTTATCCATAAATCATTTCATATTGATCCATTTACATTAACCATTAAAATATCTATGCATATTAAATTATTTAAATACATAAAACCATTTAATAATTTGTCTAAACTTGCAAACCATTTAATTCATTAAATCATTCATCCATTAATTTGAAAATCCACTTTTAATATAATTCCAAACCCTCGTTACATCATAAGCCCACTCATTTATCTCTCCCATTTCAATCAATTGCATTTGATTAAAGAATATGGGATAATTATTCATTTCTCATCTCATGCTTTTAATCCCACATTTCTCCCACAACATGAATACATCCTGTGAGAACATCTATATAAGTCTTTTGTTCTCACCAAAAAGTAGATTGACTTTTAATAATGCAATTCTCTCTCCCATCCATCAGAGTTTCTTATTGCATTTATACTTGTGAAAATCTGAGAGCACCAAATGCATAAATCAAGATCATGGTGAATAGGAGAACAATGGAGCGAATTTCCTTTTGAGTTCATATTTTTTTGGTTATTCTTAGTTTAGTTTTATGTTTTTGCATGTGCTTTCATTTAAGAAAGGCTTCACTGATGTTATGTTAGAAATCTTGATTTTAGATTTATAGTTTAAAATCAACTTTTTCAGTTTTCAGCATACACATAATGGTGAACCCAACATGAACAATATTATAGCTGCATTTTTCATAGATTGGATTATATTATCATTTTCATAGCTGCAATTTATCATTTTTGTAGCTACATTTTAATAAATCAATCAAAAAAGAAAAAAAAATAAGAAGGATAAACATTATAGTTGCATTTTTCATAGATTGGATTATATTATCATTTTCATAGCTGCAGTTTATCATTTTTGTAGCTACATTTTCATAAATCAATCATATTGCATCTAGATAATAAAAAAATAAAAAATAAAAAATAAAAAATCCATAGGGATATTGCAATCTTTGTAATGGTTTAATCTTTGACATGGATTTTGTTGTTTATTTGAAGGTTTATCAATACATTTTGATGAAATAAATCTTTGCATGACCTATTTTGATTTTGATTCACAGTTTGATTTTGAAGGCATCCATACAATATCGGCCTTTGTTGTCTGAAATAAATGTTGTCTAAATTTTGTGAACCTTGTAAATCCTATTAGATTTTCCCACCAGAGCCTTGCAATTCTCCATTTTCTATTTTCATACTCCATACAACATAGAATCAACTTTCAACAAGAGTCACGATAATTGTTATGACTATCACAAAAAAATAATAGAACCTCTAATTTCCATGAATTCTGACCTTTTTGTGTAATAATGTATTGAACGATAAGAAATGCAATAAAAAATAGTAGTGAGATCGGACTCTAATCGAGCAATGTAACTGTAAGAAGTAACTTAATTTAGTTTTAGTTTTAATCAGTAATTAGTTTTATTAGTTTAATTTAATTTTAATTTTAGTTTTGAGAAATTTAGATTAAGTTAATTTAATTTAGTTTAGTTTAGATTTAATTCTTAATTTTGACCTAATTTAGAATTTAGATTTAATTTTTAATTTAGATTTAATTTAGTTTTGATTTAATTTATCTTTAGTTTGGATTAATTTTAATTTAGTTTGATTAATTTAGATCAACTTTTAGTTTGGTTAATTAGGTTTGTTAACTTTTTTGTTAAGTAGATTAATGTCTTTTTTTCTCTAGTTTTTTTATTGCAGGGCTAATTTTGCTAATTTGGCTTTTGTGCAAGTTCGGATGTCATAGACTTGAAAAATCAAAAAAATAAATCTCTTGTTTATCAAAGAATATTGACTCAAATTGCTAATTGGTGTGTTGCAAGTTCGATTATCAGATAATATAATCTTGAAACATTGTGTCTTCTTTTTTTAGATTAGATCACACTTTGATTGGTGCTTAAAAAGAACTTTGCTTTCCATGTTTGGCGCACTTGGACATTATGTGTTACCCAAGCTAGTGTGTATGTATCCTTTCCCCTTGCACACTTGTACAATCCTAGGTGATGAGAAATATACATTAGTCTCCCTTTATATTTTTAGTAGGAGGCCTGCTTGCAGATTTCATCACCCTAGGGTTCGACCTCAAGCATGTTTCTTGGTGGGCTATATCAAAGGGGGGAGAACAAATTTTGTACCCCAAGGAGTGGCTAGCATCGTTCGAAGCCAAGTTGTGTGACCCTTGGTCCACCGAGACTTGTTGGTGATGAGAGTGGGAGTGGCCCTCCCAATTCTCAGGCTATTACAAATCGACTCTCTATTCACGATAATCCCCTAGTAGTTACCTCTTATTTTTAGTAGCCAAAATCCTTCTATTTGCTGGCGTAGGAGCTCAGACCTCTGAAGTTGTCCCACATTTTTGTAGTTCAAAGTAGAGATAGAAAATTCCTTGAGATATTCGGGTCTTTGGGAATTCAAAGTTTTGTGTGCCTGAGAAGTGAGTGTTGTGAAGGGAAGCTAATGCCACCAAACTTCTAAGCTATCCACTCTAAATAAGTACAATTGGAGAAATCCAAGTGGGAACACAACAAATATTGTCTCTTCCAGCCTAAGATTTGTGCTTGAATTTTCTTTTATTGCAACAATCAAACAAAATTCACAATAAAAACAAATAAACATTGTCAATCATGATCAAACACCACACTTGTCTTGTGAATCTCAAAACTTGTCTAAAGATCAAACTCAAAAACATTGTGTCTGATGTGTTTTGCATGTGTTCAAAACAAATCTCAAACAAACATCACACTTAGGAATCTGCAACATCTCAACCTTGCAAAGCCCAAAAATTCAAACAACAAAAACATCCAAAATGAAAAGGATCATTCAAATCTCTTGGGGGAATCATCCTTCAATTCTGATATTTCAATCATTGCATTCCACCTAGTCCTTATATATCATCTGCCCTTGGATATCTATCATTGGTCAAACAAACCTTTATCTTGCAGTTAGGCTACTCTTCCTAGGTCTTGAAACCAAACCTTTAGCTATTAATTGTCTGTATCACTTGAGGTTTATCATCCTTGAGTTAGGGAATTATCATTATCATTGAGTAGGGAAATCCTCTTGGAGTTGATCATCTCCTACATACCCTCTTTTGATCATTTCTCCTTGTGCCTATCCATCATAGCACAAGTAAAGACTTGCATCATAACCATCTTTTAACCTAGAGTTTCCTTTGAGCTCTTGCATTCTTATTATATCAATTTTTTCATATTATACCATACCATTCTCATATCCCATCTTAGAATCATATCCCTTTTTCATTGCATCCTAGTCTTAGGTCTCATACATCATCTTTTCTTGGATTGAATATTAGAAAAATCACCTATGACCCCTAAAACAAGAATAAAAATGTTTCAAGGAGAAGGGAACCCTTGGGGAAAATACTTTGATGGGGAAGATCACATTAGTGTTGCAACTAGTGAAATAAATGAAACTGGCAACAAAGAAATAACCCAATCCAATATAGATGAAGCACTCAATGATCATAGATTCACTAAATTGCTTACAAACACCTAGTTAAATGTAACCCACAATAATACTTTGCCCTTGTTGATGAAGGAATCAAAATGCCTCTTGATTTTGACATATACTCACGATGAATGACAAACCTAAGTCTAGTGAATCTAAGCATCCCAAAACAAACAATGATGATAGAATCAAATATCACAAAACCTTTTATCTACAACTTGGTTACAAGAGATATTCAAAGATGTCAAAACCTACACCTAAAAACAATCCTATTTTGGATGAGCTTAGAGCACTAAGACAAGAATTGGATACTCTCATGAACAATAAAGGATCATCCCACAAGTTCTCAATTGAAGATATATGTCCTTATCCTTTCGAATTAAGCATACCGATGTCATATTTTCCTAGTCACTGGGACATACCTAAACTTGATAAATATAAGGGAAAAGGAGAACCTAAAGACCACTTTAAAGAATTTTGTGTTGCTACCTTTGAATTTTTAGTTGATGAGACATACCTTATGAGATTATTCCCTCACAATCTAGGAGGAGAAGCTATGGAATGGTTTTCACGATTACCCTCGACCATCAAATCTTTTCAAGAACTGGTTGTTAAATTTGTCTCCAATTATAGTTTCAACTATGAACTTAAAGTGACCATGACAAACCTTTTTAACACCAAAAAAAAACAAGGAGAATATTTTGTGTCATTTTACAAAGATGGAGACATTTAACAAAATGATTACCTTATGACATTCTAGACAAAGAATTGGTTGACCTCTTTTGTCAGAATTTGAACAAGGAAATTGGAAGATAACTTCACCTCAAATTCTTGAATTCCTTTGATTAAGCCACAAAAATAGAATTTTGAATCGAACAAACTTTCATCGATTATGGAACTATTAAACTTAATAATGACAAAGATCAAAAATCGGGTTTGAGCAACAAGAAACCCTTTTGGGTTAAGAACAAGACTGTAGTCAATGACAAAGTTGTTGATGTGAAAAAAACTAAAAAATCATCACCTATCTACAACCTTAAAGGTTCATCTTCAGATAAAGGAGAAGAAAAACAAAGAAGTTTCCCTACACAAAATTTTACACCATTGGGACAATCATTGATTTTGTATTAAAAGAACTCCTTAAAAATAATCCTATAATGTTACCTGAGATAAAAGAATATAATCCACAAGTCAAACCCCCATGGTGGAATGAGGATCAATTTTGCGACTATCATAGACACAAACGACATAAGACTAATATTTGCAATAAACTTTGACATATAATACAAGACCTTTTTGATGACGGTAAGATAGTAGTTGACAAACACACTCCTTCTGGTAACTCTAATCATGAGATGTTTAAGAACCCTTTCCCTAAGCATGAAAAGGATAAAGAAAAGACCCCTGAATTTGGTGATAGTGTGAACTATACTACTACTAAGTATGACTATATCATAAATAACATTAGTGAGGTTGATAATCATGTGAACACTTCCATTATAAAAGGAAAATAATCTAATTGAAATGCTACTACCCACAAAGGCACAATTACCCTTAGAGGTCCTAATTCAAAATTCACTGCACCAACTTCATGATACAACCTCATAGAGAATTTAGGTAAAATTCTATGCAAATTTCCATACTTGATTTGCTACGTCTATCTCTTGAGCATAAAGCTATCCAAGATAAAGTTCTTTCTATCGCTACAGTGCCTACAAACCTATATGTAGATCAATTCCAAGATATGGTGAGATACATCACCTCTCCTCACACTCTCACTTTTACTGAGAATGATGATTCGTCCATCCAACAACCATATAACACACCTTTACACATTGAATTCCTTGTCCATAAAGTTAAGATCAAGCGAGTTCTAATAGACAGAGGAGCAGGTCTTAATATTTGTACTTAGAAATTTATCATAGAATTAAGGTTCTTTAAAAATGCAGTTGATACAAAGAAAAAGATTACCATAAAGGCATATTGTGAAGAGGAATGCTCATCTAAAGGATTAGTTATTATACCAATCAGAGTTGGGCCTGTGGTAAAGGATGTGGTTTCCAAAGTCCTTGATCTCCCTTTGACTTACAACATCCTCCTTGGAAGGCCATGAATTCATACAATGCAAGTGGTACCTTCTACATACCATCACTCCATTAAATTTGCACATAGTGGTGTTGAAATCACAGTACAAGGAGATCCAAAACCTTTCATGTATTTCCATAATCTAAGCCCTAAAACTGAAATCACAATCCCTAGCAATCATGAAGTACCTCCTTCTCAAGCATATATTGATCCTAAGTCCTTAAAAGCATCCACTTCCTTTACCACATCATCAAACCCCAAGGTCCAAATCCATGATATGGGATGTGGAGAATACTGTATGGATAATTTACCAACAAAAGACATTGCTAATGTCAACGAGAAGGGTCAGACTTCCAACAATCATGTCAAGACAGCTACATAAGGAACACAAAAATATGGTCGTGCTTGGATTGCAATCTTTTGGGATCTTGATGATACACCTACCTTTGTCATATCTACTTCCATTAAAGCTTTTCATATCTATGATAACCCCCTGTTTGACTAGGACATCTATGATAACCCATTCTTTGATCATGATCTCGTTGAGGATATCCAATCAATATCCTTCCATCCCACCTATCCTAGGCTAGGATATGAATCTCCTATTGTTGCCTCTACTAAGTCATCTTGCCAAGTCATTAAGGAGGTGCAATCTTCCTTTGACGTTAGCAGTACCAAAAAGGATAGTCCCAAAGGCTTCGTTGATGGCATCGCCACTCCATTCATCTACGAAGCATTCCTATCACTTCGCCTATTTCATCCATCTCACCCAGATCCATCTGCATCATAGACATGGATCAATAAGTTATATCTCAAGAAAAGAATAAAGGAAAAGCTCCAATGAATGAGAAATATTTCAAAGGAGATCAGGAATCAAGAGACACAATGAAAATAAAAGAAGATCAAGACAAGTCCCTTAGCAAAAATAAAAAGCTATTAGATAAATAAAAAATAAATAAGATCAAGACAAGGCCCCTAGCCAAAATAAAAAGCTATCGGATAAATCAAAACTAAAAGTCAAAATTGAAAGCAAGCAAAAGTTGATCTCCAAGTATGCCTCTCCATCAAAAATAACTGGGGGCATCTATCAAAGAAAAAGGTCAAAACAAATAACTTGTTGATCCAAGGCCTCCATCCACATCACACTCACTCATACCATAGATTTTGTTCCATCCATCCATATGCACGTATTGATCATATCCCTCCATTGGTGATGTGTTTCAATATATCTTTGATACGACCCCTTCACGTACTTTAACTCATTGGTCTTCCAAGATCCTTTTCATTTGAAGCCTAATGGCCCACGTAGTGTGCATATTAGTGATCATACCATAGCCTCTTTCATCCACCACATCTATCATCCTTCATACTTTCCACTCGTACTCATCATCCTGATCGAGTCCTTTTATCTAACATGGTCATCCACATAGGATTGGGGCTCAAGGAAGTTTATATATCTGGCACTTATCAATTCTATACCTAGCTTCAAAACACAAGGCTAAAACCTTAAAAAAACAAAAAATAAGAAAAAAGTCCAGAAAAATACAAAAAAAAAGAGAAAAAATGAAAAATTAAAGAGAAATCAATTTGTTAAATGGTGAAAACCACTTTGATGGCACCTTGAGCAAGTACCATGGTGAAAACCAAGAAATCGATGACATGTGTAAAGGATTTTCTCCTCTTTTCTTTGGGTCTCCACTTGGTCTTTCCATCCCATTTCCATTCACCCTCCACTTCATAATAACCTTTTCACACTCACCATGGCTTGTGAATTGTTTGAAATTTCCCTTGCTTGCTTGCTTCGCTATGCATACTAGGTTGGTCCTATCCCTCACTGGGGCATTTCCTCAACCTTAGTTGTGGGTTGGGATATTGAGCATCTCATAGTCATAGAAACTATCATCTCTATCTATCTACTCATTCCATCATAAAAAAATTAAAATCCAAAAAAAAAAAATCCTAAAATCCTAAAAACTCAAATATTCCAAAAATCCAAAAAAAAAAACAATATTTTGAAAATCCAAAAATATAAGATATTTCAAAAAAATAAAAAAA
Source organism: Sequoiadendron giganteum (assembly GCA_007115665.2). Classification (NCBI taxonomy): domain Eukaryota; kingdom Viridiplantae; phylum Streptophyta; class Pinopsida; order Cupressales; family Cupressaceae; genus Sequoiadendron; species Sequoiadendron giganteum. The sequence continues at coordinate 115,693,519 of CM021100.1, forward strand.
TAAAAACTTTTAAAAATCCCAAAATAGTGACACTTTCAGATCGCCACATAGTTTTGAACTTCAACAAAATAAAAACACGCCATGATCAACAATCGAGTATACATTGAAATGTACCTATTAATCCATCGAACGAATCCAACCAAATGCATAAACTGTAATAATAATCAGTTCTACATTGAAGCATGATGCTTGTTTGTTTGTCGATCTTTGATTATTTTATGATTTTTATCTTTGGTAGTGTGTCTTTTAGCTTCTCGAGGATGTCTTAGACTAGAGAGGTGAGGATGGGGCATGTTCACTTGTTTGATGTCTGTGAATTGTTTCTTATTCATAGGATGACTCATCTTAAGATATGGTTGTCTAAAATCATTGAGGACCTATGAGTCTAGTGTGGATGAGAGCATTCCTTATTTGATAGTGTCTTCCATGCAATAAGTATTCAGGTCCTCTAAGGTCCTTATACCTGTATGTTTATATTTCACTGCTAAATAAAAATGCAAATAGTATTCAGGTCATCTAGACATTCATGTTATCTAGACACTTATACTTATTTGTGAAATAATAAGATCTATGATGATAAAGCATTTTGTAAAGCACAAGAGGCTTCATCACTTTCATTTCCTTCATATCTCTTTTCATCTATCATTTCTTCCATCATTCATTTCCTCCATCATTTCATTTTCTTCATGCTCCTTATCTCAAAGGATAATTAATAGCTTTATTCAACTGATACCTGTCTTCTAATCCAAACATCAAATCAATCAACTTGCTTTCTAGCATGGGACTCCAATGCCCCCTGATCACTCAATCTATTAATCAATCATTGTTTTGTGCTAGTATCAATCTCAATCAGCTTAATTAGCTTACCAACCTACCTATACTAATCATTTCTATCAATTGCTCAGTTACGCTTATCAGTTGTGCATTTTCATCAAATGTGCATCTATGCTTAATCACTTGCATAATATCAATTATCAAATTTTCTCCTCATGATCTATCAAGAGATTAATCTTATCATAGCTTGTTCGATCAATCTCTCAAGGGGGGATATCATTTGTATCATCATCCTTACCAGGACATCCCTGGGGCATGTATTAGTCAATCAGTCTTTTTTCTTTGAAACAACATGACAAACAACATTGTCTCAAAGAGGGGTAAAATGTAGACACTCAAAATTTGTCCTCACAATCATCCTATTTTTCGTCTATTAGTTAAATGGATATTTTTATCTATTTAATTAATTCATTTAATATATTTCTTCTATTCATTCATTAATTCATTTAGATCATATCCATATTATAAGTGCTTATTCATTCAATAGTATTATAAGAATTTAACCATTTTCATAATCAACCATTTATCCATAAATCATTTCATATTACTCCATCTGTACAATCATTAAATTATCCATGCATTAAAATCATTAAATGATTCATCTAAAATATTAAAAGATAAAGAGTGGAGAATTTGTATAGATTCAATAGGATCACTCAATTGGAAGATTCAAGAGCAATCAATAAGATCACTATCAAGTATAGATTTCTATTGCCAAGGATGGATGACATTATGGACTCTTTGAGTGGAGAAAATTATTTCACAAAGATTGACCTAAAGAGTGGATACCATCAAATGAAGATCAAAGAAGGAGATGAGTGGAAGATTGCATTAAATACTAATGAAGGATTGTGTGAGTTATTAGTGATGCATTTTGGATTAACTAATGCATTAAGCACTTTCATGAGATTGATGAATGAGGTGCTGAAGGAATTCTTGGGTAATTTTTTCATTGTTTACTTAGATGATATTATGATTTTTAGTAAGACTAGAAAGGAAAATTTGTTGCACATCAAATAAGTATTATAGAGGTTGAGAGAAGAGAATTTGTTGATTAATGTCAACAAGTATAGTTTTATAAATACAAAGTTGGTATATTTTGGTTTTGTTATTTCTACTGAAAGAGGGTTAGAGAAATTTTTGAATGGCCTACACTGGTGACCATTGGAGAAGAAAAACCATTCAATGGATTAACAAGTGTCTACTATAATTTTATCCAGAGATTTAGTAGTATTTGTACACCCATGACAAAGATAATGAGGGTTGGGTATGTGTAGGATCATGATGGGCCAAAAAGTGGCAATGGGAAAAAAATCACGTTTTGGATCGACTCAAAAATGCGGAAATGCTGAGTTGACTTTTTTTAGGTTTAGGTGTCAGTACATTGCTCCAAAGCAATGCCCAAACCTACTTTTGCAAATCGGATATCTGATTTGGATCGGATATCCGATTTGAAAAGCCTGTATAAATTAAAAAAACCCGACTGTTAAAAGTCATTTCACACAATTTGGACGTAGGTGCATAGGGAGAAGAAGAAATCTGATATCCGATTTCATGAAAAATCTAATTTGAAAGGTAAGTTATTGGTATTTTTTATGTTTTAATCAATTTTTCAATTAGAGTCTTATAATTTTAAGTAATTTTTATGATTTTTTTTTCAAAAGTAGGGTTTTTTAATTGATTTTTATTAAAAACTAGAGTTTACAATGAATTTTTATTAAAAATTAATGTTTTTAAATGGATTTTGATTAAAAACTAGTGTTGTTGATGTATTTTTATCAAAAACTAGAGTTTATTATGGATTTTTGTGAAAAAGTAGTTTTTTTTGGATTTTTATTAAAAACTAGGGTTTTTTTATTATAATTTCATTTATATTGTGTAATTTTAATTAGATTAATTGGTTTTTAACTTTAATCAGGTATTATGGCTGAGAATTAAAATGCACAAATGCCAAATGCTCCACCACCTCCGCAGCCAAATGCTCCACCACCTTTGCAGCCAAACGCTCCACCACCTCCACAACCATCAATTGAAGACTTAATTGGTAAACAATTGGGGTAATTGAGGGGCATTTGTGAAGTTTATAAGATAATCCCTCGATTGAGAGATATGACAAACACATTGAAGGAAATAATTAAAAATATAGAAACCCTCTCCACCCAACATAATGCCTTTCATTCGTGGTGAGAAGACATGAGGGAATATTATGTATGTGGATTGTCTTACGATGATGTGAAAGATCTCCAAATAACCAAAGCCTAAATAGCCTCTTTATTCATTAACCCCTGCATCGGTTTGCTAGTGAATGTTAATAAAACAAAAATTTCTATAAAATGGTGCATGAATAGGGACATTGTAGATAACTTTTGGGATCATTGGTGTATGGTTTTTGATAAACCACCGAACAACAATTCTGATATACCATTTTACTTTATTAAAAAATTATATGCTAAGTTTTTGTTAGGGCATCATGTCAATTACTTTGACATTAAACCCTTCTAGGGCGTAGGTGGAGGTATGCCCAGGATAGACCAGGGGCAGTTAGAGTAGTCTCGCACCCAAATGTTCCCCTTCCTCCCCTTTGTCTGCCACCTCCAGTATATCATCCAGAGATTATCAAGGATGCAGCCACACAGACTATTCAGGCTATTCACTCTTTGAGTGGTAATTTGGTTTCGCATGCTTCTATAGTAGCTCAACCACATTTTGGTGATAGTGGTGAAGGCTCGAGTGTTGCTGCATCATCCTCCTCAGGTCCACATATTTTTGTGCCACATACTTGCACTATGTGCCACCAGATATGCTTGGGTCCTCTTTTACAGCCCATTGAGCATCCCTTGGACACTTATGATTATGACCTCCATGATGTGGAAATTATAGATCAGTCACAGGGGAGTGGAGCACTCCCTACAGAGTCCTCTCCTACTAGAGAGGGGGATGTTGGAATAGTGACACAGGTAAGATTTAAGTTGTAAATTCATAACTTGCATTTGTTTTTAAATGAATATTAATAAGAGATAGTATCAAGTACTAATATTTATTTACATGGTATATTTAACAAGTGATGTCTGAGGCGGAGCTCACACGAGTGACTGATAGCACCCTTAGGGCCATTTCATTTGGCTTGGACACACACACAGTATATATTTTCGTACTCACTCGTTTACATTTTTTATTATATACTTGCTTTTCATTTGAATTGTCATTAATGAAATTATATAATAACTTATATGTTTATCTTATTTTCCTCTTGTAGGAAATACCTAGTGCAAGTGAGGTGCAACCTCGTCCAGACTATGGGGGCGTAAAGTTAGATAAGGGGAAGTTAATTGAACTCAAATTGGATTGAATTAATATTTTTAAGATGTTATATTGATTATACATACATCAACATAGATTGGTAGTTTCATATGTACTTGTCATTTTTATGTACAGGAAATTATGAGCTATACATCGTTGTTGACAAGTGACACACCGCCTAAAGGAGTAGGTATTGGAACACATCAAGGAGGAGGTGTCGAAACACCTCAAGGAGATAAAAAAAAAGATCAACCTAAAGAGGTATGTGTTTATTTTATTTTGTGTTTGGTAAATATGTTCTATTACTAATAATTGTATGCTAACTTGGATCAATTTTATGTTTTTGTTCACATATATAGATTGGCATTTCAAAAATTGGTTTTGTATATTCTAGGACTCATGGACCTTTGAAGAGACATATATTTCAGGTAATCAAGATTTCAAGTTTAGAGTTCAATTAAAATTCAATGTATATTGATTTCGATGTTAATTATTTGATTTTAAATAATATATAGTATAACTAATCTCAATTGTGGTTTGAATTTTTCTTGTGCAGCTACATTAAGAGCCAACAAGCACTTGAAAGAGGTTCCATTTTGATGATCCACCAGTAGTTTAGGATGAGATAGACATTTTGGCATGTAAATTTTGAATACATATTGAGATGGCATATGCCAAATTTTGTAAAACTTTTTTTGAGTTGGCGTCGATGCCATTTTTGTATATGGACATACACTTGATTATTGGATAATTTGATATATAGAAGTTGACAATCGAAATTTAATTTGTTTCTCATGTGCATGATTAAACTCTTTGAAAATTTTATCTTGAGCAATGGTTAAATATCAATGTACAATAGCATAAAAAAGAATGGTTATATTATTTAGTTTATATTTATAGCGCTGATTACATTGCATTACACATCTTTCAAAATCAAATCATTACTTCACATTGCATAACTAAAAACTATGAGCAGTTGTCAATTGCATTTGCTTGTCATGGAATTCTATGAGACCACATTTCTTTGAAGCTTTTTTTCAAATAGTCCACGACCTTGTCTATGCTACCACATTTTTCATACATGTCTACCAAAGATTTTTATCAAACAGTTCATTTTTCATACATTTTTCATAGTGATCACATTAAGCTGTAATAAATTAAATGATAGCTTATGGCTATTTAATTTATACTCATTTGATTTAAATGGATGAGGCCGACCTTCCTTGATATTATTTTGTAATTTATTATTTTCAAGAGAGGCCGACCTCCTTGAAGAGTCACCTTATTTTGTATAAATACAAGGTGATGTTTGTTCATTTCCTCAATCAAGTTCATTCAACATAATTCACATTCCAAGTAGAAGTTTGCACTTGAGCAGCAACACTTCATCTTGTAGCAACAAGCTGATTTCAAGGAGAAGCATATTCAATTGTACCTTTACATCTAGGAGAGGTGCTATTATTCATTATATCAAATTCAACCATGAGCTAGGCCTGAGTTGTAAGAAAATTTCTACTCTTATTCCTTCATTATATAAGAGACATATTTGTTGGGTTTTTCTCCCTCAAGAAGAGGGTTTTCCCAAGGTATCTTGTTGTGTTTATTGTCTTATGTGTTGCATTTTTTGAGTGCTTTCAATTGTATTATCTGATCATTAAAACACTAACATGGTATCAGACCAGGTTTGGAAAAGATCGTGATCAAATTTGTTATTACAGCGATACCTCTATTCCCTTTTTTTTGTCTATCTCTATCCTAGTCAAGATGGTGAATGGTCTTAAAATTGAGGATAGACTCAAAGGAGCATCAAAATTCACTTCATGGAGATTCAGAATTATGCTCACTTTAGAGGAAAACAAAATGGTTGAGTGTGGAGAGAAATTTTTTCGAACCTACGAATGAGGAAGAAAGATATCAAGGTGAAGAAGATGTTAGTTAATTTTGTGAAGGACCATATTGTTCCTATCATCTCTAAGTTGAAGATAACGAGAGAAATGCTTAAGAATTTGGAGGAGATGTATGAGATCAACAACACAAGTCATGCTCTAGCCTTGAAGCAACAACTTCATCATGTTAAGATGCCGGAAGGAGAATTTGTCATCACCTACTTCATGAAGATTTCTGAATTGAGAGATCAACTCTCTACCATTGGTCATATTGTTGATGATAAGGATTTGACCATGTTGGCTCTTAATGGTTTTCCTTCATCTTGGGAGTCTTACATTCAAGGAATCAACATGAGATTGAAACTTCCCAAGTTTGATTGGTTGAGGGCTGACTATATTTAAGAGGTGTCAAGGTTGGCTATGAGAGGTATTGGATGAAGTCCTACAAATGAAGACATTCATGTTCTTTCCACTCAATCCTCGAAGAAGGAAGGAAAAGGAGGAAATAAAAGATGCTTCAAGAGGAATAGAGATAAAGGGTTGGATGGTGCTCTTGCATTCAAGAAGAAGTGGGACCTCTCTCGTGTTCAATGTCCTATATGTGACAATTTTGTTCACTATGCGAAGGATTTCCCTACCAGGCCTAATCAGGATTGCCCTAAGAGGGAGTTCTATGACTCGTTGGGAATAAGTCTAAAGTGCTAAAAGACAACAATCTTTGACAGACTGTTACTCAGAAACCGTGATGCTTACAGAGTCTCTATGTAAGAATATGGGATTTTTTTGGGACCATCTACAATAACCTCTCTCTATTTTTCTATCTTGGAGGCATTTTCCCGTGGTGATGAGTTTTCAGTTGAGGGAAAAGTTGCCAAATGCAAGCAATGTAAAGTTGCAAAGTGGTGCAACCTTCATTCTCCAACTCATACGACCAAATGGATTGTTCCAACACATCTGCATGGGTACTTTTTCGCTAGGTATGGTCCTCTTTTGCACCCAAATATGCCGAATCACTCTGAGCTACATTGGACCGACGATTTCCCTTAAGAGTCCAAAGTGCTAAAAGGGCAGAAATATTTGACGGAATGTTACTCAAAAACCATGATCCTTATAGAATCTTTGTCTAAGGATATGGGATCATGTTAGGACCATCTACAATAACCTCTCTCGATTTTTGCTATCTCGGAGGCGTTTTCCCGTGGTGATGATTTTTCAGTTGAGGGAAAAGTTGCCAAATGCAAGCAATGTAAAGTTGCAAAGTGGTGCAACTTTCATTCTCAAACTCATACAACCAAATGGAATATTCCAACATGTCCATATGGGTACATTTATGTTAGGTATGGTCCTCTTTTGCACCCAAATACACTGAATCATTCCGAGCTACATTGGACCGACGATTTCCCTTAAGAGTCCAAAGTGCTAAAAGACAACAATCTTTGACGGAATGTTACTCAAAAAACATGATGCTTATAGACTCTCCATCTGAGGATATGGGATCATGTTGGGACCATCTAAAATAACCTCTCTCAATTTTTTCTATTTTAGAGGCATTTTCCAGTGGTGATGAGTTTTCAGTTGAGGGAAAAGTTGCCAAATGCAAGCAATGTAAAGTTGCAAAGTGGTGCAACTTTCATTCTCCAACTCATACGACCAAAAAAAATATTCCAACACATCTGAATGGCTATATTTAAACTAGATATGGTCCTCTTTTGTACCCAAATACACCAAATCACTCTGAGCTACATTGGACCGACGATTTCCCTTAAGAGTCCAAATGCTAAAAGGCAACAATCTTTGACGAAGTGTTACTCAGAAACTGTGATGCTTACAAATTCTTTGTCTGAGGATATGGGATCATGTTAGGACCATCTACTATAATCTCTCTTGGTTTTTTCTATCTTGGAGGTGTTTTCCCGTGGTGATGAGTTTTTAGTTGAAGGAAAAGTTGCCAAATGCAAGTACTGTAAAGTTGCAAAGTGGTGCAACTTTCATTCTCCAACTCGTACGACCAAACGAACTATTCCAACACATCTGGATGGGTACGTTTATGCTAGGTATGGTCCTCTTTTGCACCCAAATATGCTGAATCACTCCGAGCTACATTGGATCGACGATTTCCCTTAAGAGTCCAAAGTGCTAAAAAGCAACAATCTTTGATGGATTGTTACTCGGAAACCATGATACTTACAAACTCTCTGTCTAAGGATATGGGATCGTGTTGGGACCATATACAATAACCTCTCTCAGTTTTTTCTATCTCGGAGGCGTTTTCCTGTGATGATGCGTTTTCAATTGAGGGAAAAGTTGCCAAATGCAAGTAGTGTAAAGTTGCAAAGCGGTGCAACTTTCATTCTCCAACTCGTACGACCAAATAGACTGTTCCAACACATCTGGATGGGTATGTTTACACTAGTTATGGTCCTCTTTTGCACCGAAATACACCAAATCACTCTGAGCTACATTGGACCACTGATTTCCCTTAAGAGTCCAAGGTGCTAAAAGGCCATACCATCTATTGTATGGTCTGTAGCTCGATGGTATAGCCATGGTAGATGTTATTAGGACTATATAAGGTGAATATGTGGGTTTAAAGAGCTAGAAAGGTCTGTAGTTGAGTTGGTGAGTTGCCATGCATGGCAAAAATGAGTGAAATTAGGTGAAAAATGGTGGTTACAACATGCTAATATCAATGAAATGTGGGGGCAAAAATATAAGGTTGGATCAAGCTTTTACAAGTCCTAATAGACATGTTTGATGAGTTTATAGGGCATGGCAAGGTTTGGGGAGTGAAGTTGCACCCAATTTTGGTTTTGACGATCAAATTGGAGTTTAAATCATCTTTAATTGTAATTGTGTTGTTTAAAGCCATCTAGCTCTTGTATCAGAAAACTCTTACCCAATCAACTTGAACATCATGCACACCCAAATACCTTGTTTCCACTTTGCTAGATCAAATAATCAATTACATGGGAAATGAAATTCACATGAACTTTTTACATTTTTGTTTTTAGAAAAAGTGGCAAGCCACTATAATTTATTATGTATAAATAGGAGATATTACAAAACCTGGTTCAAATGAGTATACCTACAGGAAAGAACCAGGAAGAAAACCTCTAGTTGTAGCTCGATTAAGTACAAAAATCTCTTTACATTTTAAACATACCCTTTATATAATGCCAAACATTTGACCCGTATTTCAAAAAACATCACTGGATATAGATTATGCCTATACACAGTTACGACCTTGTTACATTGTTTCACATTTCAAAATTATAATTTTACAAAATTTGCCTATTGGAGGCATTCAGGGCATAGTCTTCCACAAGAGTAGTATGTTGAGGTTCTAGAGTGACAAGCACCTATAGAAACCATCAAGGTAGCAGTTAAACTACATACAATAGAAAAGATGCTTAGAATAACCAATATATATTATCATAATCTATCGCATACCTCTCCGAAAGGATCAGAGCTGCCTATTGTTGCAGCAGGTGCATGATCAATCGTGCTAGGAATATCAAAAAATTTGTCAAATGATAAATCTATATTGTCACAACAGAAAAGATGCTTAGAATAACCAATCTGTATTATTCTAAATGACCTAATTGATGATGAGATGGTAATGGAAACTATAAAAGACACTTTTAATAACCAATCTATATTATTGTAATTTATCACATACCTCTCTGAAAGGATCAAAGCTAGTTATTGTTGTAGTAGATCCATGATCAATCGTTCCAAAAATATCACTATTAAACACACCTACATTGCAATAGTATACAAAATATCCGTATTAAATAAATAACACTAATGAACCTAAGCATTATACCTTCCATTCTTGAATATTCTATTCAAGTGTGCCTGAAGGGTCATCTCTTTGCTTAAGAGTATCCAATATTGCTTCATGATCAATAGTACTAAGTGTCCATAGTTGTTTTGTCTTTTTTTTGGCATGATGCTTAAAAAATTTAACATTTGTTGCTATAACAAGGTGTGAATACATGAGAATGGTTTTGTGTTTCTCACAGTCTTCAAATGTAGGTATGCCATTCTTTCTAATCATGTATGTTCGCAACCAAGTTCCTACAACCACAACTGAACCTGTAGGATACACGAACCCATCATCATCTTCCATCGATTGTGTTAGCTTGTGCTTTACCCACACACATCGAGCCAGCCAATATTCTGATCTCTCTTCATTCCCCTGTGGTGCAATAACTGTAAAAACATGTCCTAGTTGTAGTAGATCTGAAATCCAGTCATAATCAAGTGAAATTTCCATTGTTTCATTTGTCATCGATATAGTTTGAGATAAAGGAGTTAGATACTGTGGAACTCATGTATCCACCCAGTCACTTGACTCGCATTGATCCTGCTCGCACTGAATACAACTTTGACAAAAACAAGCCAACTGTCATGTCCAAACGGTCCATGTGCTTGCATCTGAGCTTCAAAATGAATGCATCTTTGAAGAATCTTTGATTTTATGACAATCCAATCTGCCTCCCACTGTACCCTCCTCAAACAACCAAAAGAATCTATGCACTGTTGAATCAAGTGTCCCTCCTTGTGACAATGCTGAACTACACCAATCAACAATAGAATGTGCATCACTAAATTTTACTCCTGAAGTCTTCAATTTCTCTTTAACTAGAGCTCTCTTTACACATGCACCTACTCCATCATGCTCCCCTTTCCCATGCCCAGCTTCAAAAAAACTCCAAATATTAGGTACACCCCTCTCTACATGCATTCTACTCAACCAATAAAACATACGAGCATTCTTGAATTGACCTGTGCAGTTATTTGACCAAATGAGATGTCGTCCTAGTGCTATATCATGCTCCTGCAAGAACTCAAAAAAATTCTTGAAACAATGTTGGACATACTCAGATGAGTGAGATCTATCATCACTCATATAAAAATGATACTCTCTGATTATATTTTGATCCTCCTTTGTACTATCAGGTGCATGTCTAAACGTTATGTGGACAAAAATAGAAATCTGAATGGAATTGTAATACTGATATTGAACCTCGTTTTGTGGTTGCAATGTGTAGTTTTCTGCAAAAACAACAACTGATATAATAGTGCCAATCGGAAAAGAGTCCTTACATATCCTGAATTTTTGATCCAACCATTGAGACCTATGACTATGCCTTGCATACTTGCAGAAAGGATTGTCCTTAAAATCTGAAATAAAATCAGCAACACTGCATTCTTTTGTAACCAACTTGCATCTAGAACCTTCACCTCCACTCTGCAAAGTATATTTGACTGTCTCATATCTCTTTTTCTCAACAAGATTCTTTCCAAATTCATGTTTGGAACCCTCATGAAAACATTGAACAAAATTTGACAAGCCACCACATTGTGAGCACTTCGCATTTAAACATCATTTCTATAGAAAAATGAAGGTATCATCTCTAGAACATAAAAATAGATCTAGCAAGTCCCTTGATGATTTTGGAAGAAGCATTCAACCACACTCCTACAACATTTCATTAGTATGCAAAGTAGAATGGATATAGCATAATAGTTCATGGTACATTGAAAACTCCACATGGTATTTGCAACAACAAGTATTATGAATCTTAAGAGGCACACAATAAAATGGCTTCAAACCTTCAAAATTCCTTTGTGAGATTTCCATATTTGGATGCGTTTCAATAAATTTGTTGAACAACATTGTTTGGCTTGATTCCAAGAAATATTTAGGATGCGGTGTACGGTCTCGATTGCCAATTCTTAACTTTAAAAAATCCTTTGCATTGGGTGATACTCTAGAGTTATCATGCCAAAAAATTTGAATTGTCTGCTTTACATTATCAGTTAGCTTCTTATCAACACGTGGAAGCCTCCCGAAAAAAGCCCATGTATCATTTTGAAGAGGATCATCTATTCTTTCTCTTCTTGCAAGTGCTCTATCCAAAGTTTTATGATTTATGTCAAAATCAATACAAGTTTGTCTCATAAAGCGAGCCTTTTTCAATTGATGGATTACTAGGGCGGTTTTAATGACTCTCCAAGCAGCTCTCTTATCCTTTTCCTTGTTATTTTTTCCAATAGATTTGAGAGCATTAAAAATATTTTTGACAATAATAGAATTTTTTTCGGTCTTCTTGTTCACATGAATCTTCAATTTGGCTAGCAAAGGTCTCATCTTTTGTATCTTTAGCAATTGTACAAAAATTTGGCGTTGCTCGGTCAATGTCTTATTGCTAAAATATTGGTTGAAAATTCTTCTAGCCCACAACCGAATAGTTCGTGTTGACCTCTTGCCTTCAAAATTGTTTATAATGTTATCATCAATTTCAACTAACCATTTAGGGGTCCTTGAAGGTATTGAATTTGGAATATGTCTTTCTTCCACATAAGGTTCTTCATTTCTCATGTAATCTAGTGAAACATAATTTACACTTGCTTCAATATTATGTTCAACATCTTCATTTCCAACATTTTCACCTTGAACATTTTCAATATCAATTTGAATAATTTCATTCCCAATTTCAATATCATGTTCAACATCTTCAATTCCAACATTTTCACCTTGAACATTTTGATTATCAATTTCAATATTTCCATTCCCGATTTCAATATCATGTTCAACATCTTCAATTCCAACATCTTCACCTTGAAAATTTTCATTCCCAATTTCAATATCATGTTCTGCATTTTCACCTTGAACATATTCAATTTCCTCTTCACTTGAAAGACCGTAAGGCCTAATTTCACCAATATTTAACATACCTTATCTTTTATTCCTATGACCTTCTCTATCTCTTTGTCTATATTTTGATATTTGTTCTTTTGTAAGCTTTCTCTTACGATTTTTCTTCTGACAACTGTTTCTCCCCATTATACCTCATACAAGATGCTTAAAAATCATTCCTTATGACAAATTTGAGTACAAGATGCTCCAAAAAGTTGATCTTTGTCTCTTCCTGTCTGAAACCGCACGTTTGTCACCTGCATAGTGTTGCAAATGTAATGTAGGGTCCGTTGGAATGCATAAAAATGACCCACATGGGATTTTTCTATGACCCACAAATCCGATCCAATCGGATATCTGATATAGAAAACATTTTAAAATGTTTTGCAATGGTAGGATTCTACCTCTACACATCGGAGTTTCACAAATCAGATATCCAATTTGTGCCCACATAGACCTAAGGGTTAATGGTAGAGTAGGAGAGTCATAGATTGAGAAAGGGAGAGGGAGAGAGGGAGAGGGAGAGAGAGAGGGGGAGGGAGAGTGTAAGAGTGAGAGGGAGAGGGAGAGTGAGAGTGAGAGGGAGAGGGAGAAAGGGAGAGTG